>SCDZ01000132.1:0-484250 GCA_004143845.1 Drosophila lacertosa
AAAAAAAAAAAAAAAAAAAAAAAAAAAAAAAAAAAAAAAAAAAAAAAAAAACCAAAAGAAATCCAACCAAGAAAACACCCAAAGACACAGACACACAGGTGAAGGTTAAAGTTATGATCGTTTCTTGATTCCATGCATCGACTACAATCACAATTTCTCGATCTGTACTCGGCCAGTGGAATCTTTGATTTGATTATCAACATTTGTTGACGTTCGTTCAAGAAAAAAAAAAAAAAAGGAGACCGCCAAATGATGATCGATGCCAATGATCTTTCGTTCTTTTTATAAATATATATAAATACATATATATATATATATATATATATATATATATATATATATATATATTCTTATTTATTTTTTTCTTGTGGTTTGCAGCATTTACATTTTGTACACTCATTCATTTTTTTTTTATTTTTGGGCTACGGTATGAAGCGATCAATCAAAAATGCAAACAGATCACAAAATGAATATCAGCGCCAGAAGTGAGTGCAACAACGAGGCAAAATTCAATTCAAAGAAGTTCACTTTTGTGACAGCAGACAAAATAGTTTATGATCGCTGTGTGATAAACTACATACAGGATATATATGTATATATATATATGTATGTATATGATATATAGTACTTGGGGATATGCATGCATGTATGCATGCTGATGATCCTTGCGATCCTGCGGCAAACACAACAACAACAACCAACTGTCACTTAGATGATGAACAGTTTGTTAGAATTTGAATTGTGCGGAGCTCATCGTAAATTGTCGCAGTTTTTGGTTCTTGATCGAAGGGCATCGAAGAAATGATCACTAGTGATCGTTACTTTTAGATAGAATCGAATGGAAAATTATCGTTTAAGGTGAAGTTAAACATATTTTAGAATTGATTTTGGCTTTCTTTATGTTTATACTTTATATGGCGGGGGAACAAGCAAACTATATTATTATTGCTTTTTCTAAAAACTTCCTCCAGTCAATCTATGCAGTGACTGACACAGTTTCTATTCATGAACGTTTGTTATTTCCGTGTGCTAAAAAAAAATCGATAGCAATGTAAATCACTTGGTTATGCAAATAGAGAGAAAAGTCAGATACATATAACTGAGCTACAATAAATGTAAATG
This sequence comes from Drosophila lacertosa, assembly GCA_004143845.1. Classification (NCBI taxonomy): domain Eukaryota; kingdom Metazoa; phylum Arthropoda; class Insecta; order Diptera; family Drosophilidae; genus Drosophila; species Drosophila lacertosa. Next base: position 1,123 of record SCDZ01000132.1, read on the forward strand.
GGTATACATACATATGTATGTTATAAAGACAGATAGATAGATAGATAATCACACCTACACATGGCACATGGCACAGTAAATTCACTCGAACAAACCGACAAGTCGGGCGGCATGGAAAGAGAGGGGTTTTAAATATATTGAACGATCGTTTATTTAAGCAAGATTTTGGTGCGAGTTGTTTTTCAATTGGTTTCCCTTTTATCATACCCTGTTCGAATTGGGTATGTGTAAAAGAGTTATATAAAGTATTTAATAGTCAAAAGGAAAAATGAATATCAAACTTAAAGTGCATTCAAATGTTAAGGACTTCAAGACAAATACAAATGTCGTAAATTCAAGTATATATTATTATATGTCCAGGGTATATCTCAGTTGTTCGTGCACCCTTTAAAATATATTTGTTTTATATGTTTTTCTTAATTTTTTCTGTTTTATTTTATGATTATCAACTGATATCGCCAAATGACCCGCGCTCGTTGAGCTGAGCTGACAATTTATTTTTGTTTTTTTTTTTCTTTTTCAGGGGAATTGTTGACACACGAATTTGCCGATCGGTCGCCGGATCGTTGTTGTCGGGTGTTCTTCTTTGTTATGTAAATATCAAATATCGCAACGAATCGAATTGTGTTGGATTCCGATCGCGATTGCGATTGGAACTGGAACTGTGCGACGGCTTTCAACTGACTGCGCTGAAATGCGTGGGTGTTGTGTGTGAACTTGCATAACTGTGTCAGGCGTCGCGTGCTGTGACAACAAGCCGCAATCAAGCGATCAACCCATCAACCGATCAAACAAACAATCAAACAGGGCGAGCTCAGTCAACATTTGCCGAGTGTGTCAAACGCGCGTCGTTCAATAAACAACAGCAACAAATTTTTGAATCAATATCTTCAAGAAAATATATATGAATAACCTCTTGAGATAAGCTCCCTACTTTACCCCTCTCTCTCTCTCTCTCTCTCACTGTCTCTCTCTGTGTCTCACTCACTCTAGCTATATTAACTCGCCGCCTACTACAAGAACGGCTTCGGCACGTCATTATCATTAGGACATTGCAGTCATATATCAAACAGAGAGATGCCTCAGACACCGAGCACAGAGCCATGTCAAGCATCGTCCAGTGTTTCTTGATATATGGCTCACCCGCGCCTAAATTATGGCCCAAACTGTGTAAATAGCCGCCAGCAGCTTCAGGCTATAGACACAACAGCAGAATTGTCTTATCCAGCAAAAAAAATAAAAATAAAAAAAAATACACAAAAACAAAAACAAAATTGTTTCCCTTTGCGGCCAGAAAGCACCTTCCAAGAAGGTGTTTAGATGCAAACGCTTCCAGTCTTCGATCAATTGAACGTTGATCGTTGATCGTCGTTCAAATTCAACTCAACTCTGGATAATCTTTTCCAGTCATATCGCAATAATAACGCAACTTCATCTAATCCAGGTTAAGACCCAAAAACTGCAGCTTGCCTTCTCAAAGTGATCGTAATTGAAATGAGAATCGCTTGGGTGGAGAAAAGAAGGAAGAGAACATTTTCCGTTGTGGCACAGTGGAGCAGTTTAGGATCATCTTTGGATCACTTTTGATCCAAAGAGTATCCCAATTTCGCAATCTATTTAAAAGCATAAGATAAAGATCACTTCTGATCAATTAACAAGATCGCTTCGCACTTGCAATCAACATTACGATCGATTTTACTATTGTAAAGTTTGCAGAAAGATTTCTGATCGATCAATCAGAAGTTCATATGACGATCACTTCCACATTACAATGAGACTTAGTAAAGCATCAGATCAATTTAGCGACTGATCGAAACAGCGATCGCATCTCAACAAAAATAGATTAAGGATGTAATCAATGCGTTCGTTAGCTATGAAATTTGTAATTACTTTGACATAACACAGATTTTGCAATTCGATCAGCAGCTCTTTTAATGCAATTAACCTGTTTTACGTATGGAGTATCAAGAAATGCATTTCCTTTCATCTCAATATTAAAAATGTTAATGTGCTTTCATATGATATTCATTACTGATGTATTATTGTTTTAATTCCAGGCTGTGTGCTTAACACGCCCACTGTGCCGCCCTTTAGCCATAGATGAGTGTTTCCATATACACACAAAAAGAGGGAACAGAGTCGTCTGGAAGACGCAGCGTGTCGTCGCCTGGAGCTAGTACAACAACAACAACAACAACAACAGAGCCATTCGTCTGACGTCCGGTCCGATGCGGCCGCCTGGCAGTCAGTCATCGTCATCATCGTCGTCATCTTCGTCCTGCAAAAGATCAGTCTATCAACGATGGTGCATGGGGCACAATTGTGTTGCATGCTGCGCAGCGGCGACATCAACCAACTGATCGCTGGCTCGAAAGCCAAACGGCAGTCAAAACTCTGTCAGACAGTTTGTAAACAGTTTTCAAACTCGAGCACATCGCGATAAAGATGCGCTTTTTTTTTCTTTCTTTGCTTATGCTTTTGCTTTTGATTTTGCTTTAAGCCTAAGACTTAAGCGTCGACTTAGATCAACAGCCAGATCAGTAGACAGACAGCGACAGGAGCTGGGGCAAAGGAAGGCAGAGGGGTCAATTTAAAAAAAAAAACTGTGTCCAACATTTGCGCCATTATAACTTTATCGCTTTTGGACAGATTGTTGGCCATGACGGCCGGCCTATGTCCACATCGCGCCGGACTCACCGAAGTGAGTGATGTACCTGCTGCCTGCCTGATGATCATGATGCTTTAATAGCATTACCTCTTGTAGTTGGAACCGAGACATAGAGAATGAGAGCGGAGAATGGAAAGCGGAGGCAAACACACACAGCGGGCGTTGTCAATAAAGTTTAAATACCCTGTAAGCATGGGTAGCTAAGAAGAATAGTGTACTTAGGATAAACCCAAAATATTAAGTAGAACTAAATATGGTTGTAGTAGGAGCAAATGTAGTTGTGGAATAAGTAGTAGAAATTAAGCTTAAAGAATGAGTCGTTTGGTCTGTTAACTAGTCGTAATAGTAATAATAGAAATAGAACTAGAAAAGGCTGGAATTAGTTGATATTAAATATGGAAGTAGTTGAAAAATTAGTAGTAGAAATGAATGTAGTGGAAATAGTAGTAGTAGTAGTAATACATATAGTAGTAGTAGTAGTAGTAGTTAGATATAGTAATAATAAAAGTCGAAGTAGTAGTAGAAATAGCCGATGTACAGATAGTAGTAGATGATATAGAAGTAATAGAAGAAGTAGTACAAGTAGTAGTAGTAGCAGTAGATATCGTAGTAGGAGTGAATATAGTAGCAGTAGAGGTAGTTGAAATAGTAACTCTAAAAAAAGTATCAAAAAAATAAGTGGTGGAAATAGTAGTATTACAAATAGTAGTTGTAGAAGTAATAGATATAGTAGTGGTTGAAGTAGTAGTAGAAGAAATAGTAGTAGTAGGAAAAGAAGTAGAAATAGTACAAGAATTAGTAGTAGTTAAAATAGTAGTATTAAAAATATTAGTAGTAAAAGTAGTAGATATAGTAGTAGAAGAAGTAGTAGTAGTAAAAGTACTTGATATAGTAGTAGTCAAAGTAGTAGTAGAAGAAATAGTAGTAGTAAAAATAGTGGTCGTAGATATAGTAGTATTAGTAAAAATGATAGTAAAATTAGTAAAAAAAAATTAAGTAAAATAAGTAAAAATAATAGAAATAGATAAAGAAGTAGTAGTAGTAGGAAAAAGTATCAGTATAAATAGAACTTATAGCAGTAAAAATGCAAGTAATCACACATTTAATCAGTCTTTACAGGCTAACTCCTAGTCGAGCATTCTCAACTAGCGCCTAAGTTTTTGTTGTTGTCTTTGGTCTGTTATTGACGCGACGTTTGGTGGCTCGCTTGTGTTGCCTTTTGTCAGGTTTCCATCAACAGTTTGCAATCACTGCGAGCTACTTGTAATTGCTGCTGCTGTTGCAGTTGCTGCTGTGCAGATTATTAACTTGGCTCATTGAGTGCGGCTTTGGCAGCGGCAGCTCTTTAAAAATCCATTTAAGCTTACAAGCTTGTTAAGCTTGCCCCAAATCTGTGGGGCACCACCACACGCTGCCCAAAGAAGAGCGTCGTGCGCCCATTGAAAGGGGGGGGAGGGGCCTGCCCCCCTCGCCGTCACAAAAGCCGTTTAATGCAATTTCACGTTCGGCTTTTTTATCGTCGGCTAAGTAGCCACTAAACGGCAGCTCTTTAATCTCAACGACCTGGCGCGTAGAGCTTCCAGTCGCAGTCTTAGTCTCAATACTTCTGGTTAAAGAAAGGCTTCTCTTTTTTTTCTTTCTTTATTATTATTTTTTTTTTTTTTTTTTTTTTGTGGGCGCTGACCACTTTCTTTCAAAAAGTGGGCATGTCCAGGGCCAAGCGTTGCGCCTACCTTGTTAAGCGCGAAGCACAAACTGGTCCAGTGGTTGTAGCTTCAGTGGTGCAGCGGTGCGTGCCGCCAATCGATCGTGGCCACAACCTGATGCTGTTTGCTGCTTTGGCTGCTGTTCGCTTTTAACAAGGTGAGATTCCAGATTCCATTGAGCTTTATTTTTAGGTTTACGCTAAATTAAACCATAGCCTCGCCAGTGCCAGTGCCTGGCAATCAACTGTGGATCTTCACTCAAGCGGTCAACCTGAAGTCACCGCCCCCCCCCCCCCCCCCCCCCCCCCCCCCCCCCCCCCCCCGCTCCCAAGTCTCTGCTACGACCCCATATCGCTCGCTTGCGAACCCAAAAAATCTGATTAAGAATATTTCAATTAGCAGCGCGTTGCCGCAGCTCCAAAACGAACAAAAAAAAAAAAATGGAAGCTTAAAAAAATTATGCTCTGGTAGAAAGTTAAACTTCAATGGAAAATTGCCCTTACGAAAACTGCTTTTGCACTGGGCACAACTTTGATTGATTCCCAAATGCATTTTTTGCATGCTAATTAAGTCACTTGGCCAGGCCCGAAGCCTGAAACTGGCCTGAATCTCAGACTTCTTGTTGAGCTCATAAATGAGTTTATTTGATAAATTGCTAATTTATGTCCGATTCCTTCTTAAAGACATGTATTTAAACAAGAGTATTTCGTTTTACTTCTTTTTTCTTTTTTTTATGCTTGATCTAAATCTTTGCTTAATAGATTTAAAAACATAACGCAAATCAGATATTATCTTAAAATGATTATCAAGATTGAAGATCGCGTGTAATGTGATAAAATATAAGATAAGATTAAAGAAAAATTAATGCTTTTAAAACTTACCAGTAAGATTTTTAAAATATTGTGGAATTTCTTGTGATTTTTATTCCAATGGAACCTGCAAATAGAATAGAAGTTATAGACATATTAAGTATAAAAAAATGGAAATTGACAAAAAATAAATAAAAATTTATTACTTATTTATAACTTATTTATTTCTTTGCAATTATGTTAAAGTTATCTTGTAATCTTACTTAATGCCATATTGGACAGGAAGTTGACTCAATATGTTTAATGTGAAATAAGTAAAATGATAACGCCGCTGACTGAGTCAGGGACCAATGACTCCTATCTTCTAATACTTCTAGGCATTGAGAGCTTTAGATAAATATTCAATTCGATTACAAGTACAATGACAATCAAGAAGACGTTTTTTTATGTTTTATATTAGTTACTTTATATTTTAATTTCAATTTATTTTTATTTGACTATAAGTGAAAATAAAACTTATAAAAATCTGAATAAAATCCCAAACATCATATCATATTCAAATACAAATACTTCAACTTTCCCTTATATTTAAAGAGCTTTTTATGTTTATCTCTGTTTAAGGCCCAGAGGGCGGACTTTTGAGTGCGCTACTGTTGCCTGCTACTGATATATAATCAACCTGATCCTTACGATCATTATCATCATAAGCATGTTCAAACTTGTCCAAATGATGACCAAAATTATGCCATAAATGCCAAGGCGAAATAAAAGTGCCAGACGGTTCAAAAATCCTCGAAGACTCGTCGCCGTGAATTGCGCTTTCAACGCGCTTTCGAGGTTAACCAAAAAAATAAAATACAAAACGAAAAAAAATAAATACAAATTAAATGAATGAAAGAAAAAGAGTTCGTAATATAATCGTAGTCGTAATCGTAATCGTCATCGTAATCGAGCACTGATCTCTCAACTATATCATAATCCCTGCGTATGGCAATCAAGCCATCAAAAACTGACGAGAGTGAGAAATGATGAAGATTAAATACCCTAGAAAATATATACTTACAAAGCACATAACATAAACATATTCAAATTTATACATTTTGTCTTTATTATTAACTCATTTGTTAGTTGATATATATTAATATTATTTATACTTCCATCACAAAGAAATATTGATGAAGATTATATATTTTTGCCTAACAGACTTAAAAACGTCTACTAAAATACCCTTCTGTAAACATATAATAAATAAATAAAAAATAAAAACACTTTCATTAAACAAAATTTTTATTGTGGCACCCAAAAAATAAAAACCTGGTGGCTGATGGAACTGGGACCCAGGTTCGTATTGAAGTTGAAGTTGAGGATCGCGCGTTATATGCATTTATGGCGGTCAACTATAAAAGTTTGACCCAGTTTCGGCGAGACAAAATTGCTACAAATTACACATTTTCGGGGCGCAAAAGTGTGCCGCACGCGTGACACGAGGCACGAAGGGGGAGCACGACGAGGGGAGGGGGACACACTTTTACCCCATTGCAATTAAGTTGCAGCAGCGCGATGCAGCAGATTAAAGTAAATAATATCAATAATAATTACAGCAGCAGCAGCAAAAGTCGCAGCAGCAGCAGCAGCAACAATAACTCATAAACTGTAATCACTTAAACGAAAGAGAAAGAGACAGAGACAGAGACAGAAAGAGAGAGAGTGAGGGAGAGGGAGAAAAAACGTGTTATCGTTTATCGAAATTTTGGGAAAGCTCTGTATCCAATTCAAGAGTCGCACCTTATCGCAGTTATCCTTTTGATTTATCTCGCTACTCACACGCCGCACTAATTGCATTCATAATAAACAATTTCACAATTATTACCACAACAACAACAACAACAAAGAGACAAGTTGGCAGTCCTCGCACTAAATTTATCGATTGTGAGCCCTTTTTATCAGATATTACGTGCTTCTTATTAGCTTCCTTTTCTTTTCTTTTATTTGTGTTTTTGTTTTTTTTTTTGATTTAGTTTTACCTTCCCCCTTTTCTTTTCGTAGGCCAAATGGAAAATTGTTGTGCAAAAGACGTTGGCGACTCTTATCTGCCCACTGAAAACTGCGAAATTTTACAAGACAAAAAACAAGTTGGCATCGTTATCAACACATTAACATCTGGCAATGCAGACTCAGACTGAGAATCAGACGCAGACGAAGACGAAGACATACGAGTTCTGTTCAGTTTTAGTATCTGGCATATGCCAAAGAGAGCTTTGCCGAATAGTTGCAAACTTATTTACATTTAATTTGCATATTTTGCAGGGAATCCTGGCAAAGTTGCGCAGGTTTAAGGAATATCGTTTAAGGGCTTGACATTTTTAGCTGCCAATAAACGGGTATATATGTATATTGAAGACAACAACGCAACGAGAGCTTTGTCATCAAAGTGGTAAACAAAGTTTTACCAAGTGCTGCCTTGCATTGAACATTAAACACAAGTTGCAAAATGTTAGTACATAAGTGCAACGAAAAAGAATCAGTTAGTATATAGAAGGTATCTTTGAACAAGCTGATCATAAAATGGTTTCTAAAGTCGGTTAAGGCCTATATAACAATAAAAAAATAATGTTTTAAATATTATAAAGTATAAAATAGTTAACATGGCAACATAAAAAAAAGAAAATATGCTAAATATTTTAAATATTATTATAATATTTATCATATTTTTATAAATATTATTTATAATAAATATTACTTTAAATGAGATCCAAATTTTTTTTTTAAATATCTGTCTGAAAAGTTTATTTCATTTTAAAACTGATCAATTCAGAATTATTGCAATAAATATTTATAATTTTTTAATTAATATTTTACTTTTTATATATTTAAGGATTATGTTTAATTTATTCATTGTATAAGGTTTCTTTCATTTTAATGCACACAAAAAGATATTTTAATTATTTAAAAAATACTGAACATTTGCTTTGTGTACCAATTTTTTTTTACCAGTGTATGTTTGGTTAGCCACAAGTAACTAACTATGCAAAAACGCACAATTTGCAGATTAAGTCAAAGCGACAGAGCCGTTATCAAAGATGTTTTCATTTGTTGCATGCGATTAAAAGTGACGCTGTTTTTTATATCTGTATTTGATTGCCGTTGATCTGTGCGGCTTTTTGTGGTCTGTGGCAAGAAGTTGTTTGCATTCGCTTATCGACAATGTTGTTCAGAGTTGTTGTTGCTGTTGTTGTTGGTGTTGCTTAAACACACATTGATAATCATTAGTTAAGTTGTTAACTGATTTCGTTTAGAGATTTGTCAAGAGCCCGAGACAGAGCCAAGAGCTGAGTCTGGGCCAACTCTCTCTGTGTTCGCTGCAAACATTTTAATGTGATTTATCGACAACAGCAACAACAACTGCAACAACAACAAGTTCAGCTTAAATAAATCAAGCGCTTTGGCAACTCTAATGAGACAGATTGCTGCAACTAAAGCGAGAGAGCGAAGAGAAGAGATCGCAGATTCTCGTAGCTGATCGGGTCCGAAAGCTGGACTCGAAACTTGGTGGTCCCTCTCAATTACAACAAATGATATTTTATTGGTATTTGATGAGCGTCGAAATGTGCAATTGCTTGGCCAATAAATTTTATGGCTGCCCCCTTTCAGGCAATTGCACTTATTAAAACCTCAGCGCTCATTAGAGGATCGCTCCTCGACTCCTTTCTACTCCTTGCGCTCCACTCGCTGATCGATTTGCGGCCCACCAACAAAGCTCTTCTCCTGATTCAAAAGATATGTTTTTTGTTTTTGTTTTTTATGTGTGGGAGCTCCGAGTACTCGGCGCATAATTCCTAATCCCTGGCAGCAGCAAAAAAGCGCCAGTGCGCTCGACTTATAGTTACCCTATATTCAGCCCTAAGAGAATATAAGAACATATTTAATTCCAGGGGTAAAATACTTTGGGCTCTGTGTTTGCTATTCGGGAAGATAATAAAAAAGCCTGATCCTCCAGTTAATGATACACGAACAAAATTTTTTTATAAATTTGCTACTCTGATAAGTTATTCATCATACCTTAATATGTTCATAAGTTTATCATTACAAGTACACCAGATTAAATTTCACTTATTATTATTTATTTTTTTTTATAAAAAAGTTAACTAAATAAATTAACGCAAATATAAGTTTTACACTTTCAATACTTTCCACCAAACCAAACATATTTTTATACCCATAATCTTTAAGTACAGGGTATTTGCGTTAAAAAAAAAAATATATATATATATATATATATATATATGTATAACAACACATAAATAATGCCTGCATTCGAAGTTCAGTAATTGCAAAAATCAACTTCTTTTGCGCAGCTTCATCTTCATCTTCGTCTTCTTCTTCTTCTGTTTTACAATAAATCACGCAAAACGGCGGCCCAATTAAGCGCACTCCACAACCAGATAAAAAGAATCTCAAGATTTTTGTATTCTTTTTTTTTGCCGTTTTTGTGCAACGGTTTAAGTTACCAACTGCAACTCAATCAGCTGACGGTTTGTGGGCACAGCTTATCCCAGAAAACTGTTTGTTTTTTCTCTTTAAGATTTTTAAGATCACTTCAACATTTTTTGGAACTTGATTAGGACACTTGATGGCATGCTTTATGGAGTTGATGTTTTTTAGATCAAGACTCGAAAATATGCTTTACTAAATTAAGACGATATGAAAATCTGTGCCCAGTTTCATATTCCAGAATCTTTTTGGCCTGCTTTAAGAAACCTATAGTTTCTGTATTAAGTTTTTCGCTTTATTCGTACTTAAGGCCAAAACTTTCAGCATAGATTTCCACACCAGAATGTATGAAACCATGAGACATAAAGCTTTTAATTTGAATATTTTCTTGATCTCCTACAAATAAGATTCTCTTAGATTAATTGCATTCTTAATTAAAACTTGATAGATAAAATAAATCAAAATATATTTATTTACTCAATAAACACAATCAATCGATATAAGCATATTTATTTCAGATAGTATCACTGCATATCAGATTCAGCACAGAGATTTAATGAACAAAAAAACAAAAACAAAAAAAAAGGTGTGTGCATTGGCAAAGACAGAATGTTGAAATATTTCCTAGTTGAAATATTGCACAAACTTCCAGACTGCGGCCAACATAAGAGCAAAGTTGAGGAAATGCATCTGCTTCAAGCCGGCAGCACCGCCTCCTCCGGTCGTATAATTCAAGCCCTGGATCGAGGCGAAGCCAATGCGATTGTTGCCCATATCGAATTCCGTATAGTATTGACCAATAAAGATATCGCCCAAGATCCAATAATCGGTGGTAATGCCACCAATGCCCAGCACACAAATGCCGCTCGATTCGATGATATATTGCGAGGGCGGAACACCAAAGATGGCACCGCCAATGGCCAGCTTCAGCACCGGATACGATTTAATCGACGAACAGTCCAGATTGCCATCGGCAGAGACGCCCAACTGAGCGACAATTGACTTAAAGGCAGCCGCGGGCGCCATCAACAGCGAGGTGCCCGTGTCGGCGATGGCATTGCACGAGGTGCACAGCGTTACCCCATTGAAGGTGGCGTTCTGCATCTGGAATTGCCAATAGTCCTGGGTGGTAACAGGCGTATAGACCATGGCGCCCTTGTAGAGTGTCGAATCGGAGCCGCCAAAGATCAGCTCACCGCCCAGCTGAGCGCTGGTGTCACGGTTCAAATAGAACGAGAACACTGAAGGCTTAACCAGACCCTGGCTAATCATATTGTAGAAGGGCGGCACAACGTTGTCAACCGAGATAGACTGATAGGCCATGCCAAGGATGCCATCGAAGCCGACATTCAAATAGGTATTGTCCAGTTCAGAGGTGGCCAACGCAAATGTTTGCGCCTGAATAGCAAGGCCGCTCACATTGACAGTGTCCATGCACAGATAGCCGGATATGCCACCGGTGCCGTATTTGAGGGTAATCATTTCACCATTGTACTTGTAGGTGGTCGAGGTGGCGGAATTGTACATTACATGATTTAGGCAGGCTGAGCTTGTGCACTGATTCGATGGCACCCACAGATTCGAGGAGCCCGTATCGAAGAGCACATTAAAACTCTGGGGCGGTGTGCCGATCTGTATTATGCCATAATACTCCATATTCATGTAGTTCGTTAGCGTCTCCGATGGAAGAACGGTGCTCGTTGAAGTTGGTGCCGCGGTCGTCGATGATGCCGTATCCAAAATTGTGGCTGCCACCGGTTGATATTTGGCCCGAACATGCGCCAGCTCGGCCTTAATGTTGTCGCGTGTCTTCACAAAGTTCTTTTGCCTATAAACAGGCACACGATGCAACTTGGCGCTGGGAATGGCACTAGCCAGGCCCAAAAGGAGCGACAACACTATGAATGCCTTCAGCATGTTGCAATTGCTATTGGTCTACTAAAGTTGGGGGCACTAGTTCCACGCACTTTTATATAGGGCAAAGTTGTGTCATTTTGCTTATCGCGCCGTGGAAATCAATCAAATCGCTGAAAATCTGCCACTGATAAGATTGTTTATATCTAAAAACTTAAAAAAAAAAAAAAAAATTCACTGATGGCATTTTAAGCGCCCAAAAACACACACATTTACCATATCTATAAAACGGAGGCAAGTGCTCACTTTTGGAGGGGATTCATTTCGTTTTTAATTTTGTTATCACTATCAATGACGCGACACAAGACAATTTTAGAGCTTTGTGAAAAGCCTTTAAACAAAAAAATATTACAACGGTTACCAGGGGCCGGTCACAAGGTACCGAAAGTAAGCTAAATTAAACTCAATTATATTATTCATATCGTAATATTCTATTTTCGAGCACAACAAAATAAATTGTAGTCATAAATTGTAAAAAATACTATATAATATAATGAGAACTCATTCGGAGCTTTAGATAGAATATCTAAGCGAGATGAGGTCTACATAAATGTATATCAAATAATTTTATGCAATTTTCTTTACTGATAACTTTTAACGATGGTGTTTCATTTTAAAAAGATTAATTTATTATAATTAAATTTAAGGATTTATAAATTTGCCCAATTCCCAAGATTTAGCAGATTTTATTTGTCTCTACATATTTAAAAGCTAGTAGTTTACTGAACTTAAAATTTATTTATATACTATATAACTATTTACTGGTCCATTTAGTCATCTGTAAGATTCTCAGTATAAACAATTTAAACAATAAACATATAAATGAATTTATATATAAATACAATTAAATAATATATTAAACCCTTTTAAATATATATCTATAAATTTAGTATAATTAACATAAGAATTGTTTATAAAACTCTTCTCTAATTTTATGTGCGATAAATGGTTAAAAAGTTGCTTAAAATGCATTTGCATAGATCTATGTAAAAACATAATAAATACTTTTTAGTAAAAATTCAAAGATTTTCGCACTTAAATTTAAATATAAAGGTCAATACTTATTTATATTAAATTAAACTAAAAAGAAATCTACATAAAAAAATATCCAATTCATATATCCAACAAAAGTTTCGTTGGTTTCCAAGTGTGAAATTCAAGTATTTGTAATCTTTTCCGTTAGGACTTAAAAAACTGTTATCAGCAGCTACTGAAGGGGAACACCACGTTAGCAAAAAGGCAATTGCGGTAGACCATTGCTTGACCAATTAGATACAAAGAAATATACATATATGCACAGCTATCTTATAGATACGAAACTATCTATCTATTCAGCGACGATAAAATAAAGAAAAAAATCAATGACTGATTCACTTGAAAAAAAATATATAAAAAATAAGATTGATTCAACCCTGAAACAGGAACTGATATAAATAAAAAGAAAATCACTTGTCGAAAGATAATGCTCAATGAAATCACTTTAATTCAAATATTACGATCACTTCTGCTTAAGCGACGGGCGCGAAGCCAATGCGATTGTTGCCCAGATCGAACTCGGTGTAGTACTGGCCAATGAAGACATCGCCCAAGATCCAGAAGTCGGTGCCCATGTACTGGAAGCTGGACTGGCACTCGCCATCGGACTGAATGATGTACTGGGCGGGCTCCAGATCGAAGTTGGTGCCACCAATGTTGAAGGTGATCACCGGCATCGAGCTGACGGTGGAGCAATCGACCAGACCCTCATCGTCGACGTTAAGGATCTCGTTGAGCAGCTCGTAGGCGTTGGCAGGCGCCACAATCAGAGAGGTGCCAGTATCGGCAATAGCCTGGCAATCGTCGCACAGAGAGTTGCCCTCCACGCTGGCGCCGGCCATGGCGAACTGCCAATAGCCCTGCTCGGAGACGGGCACATAGGTGAAGTCACCGGTGTACAGAGAAGAGTCGGAACCGCCGAAGATCAGCTCACCGCCCTGGCTGGAGGAGCCATCGCGGGCCAAGTAGAAGGAGAAGACAGACTGATCGACCAGACCCTGGGAGACCATGTTGTAGAAGGGCGGGACAACGTTGTCCTGAGCAATTGTCTGATAGCCCATGCCCAGAATACCGTCGAAGTTGGCGTCGTTGAAGTTGGTGCCGGGCTCGTTGGTGGCCTCAGCGAAGGTCTGGCTCTCAATTTCCAAACCATTGACGTTGACGGTGTCGGTGGCCAGGATGCCGGAAAGGCTGCCAGTGCCGTACTGAATGGAGAAGGCCTCACCATTGGACTGGAAGGTGGAGGAGGCGCTCGAGTCGTACTGATTGTGCACCTCGCAAGCGTAGCTGGAGCAAGTGTTGGAGGGCACCCACAGATTGGAGGAGCCCGAATCGAACAGCACCTTGAAGTTCTGGGCGGGCGTGCCAATGGTGATGGCGCCATAGTAGGCCATGTTCATCGAGTTGGATAGATCCTCCTCGTTGACGCTGCGAGCGTTGATGATGGGCAGGCCATACTTGGCGCGCAGATGGGAGACCTCGGCCTTGATGTTGGCGCGGGTCTTCACGAAGTTCTCCTGCTTGAGGACGGGCACGCGGTGGAGCTCGGCGCTGGCCAGGGCCAGGACCACAGCGAGTACGGTGATTGCTTTCAGCATGTTTGTCAAATGGATGTGTCTACTAAAGTTCGACTAGTTCTTTAAAGCTGCTAAGTCTGATATTTATACCAATTGTTCTTATCTGACTCAGATAAGATTGTTAATATCTTCAACTTGAAATAATGAATTGAAAACAAATTACGATGCTCTGCTTGGGAATGCCTAACTAGGGGTATACCCTGAATTTAACTCTAAAGGGAATATTATAGAAAAATGCGCTGATTTTTCTCTAGTTATCTGATTTATACTATTTGATCTTTATAAAACTGAGATGACTTGAAATCAAAAATCTGAACAGATCGAAATATAAGTGATCAAGAGATATAATTACTAGAATTTAATTACTCATGTAATTAATAATTATTGATTTGATCATTCATCTGGCTCATGATATATTAAGCTTTTAAAGGGCAGAATAAACCATTCAAAAAGTTTTAACTCATATAACTCATATCTATAATAATAAAAGCTAAGATGAATATTTTCCCTCTCATAAATCAAGAAACTAAAGCTAAATTCCAGTCTTATCCAGAAAACTCAAATGATACTGATCCAGAATAAACATATGTACTACTTTATGGGATTGTAAATGCGTCCTTCTCTGCATGTTTTATACATTTAAAAACCAACCTACTCTTTTTAGTCATTTAAAAATCGGTGCAGGGTATTATAATCGATTGGCTCATTATCAGGCAACTTGGATTGGCTGGACATTCAAAAGGGCAATATGAACTTAGTTGACGCGGCACAAAGCACTCGATGCCGCTGTTTTAGCTGATTTTTTGATTTTTGATTTTCAGTTTTGAAGAGGGCATTAGTTAGTTATGGGCTGGCGGCGCATTATCGCGGTGTCTATGTGTTAAGCACTCGAGTCGGGAAAAACTCCGCAGGAACTGAGAGCCTCTTCAGCCAACTTATTTACCAACATATATAGACATATGTATAATAATATAATACCCATGTATTTTTCCTAATCAGCATTACGTTTCGAATTTATCAAGTCTTCAACAAACAGTTTAAAGACAGCTTAATCTGATCATTATAAGTGATCGAAGTTGTCGCAGGCACGGCACGAGTCACTTGTTTGTCAACATGCGCCCATTTCTTTTCAACCTATCCCATTAATCCGATTAAACCAGGAACTAAAATAATCCAAAAATATTAGAAAACCCCAGTACGAAAGAAAGCCACTTGAAATATCTCTTTTTTTAAGTGCTTCGGGCTTTTTTTGATTCAGGGTAATTTTGGCTTTAATAAGAAATTGGGTTTTCTCCTTTTAACATAAAAATAACCGGGTAAAACACAATTAACGGTTTTAAAAAAATTTATGTTTGATTTCTTTAAATTAAAATCAAAACTTGGTTTTATTAATGTATATATAGGTAACTGACCCGATTTGAGACAAAATATATAAAAAAGTGATGGAAATGTAAGGTCAAATATATAAATTAATAAGCTAATCATAAAAGAGGCATCTTTTGTCTAAAATTATATAACTTTATAGGTAAATCAAGGAAATTATAATATTAACAAAACTGTGAGCTTGAATTACAAATAAGGGCCTTATGTGTAATAGATTCAAAAAAGTAGTACTTTTAAATTAGATATGTGTTGTTTTTCAGATTTGTATATATATATAAAAAAAAGTAATTTTGTTGAAAAGTTAAAGAACTTCCCATTTGGCCAAACTAAGGCAACTATTTTAGTTGCTTTAGGCACATAATATTTAAGTTCTTCTTATTGTGAATTTTGTATAGCAATGAAAGTAAGCGAAAAACGCTACTAATAAAATAATATTTACTATAATAACATATATTCATATATAAAAATTATAATAATTTAATTAGTAATTTATAAATTATATCTTTATATATAAATATAAAGATATATAAATGCATAAAAGAAAATAAATAACTATATTGTTATTATAATTTTCTAAATCTATATAAAGGAAAAATCAGTAAGTACTTTTTGTAAGTATTACCAAACATTTCACTTAAGAAATTCACTTAAATCAAATTACCAAATTCGTCAATAAGTCCTTTAAAATATATTTTGTTGAAATTATTAAGAGATAAACAATTGTGGCCGTTTAAAAATGCTTTCAAAAAACAGTTTTAAACGGAAAATGTAAATTTTATGTATATTTTTTAATAGAAGTAACCCAAAAATGGATACACTAACTGGTTTTTTGCTTGGCAAATACAAATCCCGGTCTAAAATTGCATAAAGGCAACAAAATAATTTGTACAAGATGAATGTATTGTGAGAAAATAATTCTTACAATATCAAATGTTCACTTGTTATGTGTTTAATTGTAATATGGCGCACTTAAAACGTTTAAGCACCGGCAAACAAATAAATAAAAAGGTTTTTCTTAAGATTAGAGTTAAGGCTTTCCTTAAGGTATAGCTTTGTGAGCAGCTGTTAAATTAAATCAGAGTCTCCACCCAAAAGGAATATTTAATCCTCAGAGTAAACTTGACTTCACCTCGAGATAAAGAAAACAACTTCCAATGCACCGTTTTGTGGCATTTTCATGCCCTTAAAAGAAAACCTCTAAGGTTAACTAAGTTCATAAATCACATAAAATATATATTTTGCTTTCAATTATTCGTTTATTTCAATGCTTAAGCGACGGGAGCGAAGCCAATGCGGTTGTTGCCCAGATCGAACTCGGTGTAGTACTTTCCAATGAAAACATCGCCCAAGATCCAGAAGTCGGTGCCCATGTACTCGAAGCTGGACTGGCACTCGCCATCGGACTGAATGATGTACTGGGCGGGCTCCAGGGTGAACTTGGTGCCGGCAATGTTCAGGTTGAGCACGGGCATCGAGTCAACGGTGGAGCAATCGACCAGACCATCCTCATCAACGTTGAGCAGATTGTTCAGGATCTCGTAGGCGTCCTCGGACACAACCAGCAGGGAGGTGCCAGTGTCGGCAATAGCCTGGCAGTTATCGCACAGCGTCTGGCCATCGATGGTGGCGCTGTCCATGGCGAACTGCCAATAGCCCTGCTCGGAGATGGGAGCATAGGCCAGCTCACCGGTGTACAGAGTGGAGTCGGAACCGCCGAAGATCAGCTCACCGCCCTCGTTGGAGGTGCCGTCACGGGCCAAGTAGAAGGAGAAGACAGACTGATCGACCAGACCCTGGGAGACCATGTTGTAGAAGGGCGGGACAACGTTGTCCACAGCAAGGGATTGGTAGGCCATGCCAAGGATGCCATCGAATTTGGCATTGTTGAAGCTGGTGCCGGGCTCGCTGGTGGCTTCGGCAAAGGTCTGGCTCTTGATGACCAGGCCGTTGACATCGACGGTATCGGCGGACAGGAAGCCGGACAGGCTGCCGGAGCCGTACTGAATGGAGAAGGCCTCGCCGTTGTGCTCATAGGTGGAGGACTTGTCGTGATCGTACTTGTTGTGGTTCATGCAGGCAACGTCGAAGAACCAGCATTTGCTCGAGGGCACCCACAGGTTGGAGGAGCCCGAATCGAACAGAACCTTGAAGCTCTGTGGGGGCGTGCCAATGGTGATGGCGCCGTAGTAGGCCATGTTGATCGAGTTGGAGAGCTCCTCCTCGTTGACACGCGAGTTGGGCAGATTGTACTTGCCGCGCAGGTAAGAGACTTCGGCCTTGACATTCTCGCGGGTCTTCACGAAGTTCTCGTGCTTGTAGACCGGCACGCGATGGAGCTCGGCGCTGGCCACGGCCAGGACGATGGCGAGTACGGCGATTGCTTTCAGCATTGTTAGATTGTGGGTGTCTACTGGACTTCGACTAATTTGTAGGAGCTACTAAGTCTGGTATTTATACTAAAGCTGTTATCAACATTGGGCTAGGCACGACGCGTGCAATTCAATCAAATCGAGGCAGATCTGCCACAGATAATGTGCTTTATATCTTCAATGATTTCGATTGGACGCTTATCAGGCGGCCAAATGCGATCAGACGACTGCTCCAGGCGCTATCTGTACTAACTATATATGTATTCCTCTAGTATTTGTTTTTAATTTGTAGTCTCCGCGTCATCGGCATTAAGCTTGCCATACTTTTGGGGCTACTCAAATAACACTAGAAACAATTGGTACTTCAACTTATTTGATTTTTAGTCTGAGTCTAAATAATTTTATTTAGTATAAGTTGCAAATAATATGTGCACTTGCGGCACATAAGATTATTTATTAAGTTTATTATTAATGTTTATTTTTAATAATCTTTACACTAAAGAATTTTATTGCTTGACTATTATTCATCTTTTTCTCAATATAGTTTAACTTTTTAATTCCTTCTTATAAATGTTGTAGTTTCTTAATATTATATAGAATCTTATGTTCTTAAAAGATATTTTATTATTGTTAATAACTTTGATTATTTTGGTATATTATTCCCAAGACTTTTGTACTTATTTTACCCTACAAATAAAACTTTGTTCTATCTATAAAACTGTTTAATCCACAAATAAATGTTCCACTTATCAAAAACGACCTCCTTCAAAAAGCTTTTCTCAAGTTTCGGCCATTGTACTATCTTTTTAGCTTTAGGTCTTAAGTTCGGACGATTTCAAAGGGTTTGTTTTTTGCTATTTTGTCAACAAATAAAAATTAAAGAAATCAACGAAGCGAAAGATTAACTAAAAGTTGCGACTTGCAGATACGCTGTAAGTGATTCCCCAATTGAGTTTCAGTTCTTCGAAAGCTTTTATACCCCACAATAGCTTTGTAGACTTGCACGTGGGATTTATAATTTGTTTACACAAAGCTTTGTAAAACAACTCAACGAAACAATTTTGCAATTGCCTCGTGTTTCAATTGCCATCAACATTAATGTAAAAGGTTATTAATAAATTCTTCCTCTTCAAGAAACAAATTACAAATTATTGACGTTTTTGTTATATATGTTTTATCATTTAAACTCAACTTTTCTTTGTAATGGCACCTCATGTTTTTTTGCCTACTTAACAAGTTTAATTACTCATTACAGGGTATCTTGTAAGTGCTTTCACAGCCGACAGACTGATTTTATAAATATTTGTATTATTTATTTATTTTTTTATTTATTGTTTACTATATCAAAGAGAAATATTCGCTATCTATTCTTAATTTTATTCTAAATTATAAAATTTTGATTTTTTAATATTTATTTTTTTATAGTAATCTTTAATAGAATTTCTAAGAAAGTTCTTTGAAGTAAAAAAAGTGCTTTATTCGAAAGTTTTCGACTAGAAAACACCCTGTAATTAAGTTAGATGGAAGATTAATATGGTCATATTGATTTAAGGTAATATCATAAAACGTTTATATTTGGTACTCGGCAAATTAAATAACAACGTAAATTAAATAAGAAGATATAAGGCACATTAAACTTGACTCAGATAACCATTAAATATTTAGTAGCTCAAATGATATCATTTTGTTTGAACACCCGCCTCTATGCGCTTTATATAGAGCCTAGAGATTAAATAAGAAAGTGCTTAAACTTTGCTCTGATGTCAAACTTATCGTATACTAAACTAATCGAATCAATTCCAATTGTGACAAACCCCGAAATCAAAATATTAGACCTAGAAAAGTTTATCGGGCCATGACATGTTTTTTTTCAAAAGCCAAACAAAAAAAAATACTTTAGTTAATTCTATTAATACAAAATACGTACTTGAGATATGGTGCTATCAAGGTAGAGATATAAAAAAATGGGTTCAAATTTAACCCAAAAAGTTGATAAACAACAAACAGAAGAACAAAAAACAGTATCGAGTGATCCCAAGAAAAATGATTATAAATAATTAAGATGAAGTACTAAAAACAAATTGTAAAAAATGATTGATATTTTATAATTACTTTTTCTCCAGTTTTCTGGTGGGTACTTGTAATATTATTTGATTGAGTGGCAAATATTATTTTTTTATTCGCAAATCATTCCCAGAAAATTATGATTTGTTCATAGCAAAAAAGTAATTTTTCGCGTGAAAAATTAAATTATTAAGTTATCTAATTTTTTTTATTAGCTAATTCTTTTTCATTCGAATCGTTTTAAAGCAAACGCAAAACTTTTCCTTCAATTGATTTTTTTTAAGCTTGCAGCTATTTCCTCCATCACGATATGGCAAAAACATATTATTTAACACTAGAAATCAATTAACGCTCTGAGTGAGTAATTTTTAGAGTTATGTTTGTTGTTATATCATTCGAATGCGATTGCAAAATCCGACACCAGCAACTGGAAGGAGGATCGCAACGAGCCTGCCAAGATAAAAAGCAAAAATAAAAAAAAAAACGAAAAAATGCAGTTTGGAGGATGCATGCAAAAACCATTGCGCAAAGCAAATAAAATTATCTCATTACAAATTATGCCCCCAATGCCAGAGACCAGAGACAGAGGCGGAGTTGCCCCATCGATGTTGTTGTTGTTGCTGTTGTTGTTGCTGTTGTTGCCGCATGCTGCACGTACGCTAAATAGATTATGTCAAATGATCGAAATCACATCATAAATTCAAAACGCAGAGCAGCCCAAAACCCAAACGCAAAGTCGAAACCGAAACCCAATCGCCAAAGCTGAAAGAACTTAAATGCCGCTGGGCGCTCGATGAACGCGTCTAAAATCAAATAAGCCAGCTCAGCGCAGTGTAGGCGTGTGTATAAGAGGGGTGGGGGGAGGGTGTGAGGGAGATGGGAGGCACACAGTTATTGGTCGGATCTTTGAATCGTTCGTTTGAATCGACAACGATGCGCTCAACGTGCTCAACGGGCTGCCTCTTTAACACGTTTTAAATGGAATGGCGGGCAAGCGGCGGCATTGATTATTGTTTTGCATGTGATGCCCCCGCCGTCGTCCACCCCGCTCCACCCCTCGTAATACGAGTACGGGCTGTACGGCGATACAGCGATGGCAATCCAACAGCACAGCCAGTTGGGTCTTGCGGTCGGTCGGTAGCCAACGGCGCTTTGTAGTTGCACCCAAAAAGCTGATAACGCACCCGACACCAGCTGAATTTTTTTTTTGGCCACAAAAAAGGCGGCAAAGGGGCAGGCGATCGAAACGAGAGCTGAGGTGCAGAAGTTTGCTTGTTTGCCGCGCAGCCAGCCAAACAATAAAATATATTGCGATTGGCCTTAACAATAAATTCAATGGCTAACTACGAAATGGGCCAAGAAGCATGGGGAAGGACAAGGTACGACGACGACTCCCTCACACTTTGCGTGCAAAAATCGATCAGCTCGAAATGGAATTGAAGTTAAAAACTGCGCATAGTGCGCCTGTGGCGCTCTTGGATGCGATTTACTGGTGGTAAATCCTAAATCCCCTACGCCACAGCTACATCATCTTAACCCATTCCAATTCCACGTCCACCTCCCCACCCCGCTCACGCCCACCCGAGCAGCTTCACATGCATTGCTACACTAATGGTCATAATAATAGAAACAAGTTGAAATATATATACATATATTAAAAATACCCATTGAGCTAAATTTTCTATATATTTTCAATATGAAAAAAGAATTTTTAATCTGTCATTGAGACCCTTTCAGTCAATCAGAAAAAATAGAGTGTAAACATAATAAACCCGCAAAAAAACCTCTTACATTTTAACTCCTTCTTGTTTTTTACATTACACAAATACCAATAAAAATTTCACGCCACACAAATAATAGTCCTGGGAGTAAGTACACTAATTAAAAAACAAAATCAGCTTAAATGTATAAAACAAAGTTTAGAGTGATATTTATATTAATATTATGTCATCGATATTAATCCAAAAATTTCTTAAGATACACTTTCATTTAAGGATTGTTTTGAAAGCACTTCAATAAAGTAAATATACTTTAATTTTAGTTTACTTGTAGTATACTTATAATTTTGACCATGGCTGTACAGACATAGCATCACATATATATGTACACCGGATCAGAGCTGGCTAATAACAGGGCCAATGACTTTTTGGCCATGTGTTCGTCAGCGGCATTTGCGTGTGAATTTACTTTGAAATTGGATATAGACCAGGCCGTCTATATATAGGGTAAGGGTATTGTTATGTGTTGCTCTGGATTTTTTTTTTTGGCACAATTCGGACGGCTCGTCAGCAGGCAATCGAAATCAATTTGCAAATGCATCACTGACTACCAAATGTGAACGCCGCCCTTTTGTGACACTCGGGTCACAAGTGTAAAAAATGCATTTGATTTGGCATCGAAAGTCATCATCTTCGGGTGATAAATTTTCAATTTGTTTGACTTGAGCGAGACACCCACACTTTATGCTCTCACTCTCTTTCTCACACACACACACACACGCATTAAATATGCTGTCTCTGTTCATTGATCGGCTGCTGGTAGCGCAACGAATTTGAGTTGACACGGCCTGGCGACACACTGGAAGGCAGGCGGCAGTTAAAACGCCGACGCTGATCATGGCCCATTGTGTGTAGTGCAACATTAGGTCATGCCACATCAGTGGCAGCCACATACAGCTAAGTTCTCCCTCTCCCTTTCACCTCTGTCTCTCAATCTTTGCAGGTCTGCGCGCATATATTAAAAACAATAACTCTTTTGTTTAGCTGTACACCACTTGGTGGGTCCTCATAAATATATATGTATATATATATAGTATATATACAAAACTGACCCATAGCTGACCCTATCTTTTAGGTGACAAGTCCATTAGCAATGCTTGCCAAGTTAATTAACATTTGTGAAAGGAAAATTAGACAAGCCAAAGACCAACTAAACGGCGGCTACTTTATGTTCTTTAGTTAAATTTGCATTTGAAAACATCTTTATTAATATCTATAAACTATATAGTATGAATAAATATCTTCAAACAAAATATTGTCTTAATAATATTAATGCGTTATTTTCAATGAATGCTTCAGCTGCTTTCTCTTCGAATCAAGTGCAGTTCCTACTTCCTTTTACATGATAAATTTAAATTTACTATATTAGCTGTTAACATTCAGTTTAAATGTTTTGCCACTTAAAATTAATGACAAACGGTAATCAAATAAGCGTCTTCAACAAAAAAGAATTGATAACTTTTTGGAACGGAAATTGCTCTTTATGTAGTTAGTCGTATATATGTATGTATATTTTTGGAATAATATTGCAATCGCTTTTTGTTTTTTTTTTTAGTGCAATTATCTCACATTGTTGCTGTGGTCTGCCCAAACTAGCCCAGAGGTGGTTAAGACCCGATGGTTGGGCCAATTTATGCCGCCCCAAATGAACAGCCATTAGCTTTTATTGATTTTCGTGCAACATTTTTCTAATTTGCAGCCCCAAACAAAATGAGAATGCAAAAGATGCGCGCGCCAACTCAACCACCACAGCCAACCACACAGAGTGTCAGATCGGTGGTGCAGCAGCAACTGGAGGAACAGCCGCAGCCACAGCCACAGCAACCTTGGTGGTAAATATTGGCTGCCTGGGTGGTCCTACGGACAAGCTCTGATGAGATGAGGCTGGCGACGCCGGCGCTGAACGCTTTTTAAAAAATCAACTCAACTTTTGTGGCATGTAAAGCAAATGAGGCGCGTTTATGCAAAAAACAAAAGCAGTATAAATACAAAAAAAAATCAAAAAGAAAACACAGCAAATGAGAGAGTAACTATGTTTGCGGCGAGGATGCAACTCACAGATACCCTGTACTAAGCTTAAGTAAAATATTTTTAAGCACTCTATTGGTATTAAAGTAATTATTCAAACTTCTGCTTTCTTAACTACAGATCAGAGTTGACTAACGAAACTAAGCTAAGGGTTAAACATATTTGTTTTTAGCTTTACTGCATTCTTTGTCTACCCTTTGTTTTAATATTTGCTGGGTATACCAAAAAAATACCGAAAAAACGTTGCTAAAAACGAGTTGCAACTGATCAGCGGCCGCCGATCATCAGGTGAGTTGTGATGGCTATCGATCAACGTGCCGCAGCAGCGACGCCGCCACGCCACGGTTGCAACTCCAAACCGCCCAATGCGGTGCTGAAGCGTAGATGCTCAGAGATTACAATCGATGCGTGCCCATAATCCCAAAAAAAAAGAAGCTTGAAACCGTCGAGCAGCGGAAAGAAAAGAAAAACAGTTACAGAGCCTCGCTAATAACAAACAATTAGTACATATATTCCTGGCCTGGCCTGGCATTAAGGAAACAGCAGCAGCAGCAACAACAACAACAACAAACGCTAACTGACCCCAAACCTCAAGTTTGACCCACATTCAAAGAGGAGGCTTCTCTCCTTTGGCAATGGCTTGCAGCGCGGTAATTAAAGAAAGAGTAGAAAGCCAGCAAGTGACAGGATGTGGCTTGAAAAAGGATAAGAGCTAAGGACTAAGGTTGCGGGCCCGGCATAAGTCAACTCACTTCTTTGCTGTGGGTCCTTCTAATTTCTAATTAACAACCCTCTCTCGCGATAGAGATCAACGGCAGCCGCGGTCACAACACAGCCTTCTTCTTGGCTATCTGAAAGGACCTGCAGCTACTGTCTCCTATCAAAACCGAGTCCCTGTCGCCTATCTCTCGTGCTTACTAATTGACCCAGCAAGGGTTAATGTGGTCGTCCTCGTCGTCCTGCGGTAGGTGAAAGTCATAAAACTCTCTCTAAACAAAAGAAAGAACGTACAAAAATTAGTTATGCTCGTAAAAGATTTCCCTGTTGTCACAGTTCCTAACTAAGCAGCCTCCCAGAGCCAACATAAAACTTGTCCAGTAGCCAAATTGGGCTCTGTTCCTGATCCACACGACGCGATAAGCGACATCAGAGTGCCATCAACTCTATCGCAAGGACATTTTCGTAAATGTTCATGACTTACGGCCTGTTGTTTTTTTTGGCCCAAAAGGAAAATGTCTTTACATTCCTTTGGAATACCTTTAAGATATATAAAATATTTAATGACTAACAAATTTGTTATTATCTAACAGTAAAGGCAAACGCTGTTAGTCATTTTCCTTGAAAGGGCACAACTATTTTTATATTTTATTTTAACTTTAATTACAAAATTTTCGCCCATAAGCTTTTAACTACCATTTATGCATATACGTAAAAAAAAAACGGACTTGAAATTTAGTGTCTTTAGGCAAAAATTCGCAATAAGTTGAATGTAAACGTGGCATTCAAAAATGCAACGAGCAATGCACATTTCAATCATGATAAAAATTCTAAAATACAAAATTGAATTACTCTCGCAGCAATCGCAAAGTAAGCGCAAAAATTCTAAAATTGTAAATTGTAAAATTCAATTAAAATTTACAAATTTTTATGTACTGCCAACGACGACGACGACAGGACTGAGATAGAAGCAGAGACTGCGACTGAAGCTGGCATTAAATCAGAGTCGCGACAACTCAACGCGACCAAAGTTGTCAAAGGCAAAAAGGCACCCATTGTATAAACCAGGCTTCGAGCACAGATTTCAGCCAAAGCAGCGAGACCTGCTTCGAGTCGCTCGAACGATTAAAAAAAAATGCGTATTAATTTTTATGGGCAGAACGAGCGAAATCGCGAAAAAAAAGCTGCTCTCAAGCAGAGGACGATGGACTAAAAATAAACAAGCAATCAGCAGGAACAGTTATGTTTGGTCATAACAAAAAAAAAATTAAATACACTTGCAGACATGTTAATTAGTTAATTCGCATAGCCAGCCGGTCAGTTGTGCTTTAAACTTATCAGATTCAAAAGCAACT
Organism: Drosophila lacertosa; assembly: GCA_004143845.1. NCBI lineage: Eukaryota > Metazoa > Arthropoda > Insecta > Diptera > Drosophilidae > Drosophila > Drosophila lacertosa. Next base: position 27,017 of record SCDZ01000132.1, read on the forward strand.
AAGTTAAGAAAACTTAAAAAAAAAAGCCAGCAAAAACTTATGTTGATCATCTTTTTAATAATATAAAACTATTAAGCCAAATCTGAATTAAATTCTCAAACTAAAATATATTTTTAATAAGTTTTCTTCGAAATTCATATACTATATATTATAACTGATAGAGTTATAATTTTTTCATCCGATTATAAATTTAAATCAATTCAACTAATAGAAGTATCTTTTTTAAATTTAACAGTAACTAACTTTACTATAAGTCCAATTCGAATAAAAGACACAGCTAGACAAGGATTTCGATTCAGTCAGGCTCTTAATGAAGAATTAATATAGTTTATGGGCTTGTCAATGCCTCTTCGCACATTGCATGGTTTGAAATTTACGATTGGCGAATTCCAAAAACAGATTCGAGAGTCAAAGCTTCGTTGCCAGACATTTGGAACGGGGACAAATCCTAATGAATTTGATATGCCGTCCGCAGCCGCCGCACGCTTTGTTTGACACAGGACACAAATCGATTTAGACGATCGCAAACAAAAGGACACACCGACTGGACAATGGCACAAGTATCGTAAATTTTCTAATTGAAAACGTATTTGGCCAAATGCATTTTCCATTGTTCGCACAATAGACGAAGACAATGGCCAGAATAAAAATCATAGCCAATAGAATTCCATTTATTTTTGTATAGTTTTTCCTTTGGGTGTTTCTTTCCTTTTGGGTTTTTCCATGGAAAAAATGAAAACGCAACGCGTGTCACGACGGCGTCAAATGGTCTAAAGCGAGACTTTAAGAGTTTATGATCTAGCTGGATCATAAATTAAATCAACCTCGTGACTGTCAGCGCTATAGTTGGCTTTGATTTGTTAAATCAAATATTCCCCCTCCCCTTCCATTCAATTGCTCGCCGGACATCCGTTGGAGGATATATCAATTTAAGCAACAATCAAGTTTTTGGCTACTATACGAATACAAGAGAGATCGAGTGGGAAGTTTACTTACCTTTAAGGAAGATAAAAAAATAATAATAATACAAGAAACCCCCTCATCTGTCCAGCTATACGCTGTACTCTGTGTGTGGGTTCCGTTTTCTCCTCTTTAGCATCGTCCTTTTGGCTCATCGTGATGCTCTCATCATTTACTTAGTCGTACATATTCTTTCTGTGTGAGTGTATTTTATTCTTTGGCCTGACAATTCAATTTTCGGCCAGTGGCCGGAAATTGTTGGCAGACAGCGCTTCCCGCTTGGTTCCTACTTATGCATCTTTATGTCTGTCTGTCTGGGCAGCACTCGTTGGGTACTTGGCTCTATCTGCTCTTAGTTAATTGAGTTGTCTCAGTCCCACAGTTCTCGCCTCAGACACAAGAGTTGACTTGGGTTCATTACGTTTTATGCAATTCATGGACATTGTGCATTGCCGCCTGCCTGCATCCTGTTGTCCAGGACCACACACTCCACAATGCCAAGCGCTGGTCAGCCTGCTGTGTGACCACAATACTCTCTGTGTTCTGGTCCAAGGTGGTCTTCTAACCATTTACTAACTCAATTCGCTGGACTGACGACAAAGGTCTAGTCACTGTTCCATTGAGTTTTATTTCCATAGCTTTACTTTTCCTAAGGAAAACTTATAATGCCAAAGGCTGAAAGAGAAAATAAATAATGTATATAAATATAAAGTTTTATAAAGCTTCAATTAAGGAATATAGACAGATCAAACCTTTACTTCGCAAAGGAGATATAAACCAAACTCTTAAACATGTATAGCCTCTAAGATCAATGTATTTACACTATAGGCAAATAGAAAGATACATTGAGAAATTTGTCTTTATTGGCTGATCTTGACTAAGAATATATATATTCCATAAAAAGGATATGCTTTAATCTAAACTTCTTAAAATTAAACTAAATTTTGTTACTATCTTTTGTTTTCTTATCTAACATTGTGCTGTAAAAACGTCCACAAATGAATCAAGAAACAATTAGATAATATAATAAATTTTTTAATTTGACAATATTCATTATATGCGTGATTAATAAAAATCAATACATTAAAGTTATATATGCTCTTATCACATTGTTAAATATATTTCGCAATTGCCAACTAGTTATCGACTTTTTTAAGTGTTACTTAACACTTGATCAATAACGTGTCTCTCGTTGGGCTGCTAGTTAATCGTTGCTGTTGACACGTTGCACGATAAGAAGAGAGGCCAACAGCAGACTTTAGATAACTCAGTTGGCAGCAGCAGCAGCTAATCAATAGTTTAACAACTTTATCCAATCATCGACTGACACGGGCTGCTGTTCGCATCCCGCTGCTCAAACTGCATCCTGTTCCCGCAATCCTTGCCCTAGTCTTCAATTGTGTCGTGCTGGGCACGCATCAATTAAAGCCGCACCAATGTTTTCGCACCCGGTACGCAAATCGATTAATTCCGCGCCTAAATGCGATAAGACGCCCCCCCCCCCCCCTACAATCCCCACAAACCCTACAACGACTGCGCCCCACAGCTCCTCTTCGTGTCCCTCGCCCAGTTAACGATTCCGATCAGTTGCCACAGCAGCCAATATTTAACTTTGAACTAATTATTTCAATGGAAAGGCAAATAAGTTGCTTTTGCTGTTTGCTCTGCCTGGCCTTGCAGCCCTTCTTCACTTCCCACCTCCTCCAGCTGCTCCTTCAGCTCCTGCTTGGCATGTTTTTTTTAATTATAAGCAACACGCAGGCGGCCCAGCAGCACCAGCAGCAAACCGTTGAGTGAGCATGCGCGTGGTCACATATTCATTCAACATGGAAGCTCCTCAGCCAGCCACATCCTTAGCCTCATCTTCATCCTCATCCTCATCCACAGCCACATCCACATCCACGCGGTTGATGCGCGCGCGATTTTTGCCACTTAATAGCGCTTAAACACGAACATTTTGAATTGTGTGCCGTGGCGGCGACGGCGGGCCCCAAAAAGCCACAGTCAACCAGCGAAAGGGAATCAAAGTGCAGCGCGTAATTGCGCGGCCAGCTACCCAACGGGAGCCAACGGGCCAAACCCCAAGCAAGAGCCCCACAGCCAAACAAACAAACAAACAAACAAACAGACGAACAAACGAACACAGCTCCCAAGTAAGGCCGAGTGCACAAATTGTGGTGTGAACCAGTTGAAATTGCATAGAACACAACAGCATATGTATAACGCACAAAATACCCTGTAAAAAGGGCTTTACAAAGCGTGCGTTTAGCCAAACTTTACAGCTGGAGCTATTTATCCTGTTAAATAGAGCTAAACTTATGTAAAAATAATACATACAATATTTTTAAAAGAAAACATATAAGTTTGTGAATTATTTTTACTTAATACAGTTTTTAATTTCAATTAAATTCTATCGAAACTGTTCTTAAAGTTACAGTTTAATTTTGAGAGTAGAAATAATTAATTATATAGACAATTAATATAAGAAAATTTGACTTATATTTTACAATAAATTCATTTAAAATAAATTTTTAATGTTGGGAAAAATGATTAAGTTTAAAAAAAAAAATGCAAATGAATTAATAATATATATACATAAGTTTAACTGGCTATAAACACATATAAGTTCTATGAAACAAAAGAAAATAACTGTTGTTCGAAGTGTCGCCGCCTATCGTCAGATGAGGCGCAACACGGCAAACGTTAGATGGCGCCACCTTTAAAAAACAAAAATGTATATACAGACTTGTTCAAAAGAACCCTCAAACCTATTTACCTTATGGCAATCGCGAGATGCAGAGTAAAATCCACTTGTGGCTGGCGCGTCTGGACAATTCCTGTGCCTGCACATAAATTAATTTGTGCGCATAATGTGCGCCTTAGAATCCTGCGAGCAGCAGCAACAGCAACTCCTTCGCATGTGCGTGGCTGCAGCGCATTCATCACCAGCCATTCGCATTTGTTTGCTGACAATGAATTGCACACAGAAGTCAGCCGAGGAGATACAAGGACCAGGAGGAGCAGAAGGAGCAGAAGGAGCAGGATGAGAAGATGGAGGAACGCTTTTTGCGGCTCAAATTAAAATTCTTGCTGCGCTGGGGCGCATAATTAAAAGTCGGACGCTCGCTTAATGAAGTAATGCGGCATTAGACAACGAACACAACGCAGCCAACAGAGCAAACATATATCAATTGCCCATTGACAACTGATCCACACACAGACAAATAAATAAAAAAAAAGAGCAGAAGGAACTAAATAAAAAATTAAAGGTAGCAAAGCTTTAACTGAGTCTGAGCCACGCGCATCGTTTGAGACCCATTCACAAATTAAAGACACTTAGAAAAAAAACAAAGATAAAAGATATGAAAGTTTAAGAAATCAAGTTTTCATTACTTATTTTTAGTTATATATTTATATTTTAGACTAGATCTCATTCTAATCTAATCTTTCTGTATTATAATTTTATACTATTAGCAGTTGGTTAAATTATTAAATATTCCACAGGAAAATTAATATGCTAAATAAATATATTTCATCTAATAGTAAAACGTGTTTCTAATGGAAAATTTAATAGACTATGTTAGATACTCTAATTTGAGTTGAACAGTTTATATTTTATTATCAATTTTAACTACAGTAGAATAAATATGCTTCAACTTGGCTGATGGATGTTTTATAGTTGCTGATATTATAGGAACAGTTTACCTTATCAACTGTTGAATATAAATCAATCAAGATCATTCTAAATTCCTTTAAAAACTGCAGATAAATCATAGCTAAGTATTGCTAATAATATCATAAAGCAATACCATGAACGATGCTACACGTAACATGCAAGTTATCTTCCAATGTCAATTCACATCTTGTTAACAGATCTTGATAAATAAAAATAATACCTTTAAATGTAAAATTCTCCAAAAAAAAATTTAAAAAAAAAATTTGATACCTTAAGAGATTCTAGTTTTAAGAAGAGAGCTTAAACTAAGATAAGTAAAAATATTAACTTCAAAGATTTATTATATTATTCAAAGGCTATATTGAATATATAAGTATATATGTACATATGTATTGTATGTATATTATATAAAGAAAACACATCTTCTATTTCAACTTAAATCTTTAAAATGTTTAAAATATTTCCACATTAAAAACATATGCATTAAATGGAAGCACATTTTGAGTTTAAGTTTCGCTAAGTGTAATCTGTAGATTCGCTGATGTGGATTTGGCTGTGCCGCTACGAGGATTTTGAATCCTGCAATATATTATTTTTGGTGTTTTTTGTGTTTTTGTGAAAGGCGCACTCTCCCTATATAATTGCCCATCATTATCGCTGATGAGTGAGCAACACCAACGTGGTCGTCGTCGTCGTCGTCATCGACGCACTTCCTCAAAACCAACACGTGCAACAGCGACGAGAGTCGCGCGCGTCGCAAGCCGCAACAGAAATCAAAAAATCAAATCGTGCACTAATCAAATACAGATCGCCTGCTCCTGGTTCCTGGTCGAAGAGTTCTCGCAAATTGCCAAGCGCCTGGACGGGGGCTTGAGTTAAAATTGTGTTTAATGAGTGACTTTAGCGCTGGATGATGGCCCAAAAATCTGGAACGCCTCCCCACACACAAAAAACCCTTTGCCATCTAACTGGAATTGGCTGCTGAGGTAGCTTAGCCCATTATTCAGGCTTTATTTATTTTGCCTCATCCGCGAAAATTAAAAGTTTTGTGTGTGCGCCCAAGTCAAAAGTGCAAATTTTCGCAGCCCCAGCCAAACGACGAATCAGTTGCGCCGCCAACTGTGCCCAACTTGCAACCGGGGCCAGAAACCGGGGCACAAACAGGCAACCAACCGGGCAACAGCAGCCGCATCAGACGTCATATTAGCGAATCAACTGACAAAGCATATGAATATCAACAGCGTTTGAACAAGTGGATTAAGCAACAGCGCACAGCAAATCTGGGACCCTGACAGAGACCTGAGACCTCTTTTGCGCCGGCTCAGACACAGAAGAGCCGGTGCCAATGCCGGTGCCCACAGAGTCAGCAGACTCTGGTCTTCTTCTTCTTCTGTTGCGGCTTTTGGCTGCTACTCTTCATAATTAAAATTGCACGACAAGAGTTTCTTTAAAAAGGCAGACTCTAAAATGCTCTACAGTATATATATACTATCGAGATTTGATACAGATGAAGATATAAATAAACAATAAGAATAAACATTAAGAGCCCTAAAGCACTTTCAAGAATTTTAAAAAGTACTTTAGAGCATTTTAGTCGATTCTCTATATAACAAATTTCAGCCAAATATATAAAAAAAATCCTAATAAATGATTACAAATTTTAAATCAATTATTTTCCGACTTATCTTTGTATTTAATATCGACTATATTTTGAAAGTATATTTAAGAACACATTTAACCAAATTACAAACACAAAAACTTTTAGAAAATCCGCTTAAAACCCCAAATAAGCTGCATAATTATAAAGAAATCAAAGTTAATAAATCTTATTACTTAAACAATATTACGAGTTAAACAACCGTTTAATAAACCTATTTCAAAATGTTTTTAACAATATTAAGTTCTAGAGTTAATCAACTTTCTAATTGCAAGTTCTGATCATCGTAACAAACCTCAACAAATAGTTGCTATACTCAAAATAAGAGATAAACAGACGGTGGAACAGACAGTTGGGCTAAGAAGACGTCAGACAGACGGACAACAAATGCTGTGCTTGCATTCCAGTTCCATTTTAGACGATCACGGCCGATCCAACAGGAGGATGCCTGCCAACAGGAGGAGCGTGGAAGGCGGAAGGAGGAAGGAGGAGGACGCAACGTCGCTGACCTGTTGAACACAAATCGGGTTTCGTTACGTTAGTGAAGTTGGGGCAGGGGCGAAGGGGGAGGGGGTGTGGCACAGGGTGTATGGGTGCGCGGGTTATTGGGTATGGTTTCATTCATGAGACTCCTCGCTGCGCGCTTTAAGCCGCTTAAGTTCTGTGCGCAACTTATTTATTTTCAACTGGCCGTTTTTTATATAATTTTTTTATATTTTTTTTTTTTAACTGTGCACAATAAAAAAAACAGGGTATTGTGGTTGTGCATTGCATATGATGCTAGCTGTTAGAAGGACGCAATTCTATGTCTATATGTATATCAATTTTATATCTGTATATATATGTATATTTGTCTGTTATAAAATTAAATGATAGAATATAGTATACAATAAATCTAAATAAAAATAAAATATATATATTGAACACAGGTCTTAAGTTAATTCAAATTAACGAACCCTCACCTAATAATATCAAAAACTTTATAAACTTTTTTAGCTTGGCAACAAATAAAGGCAACTTTAGTTTGCAGAGTATCTGCGAGTCTATATAGCCTATTGAGCACTTGTTTTGCCTTATTTCTTTGTTGTTGGTTTTTAGCTGTTTGCTTCTTTTTTGACTAATGTGCAGCTTACACTTGACTGGCGCACAATCAACACCATCAGCAGCAGCATCAAAAACCTTCTCCTGGTCGTCGACGTCGTCGTCGTCGTCTTCGGCATCATCATCATCATCATCAGGCGGCAGCGCAGTTGCTGTGGCAACAACTCATCACATTGCCACTTGCCCCACCGGGATCCCGATCCGCGCGGTGATCCCCAGCGATTACTCGCATTAAGCAGCGCGCGTGTTGCAACAGCGTAAAAATTCACAAATTTACTGATGCGCGCCTGTCGATAGTAGCGGAACCTTCCGGGCGCCTGCCACATTTGCCACTTGCCACTTGCCACTTGCTGCATACAGCAACTACTGTTGCTGCGAATTTACCGTTCGCTTTTATTTGACTTTGCAACGCCCCTCGCTTCGGGCCATCAGGCAACGCCTAACGGCGCTTCACTCACATTCGCCATCAACTGATTTTTCCATGGAAAGCATCAGCAACTAACTGTTGGCTGCTGCTGCATGTTGCAGCTACCGTGTGGCAAGCCAGCACAAAAGCTGAATGAATATTACAACACTCAACACTGCGCACTGAGAAAAACACTCGAAGATTAACGCAAACACATTTGTCCCAAGCTGGCAACATGAATAATATCCCCAACGATAATAATATAATATCAAAAATACTAAACTCTTAAAGTTAATTGATTATTTTGGCATGACTGAAAAGCCCAGAACTGAAAAATAAGTTTCAAAAAGGTTCGCAAAGATTTTGTTAATAGTTAATGCTTTCATTAGAAGAGCTTTTTGTTGAAGCTTCAGTTTCTAGATGCAAAATAGGGGCAAAATTAAATTAAAATTAAATGATAGAAAATATATAAATTAAGTAAATTAAGTATATATATATATATAATAAATATATTATAAATAAATAATAAATATATAACTACATTTTTTTTAGAGTTTAAGGCCTAAATAGTTGTTAGATATGTCCATCAATATCTGTATAAGCTTATTCTAAATCTAAATAGTTTCTACCTTTGTTTTTCCTATTTCTCAGAGCCTTCAATCTCTATATAAACATAACTTAAATTAATATTTCTATATGTTAATAATTTAAAAATTGCCTTCCCCTCACTTTCTTTATCTCTGCTTCCTCATTTAGCCCAATTGCCTGTTAGTTAGTTATCCTGACAACGTGTCTTAAATTTGAATCAGTCCAATTTGCTTTAAACGGCAAACGTTGCAATTTATGGGCCATTAACTAAATGACATTGAATGCACACTCCAGGAGGGAAATGTAAATGGGAATGGGAATGGGAATGGAGGCCACAATATGAGGGCAGCGCCAGACATTTGGCATATTATAGCGCTGAAACATTGATCATTCATGGAAAGCGATTCGAATCCGGTGCCAGCCCAAAAGTTGCAGCACATAAATTAAAACATTATTGACAAAGCTACAAAAAAGCCAATAAAAAAAATGCCGAAACTTAAATGTAACAAATGCAAATCAAGTCAAGAAGCTTCAGTTAAGGTAGTAAAGGGAAAAGGTGAGGGGCAGGCGATTGGAGCATATTGGACAGCACTTAGTTAGTTAAATATTCGCCCGCAGTAGCTATTTAAGTGATGGGACCAGGGACCCATGGCAATTATTAGCGAGGCACCAGCATAAAATGCGTTCAGCACAGTCCATGGGGGCTCCACACATACAAACACACGCACACACGCACACACATATGCCCAAATACCCCCAGAGACTGGGACAGAGACAGGCAAAGAGACAGAGCTGAAGCGAGTTCCTGTGACTGGGACACAGATCGTTGGGAACGCGGCACACGACGCAACGTGGGCCGCATGCAAAGCGCGTCTGCATGCGACTAATTATACACTGTGGAGCAGAAGGACATTACAATTTAGTGAGGAACTGTGCTGCACTTTAAAGGAATCTCTTTAAACTCGAGTATATTACGTTAATTTGAAACAGCTGTTATTCGTTTCGATTGAATACAAATCAAAACTACGCAGACCAGATTGGGAATCAAATAGTCGACCTCAAAAGTTATTGTACACATCTAATCTATAATCATAACAGACTCTAGAACTATTTGCATTTTAATGTATTAATTAATACATTATTTTCAATTTATTTAATAATATGCTAATTCCTAAAGTCTGTTTAAGAAAGAATCATTAAAATGGTTTTGTTAAAATTTATTTGGATGTAGTCCAAAGCCATAATTTCAAATCCCATAAAAAGTAGAATATGCAAGTTTCTAACTTTAAAACCTTATACTAATACTATTAAATGTTATTAATTTTAACAATTAAATGATTATTGCAAAATTTGTAAATTGGATATATTATATTTTCTTAGCTCAAATATTTGGCATCTTTTTAATGCCATGTAAGCAAATGTTTTCTTAGCTCTAATTTTAGATAAGTGAATAAATTAAAATAAAATGCTTAAAATAACGTCTAGAAATATGTATTAGATCTTAGTATATATCTGATCAGGAAAATTTATTTATACTGTTCACAAATAAGTACAAATTTAATATTAGTTATATACGTATTTATTTTTAGTTAACTAATTACTGTTTGTTTATTTACCAAAAATTCATTAACAAAATCAAAGGGTATTTGAACTTCGTCAGAGATCATTTAATGTCTGCATTTTCTTGCTTGTTTTTAATTTGCTGGAGCAGCCAAGCAAATACGACAGCGTTGATGATCATGTTAATGAGGGGCCGGGCAGTAGTAGCTGGCCTTAGAGGGCGGCGGGCAGGGCGAAGGGGCAACTGACGCTGCCGCAGCCGCAGAGACTGCTGATCGTGCCACAAGTCGCTGCTGGTGTTTCATATATATTTTTTTCTCGTTTGTTTTTTTTTTTTTTTTCGGGGTACGTCGCTGTCGCTGAATGCTGTATGCAAAACCGTCAGCGTTGACGCAAAATCAAAAGATCACACAGGATCAATTACAACTAATGATATGGAGACTCGAGACTCGAGACTTGAGACTTGAGACTCGCGACTCTCACAACTGGCGACTTGAGTTGAGATGCTGTTGCCCCGTTGAGTGAGCTTTAGTTTGTGTTTTTCTTTACTTTTTTTTTTTATATATATTTCTGTATTTTTTTTTTTTGTTTTGTGATCCTTGCGCTTTTTGACTTGCGACGTCAACGGGCTGACAGGCTTCACTGTGTGCCGCCACATGCGGGACCCGGTGCTAACAAGTTGCACAGCTAAAATTACCCAATTGATGATGTTGATGGGCAGTCCCTCCCCCCCCCCCCCCGTTCCCCCTTGCCCCCTCAGAAGCTAGTGTGTATAGACGTCAAGCCAGCTGCCAGAGCGCTCAGAGCTCTTCATCATCATGTCGCATCGTTGTCACCTCATGCCCGAAAATTGCCCCCGTGTTCTCAACATAATTAAACTAATTGTTCTGAATCCTTCGCCTGCGCCTGGTCCTGCGCCTGCTTCTCAGCTTTCTGCTCTTGCTGTTCTCGTCGTGTCGCTCGTGTCGCATTTTTCTGTTTGATCTTCATTTCGGTCAATGATCTTGGGCCAAGTTTAAATCCCCAGTGTCCAATTCTCGGTTTCGGCACTTGCACTTTAAATGTAGAAATTACGCGTATTTCGAAAATTCCTTCAACAAAATAAAAGAATTCATTTCATTTTCCTTCTTTTTTATTTTATGCGATCCCAGTTATGTCATCAATGTGGGCAGCAAATTCCGCAAGGGAGGGAAAGTTAGGTAATCAAAATGTTGATTGAACTTCAGCTCAAAGTTCATACTTTAAACTTTGCATTGAACAAATAAATAGGGTATAAAAACTTTCTGGAAATGAAGGTAACAGGCAGAAGGAAGCATCTCTGACAATATAAATTTCTTATGTTCTTGATCACAAAGACAGCCTAAATTCATTTAGGCAAGTTCTTCTTCTACTCAATCACAAATGTTTCTTGGATAAATTGCAAAATTGTATTAATATCGATAAAAATGGAAAATATGAATACAAGAGGAATCGATAGTTAATAAAGCCAGCTGTGTTCAGGGTAACTTTCAGTCAGGCACCCCCGACTGTTTACTTCTTTTTTTGTTTGTCATGTTTGAGCCAGTATTAATTCTCTCTCTCTGTGTCTCTTTCTATCTCTCTCTCTCTCTGTTGGACACTTTTATCGGAGGCTTTCTACCTCGGCTGCGCCGCAGCCTTTGCTCAAGTTTAGCCAAATGATAATAAATAAATATGCCGAAACACTAATAACACGCTTAAAGATTGGCGCAAGTTGGCGCTTCCTGTGCAGCGTTCATATTCCTTTTGTTGTTGTTGGTTTGTCGTTCGTCGAACTTCGAAACTTGTATTTCGATGCAAGCGTTGTTTTCTGCTGCTGCTGCTGCTTGTTGCTGCTGCTGCTGCTGTATCGTCTTCTTCAGCTGCTTCTTCTTTTTTTTTTTTTGGTCTTGGTCGTCGTGTGTCGGATGCGATTTAATACAATAAAATATCACAATAGTCCTCAGGTCATTTAGTTAGACTTGCAGTTTATCATACACACGCACACACACAAACACACACACACACGCTCTACACATGCATAGAGAGACCTTTCCTGTCCCTTGTATCTTGCCCTGACCACCATATCACAATTGTGCTGCCTTCTCTTTTAGCTTCAACAGAGATCTTCAAGATTGATGTTAACGGAAAACGTCGTTTCTCTCGCTCTTCTCCTCCTTCAGCACCTCCTCTTCATCCTCCTGCTGCACCGCCTCCACCGATGTCCATTTCAATGTCCACTTCGAGTCGATGTCGATGTCGATGTGAATTGTCTGTCTGGTTGCTGTCGCTCTTTCTCTGTTAACCAAACAGGCGACAAAGCTTAAAAACATTAGTTTAACTAAATAAGTTTGATCTAAAATAATCCCAACATTGCATAGAAACAAAAATTAAATGCGGCTTTAATATACTTCAATTCAAAATCTCTTTTAAAAGCTGCTGCTTAATGTTTTCGACACTTTTGTGTGGTGCACACATTTGTTTTTGCTATGAGCAACTTGTTGCATTGTCTGATGTTGTTGCTGTTGCTGCTGCTGTTGACCGCTTCTGCCGTTTGCCATGTTGTTAACATAAATGCAGGGCCTCTAGTCTGCAGCAGCGAGTGCATTGTAATTGTTGTTGTTGTTGTTGTTGTTGTTGTTGTTGTTGTTGTTGTTGTTGTTGTTGCTGCTGCTGCAAGTGTAAATTTTATTGCATTTCAATTTGGCAACACAAGATTTCCCCCCTTTTCTTTTGTCCGCTACACCGGAAAGCGAACTCATTTTTGTGATTTCCGCTCATCATTTGGGGGCAGGAAGTTTCATAATAAAGACGACGCCAACGACGTCATCAGACATTGAACCATTCGTGATGGGGTCATATGGATTATGCATATAATGTTGTTCAGCTGAACCAGGCTCCCCCTTCCCCTTAATAGCTCCAACTAGACGCTTTCTCCTGCTCGTTTATGCGCTGCCTGACTTTTTTTGTTGTGCGTATGTAATTGTGTGTGTGTTAGTGTGTCTTTTGTGGATCCTGCGCACGCGCACCTGTAAGTAGAAGCAGCTGCCTGATGTTGCTGCAGGATGTGCGCAAGGATCGCGAGCGCAGGTGCAACATTTACCGTTTGCCTCGGCCGCGGGCCAAAACGACAACTGCAACTGCATAAGAGAAGAATAACTTTGGGGAGAGCGGGGTCAGCAATGGCAGTGTGGACACACCAAGATCCTTTGATCCTTTATGATTTGCCTGTTGCTTTTGTCATTGCTCAGCGATGCACTTTTTTATTATGTTTGTTGTCATTCAACATGGAAATATTTATAATTTATGTTACAAAATATTTTCATTAAGACGCAGCGCGGCGGGGAATTACATGATCATAAAAAAGGAGAAGAAATGACCAAAAGAAGAAGGCTAAAAGGGAATAAAAGATGCAGGAAATTTATGACTTTGTAGCCCTTTTTGGGTAGAGTTGTCGCTACTAATTAGCCCAAAGCGATGTCAGTTACAGATAGTTAGAAGCAGGTAGCATAGGCTACTGTTTTTTTTTTTTATATATATATTTTTTTTTTCTATTCGCAGGTGGAACCAAAACATGACATAAACATGCGACAAGGACCAGTAGGTGGCACCGCTCGCGCCTCTCTGGCCCTGCCCCTAACTCTGCTCCTGTTTCTGCCCCTGCTCCAAAATTTGATTTATAAGCACACGAAACTGAACAAGATTACAAATCTGTGATCACTGATTTGATCTTGTTGCGTGGGCGTTTTATTATGCAATCAGTAGCCCAAAACATTAGATAAACTCTCATCCAGATTAAACGAAAAATCAACGACCCAGATACGATTTCACTTTCGTATCATTTTAGATTCGTTTTGTTTTTGTTTTCTCGTTTTTGTGTTGACAATTTCCTATGAAAATTGAATTTGAAATTGATATGTTGACATTGATATGCCCGCCCATCTATAAAAACCAAAATTTGTTTCTTCTCGGGGCGTACCCCATCCAAAAAGGAGTTCTAATTTTTTTTCTCTCTTCTCTTTGCTCAATTTCTGTTGAAATATTTGCCGATTGAATCCTTCGTTGCACTTAAATTGGAAAGGGGGGGTCTTTAAAAAAATAGTTATCAACTGATTTATGGGGAGCATCATAAATGAACATCCTAAGCTATATATATTAGTCTTTAGTTTTGTGATGACATTTTAATAGATGACATTACACAGAATTGAAGTTGAGATGTCTTAGCCTTGCCTACAATATTCTAACATATATATATATATATATATATATATAATATTAAATATATATATATATAATATTAAATATATAAATATAATAATAAATATATAAATATAATAATAATTTTTAGCTTATATATAAAGTAACTAAAAACTTTGGTATAGACCATATATTACAAAAATCCACAACTTATATATATTATATAGCCTACAAGCCTGTAAAAAAATCTTTTTATTAGCTATATATGTACATATAAAGTGCTATAGAAAATTGCGTATTTCCAATTAAGTAAGACAAACATGATCGTGTATAAGACTTATTTGCCTTGCTCTGCTCCTGTTGTCCCTGTCCAAATGTTTATGCTCGTCTTTAATGGCAGACAGGGCCTAATCCTTTTGAAACATTTTCTTAGCTGCGAACAGCTCAAGAATATTGCGCAAATATGAACTGTGTCGTCCCTCATGTTTGGTCCTGTGTCCTGTGTTCGCAGGCTGTGTCAATAAGATCTAGCGCAGTGTGTTTGGCCATCATTGTTTGGCCTGCGCATTTGGCAGAAACCACAAGAAATAAAAACTCAAATGAAATTGGCACAAAACGCTGTTGTTCCAGCTTCTGGGAAAGTGCGTGTGTGTTGTGCGAGTTTGTTGTGTCTCCAGCAAGATTGTCTCTCACGTTTGCGATCCTGCAAATATATATACATGTATATACATATATCTATGTATATATATCTGGGGAAAATCTCCGTTGTGCTGTGCGTGATGTTTGTGCAATGTTGCGATTTTGTTTTCTTTAACAATTTCACTATCTGCCATTCTTGTAGCTTATTTTTTATGCAATTCGCCGTTGGCCTTCTACGAACTGCGAAAGGATTAAGCGGCGTGTTGTTTGCCAGGACATGTAAAGGGTTTGCATCTTTATATCTATTATATGTATTTGCTAAGCTGCTTGTGTTGGCGAATGACAGCTGTGCCCAAGATTGAGAAGGGGTCTAAAAGATCTAACACTTTATATTGGGTTTTAGTCGTCTATCATCTTTATATAGCATACCCATAAATCTTAAGGACTTTAACTTAGTATGCTTAATGATTTTCTCTTTTGTCACAGCACACTATGGACTTATGCTTAAGTATTTAAATGTTGCCGTATTGTGGTTTAAAACAATCCTTAACTTATAATCCTTAATTGGCTTCTTTTTTCAGTAGACTGCTTTGTCAAACTTTCCGATTTTGCTTATTTATTCCTTGTTTTATAAAACATAAGCTTTTTGCTTCTTTCTTTAATTAGCATAAATAAATAACTTTTCAGGTCTGAAACTTTCCCATTGCTTTTAATTATAAAAGGCTGTAAATTTACTGTAGCCCTTCTTTTATTTAATTTATGAATGTTTAAACTTTGTTTTACTTCTTATTTCTGCTAAGCTAAATAGAAAATATTTCGTATTTTTATTTTCTAACCATTTTAACTTTGTATATATAAAACTAAATTCTTCAGAGTGCGCTTGTTTAACATTCACACCATTATCTTTAAACCTGTTCTACCTGATCAACATTAGTAGGATCAAGAATCTAAATATTGACGATTGAATTTCACAATTTGCTTTTGTAAATATACTAAACGTACTTAAACTTTACTTCCGATCTAATGGCTTAGTTTCAATTTTGCCTTTTCTTTTCCCGTTCCGATTTCCCATTCTAATATGCATTCATTTGACCATGTTTAAGTCAGATCAGATTTTACTTTAGTTTTGCTTGTCTGGCGACACTTTTCTGCATCTTTTGCACTTTTGCTCTTATCGAAACGGCGGCTTGTAACGAAAAGTGAAATTTGCCTTCAGATGTTTGCCGCGTCGTCAAGTGTTGCCAAAGATGATGCGGCTGTTCCTTGAGATGTTTGTTTATTTAACAGTGCACAAATTAGACGACAAGCCAAAACGACGCACGACACGACAACTCAAGAGTGCTCGAGCCTCAAGCCTCGCATATCTATCCACTTGACCATTTGTTTTTTGGGACGCGCCTATTTAGATAAGAGCGACTGGGGCACACAGCATGTTGCATGTTCTTGATTTCGTTTCAGTTGTTGCCGCCGCTTCTGCTGCCAAACTTAATTGTTAATACGAGAGAGAGGGAGAGAGAGAGAGAGAAAGAGAGAGTGAGCGAGACAGATACAACCTGTATCTTTGGCTAGAACAACGTCGTCTGCTTGCCATAAATATTTTGGGCTGCAAAATTTTTAGCATCAGACTGCCCGCTAATTAAGTCATTTTCAGCCAGCTCGTTACTACTGAGACCTAAAGTCCGCAACAGATACAGATACAGAAGATATACGAATTGGCATTCTAGACACACACACACAAATACACACATAAGGGCAACAAGTGCGAACATTTTTAGACGGGCGTGACAGACAGCACAATACTCGTTCACAGTAGATTTAATAATATTATTTTTAATACCTTTATACTTAAAAAGAAACAATTTTGATGTTAACTAGGTGGAAGTTTGAACTGTGTTTATCAAAACCTGGTACTTAAATTTAATTTAAACAGCTTGTTTTGACCAGCAACGAATTTCGAGTTATTTTAGTTACTTCACAAAAATTATAATCAATAGTTAAATGATTCAAACTAGGTTTTAAATTTTGTGCTTAAAATATAAGCTAAATACATTCATTAACGACAATATTAAATATTAAATATAATTGTATTCAAATTCAAATGTATATATATTGCAGACTTTAGCAAACTTTAACCAATGAAAACAAATTCATATAATGGCACCGATTTTTGTAAGTTAAGGTAGGATCTTAAGAGAATATCATTAGCAATCTCTCTAAGTAAACAATAGATAAAATAGATAGTATGTACGATCTTCAGAGGACATCATCAGTAAATTACCCTTATTCTGTCAAAACTGAGGAAAGCATAAAGAATCAATTTTAATAAGTAAACCTTTTAAAGGAATTTCTAGTATTGAAACAGATAGATTTATATAAACTAAATTGATTTGGATACTCCACGTATCCAAAAATCTTAACACCTTATCTGACGCGCAGATATACGAGTATATTTTCTAAATATCAATACACTAGCTTCAATAGAGACCAATCAAATAGCATTCACAGAAACAGACAGACAAACGGACTTGACACCAGAGCCAAATAAACTCTTTTTCACCACGTGAAGAAGAAGTATAAAAATTCCGCATAAATTCCGAGCTCACAAATCACTTTTATAATGGGGTGCTCCTCGGAGCGCTTAGGAAGCACACACAGTTCCGAGTGTTCCGACCAACTTGGCTTGGCTTGAATTGTCTTGACTTGGCTCACTTCTTTATGCGCCGCCGCGCTATCTGTCGCGACGCGGCGATAAACAGTGGCTCAAAAAAAGAAGTGAACACCGGCGGATCTGGCGACTAATGAACGCTGGGCGTAAAATGCTTGATTGACATAGACCACACAGCGCCCAGAGCATTGACATTGAGAAATTAATTTGATAGCAATGGCAAAGCGAACACTCGACTGTTTGCCAGGTAGCGCTGCGGTTTTAATTTTTTTTTTTTTTTTTGTTGGTTAGACCAAAAGGCTAAGAACACACTCCTTTTGGCCGCTTGTCTTGTTAGGCTAATTGACTTCTTGGCCCGATTTGGCCAACACAAACACACACTCACACACTCAAACACGAGACCCCTGGGACCACCTTGCGCGTGTTTATAAGTTGTTTGCCTCACTGATGACAAGCCAAGCAACCGGCAACCGGCAAATGGCAAATGGCAATTGGCCAAAAGGCCAATTGGCTAACTGGCTAACTGGCTGAGCGGCGCTTTAGCAACTCAATTAATCAGCTTTAAAGGGTACTTAGCTACAGGTGTGTCCGGGGTGTGGGAATTTTTCTGTATTCCTTTGTAGTTAATTTTTTTCTTTTTATTTTGGCAAATCAACCTTAAAATACATGTTCAAACGTAAGACAATTTAATTTCTTGATAAACGTTCGCTTGAAGATCATTTTTGGCTAAGAAGACAGCAGCGGAAAGATAACTTAGAACGATGCATTAAAAGAGATATAAAAGGATCTGTTTATTTATAAATAAACATTCTAGACAGATATATTTAAATATGTATTATTAATGAAATTGATTGCCAGTTAGGATCATTTAAATATAGCTTTAAAGCATAATGAGAGTATCTGTATAAATAAGTATATATATGACAATGAATCTAAGCAAAACATTTAGCCAATTAATAAAGTAAAGATAGAAAATTAGTGCATAAATGTAGAAATTAGCATAAATTCTGTATAAATCACTTTATTTCATTTCATTTCATTTGTTTCAATTAATCAATATTTTGAAGCTAAGCTTCCTCAATAACCGACAAATTTGTCTCGACAGGAAAAAGAAACAATTTATAAAGCATAATAAAAGGATTCATTCTACACACAAGTATTTCCAAATGCATTAAAAAAAACCCTTACTTCCATTGAGTATTGATTTTTAAGAACTTGAGTTACTTTTGTGCGCCCACATCTTAAATGTGAACGAATTTCTTGGCCCTTGTGAATGTTATAGCTACTTCGCTCGCTCCAAAGAAGAAAAAACCCCTTTCTTTCTGGCTATATTTCTTTTAAATTCAATGCTCTTTAGCATTTAGCTTTGATTCAATGATTTCTGTGTCAAGCGTTGGTTTCCTGCTTAATTGCGATAATGATAATGAACGTGATCGTGTTCGTGATCGTGATCGTGATCGTTGCTCATGATGTTATTTGTAGTCTTTTGTCGACAAATGCATTTGGCGTAATTACCGCAACCCGTTTCCATTGATTTTTCGTGGAAATCACGCCTGACTGCATCTTTGAGAATTGGCAAAAAAAAAGAAAAAGGTTTTTAGTTTAACGCTACGCTTCGATCTGGGTATATTGAAATATTTACGGGCTGTTGCATTTAGCCGATGCGGTTAAGAAAGCCACCAGCAAGAGAGAGAGAGAGCGAAAGAGAGAGAACTCCTTCTGGATTTATAAAAATGCACTCGAAACATAATCGCTTGAGCGATCCTCGCGGGCATTTCAAGGAGCATTTTGAATGCGTCAAAAGTGAATTGTAGGCTCAAGGATTAGACGCTACTGAAGTATGCCGCTGCGCGACAGGACGACGACGACGACGCAGGCTACTTGCTGTCGCCAAGTTGTATATGTGTGTGTGTGTGTTTCTACACTTATCTTGAGCTGCGCATGCTGCGGCACTTGTAATTAGTTGTACAAACTTCAAGGGGAGTACGTTGGGTTTAGGCCAACAATTAACCTTTAATCAGTGTTCTGGCACTTTGGCTTGCTGCCATGCAGTTGGTCCTGTTTCGGCCCCGATAAGATATAGAGTTTAATAATACTTGATGCCGACGCACGACAAATTATGGCCCTGTTGATAAGATTACAAGACATCTGCTGCCAGTTGCTGCTGTTGGCTGCTGCTGCTCTTATGATTAATCAGAAGTTTTTCTTCCTTTTCTGTTAGCAATTTCATGGAATATCATTGCCTCTATTGTGCGACGACAGACAGTAGTCGAGACCTGGTTTGCTTGTTTGATTAAATGATTTGTGCATTTCGTTTATATTATTTGTAGTTTCTTTTATTTTGTCGTCAAGTCAAAACAATCGACTGACTGACCGAGCCACAGATCCCACGTCCGTCAACTGTGAATGGGCCTCACTCCCTGATCGTGCCCCGGGTCCACTCCTTCGTCCATATTGCAATGTTTACTCAAAACATGCCCTCGCCAAACAACAGCAAAAACGCCCCTATATAACTACTATTTTCCCATTCTATTCATAGTTTTTATTTTTATTATTTTCCCAAATGTTCTATTGACTATTTTTGCACTTGTTTGTATTTTCGCTCAATTAAAAAAGTTGAGTTCAGTTTTCTTTAGCAGTTTTCCTTGCAGTCGCCTTTTGTTCGCATTGCGTGATTTTTGCTTTTTTTCTTCTCGCTCATTGTGACTTTTTTTTTTGGGATGGCTTTGGATCTTCTCAATGTGCCCACATGCTGTGCGTTTGTATCTGTCTTGTTTTTTTTTTTTGGCTGTGTAAAATACATTTTTGCTCTTCGATTTTATTGTTCAATTGAGCGAGTTTTCTTTGGCATTTTCCTTTATTGCATTTTCCACGGAAATTACGAATGGCATTTAACAAACATCAACTAAATGGTATATGGCATTTATACGAGCAAAGTGTTTTTAGGGCAAAACGATCCATCTTTACCTTTTATAGTTAACTTGACAAATTGAATTTCGTCTTTTGTTCGCAATTTTTAATACGATTTCCTACGATTATAATCAATACACTGTTAGGCTAGCCTCTATCAATCTATATCGTTTAATAAATTTAACTTAAGAATTTTTTAAATTATATATACAGTAAGAAAAAACTAACATTATTAACATATAACATTATTAACATATAAATCGAATTGTTAACACATTAAACGCTTTAAACATATAACTTAAGCTTTCAAGTAGATATAATTCAATTGCTTTCAATATAATATTAAAAATATTTTAAAATCAGTTAAATATACTAGAGAAAATTATTTAAAATATTTTAATAATAATTTTCTAAATTACATTAAATAATTAATCATAATTAAACAAGAAAGAAATGCTTATGTGTACATACCCTTGGACATATATTAAATTTGTACGCTTTGTTATTATTTTTTCATTCCATTTTAACAATAGCACTTGAATCTGCATCTGTAAAAAAAAAAAAAATTTATATGAGCATAGGCCAATTTAGATATATGTATATCTATAATATATTTTAAATTATAAAACGAGCTAATTTATATAATAATCAAGGTTAAACTGAGTTTCTATAGTTTGTTGTGCTTTTCTTTAATAATTAATATTAATGATTAATATTAATTCAATCGATTGCTTGAATTTCAATATATTAATCTAAATTAGGTAATATTTCGCTCATGATTATATTATAAATAATGCTACAAGGAATCAATAAGTTTGTAAATTGTTTTGCGAACAAGTTAACAAAAATCGAAAACTAAATTAATGGGGGGAACAGAAGAGAGAGATAGAGGAAGAGAAAAAAAAACTAAACTGAACACCGAAGCAATCTCGAAAAGGAATCAGAGATGCGTGCACTAATTAAGATCCATCAATGCGAAACCATTTTCGAGTGTCCCCAGACTGGCAACATGTAAAATTATGCTAAAAGTGAAGCAGGGGTAGATCCTGAAGTTCATTTAGTTGACCATCGGCATCCTGCATTGGGCTAGATGATATATAAGGCGTAACGCAACCAGTTCATTCAACACCTGCAGCGGCGCGACTTCAAAACGCGCGTGCGCACAGTGGCAAAGGCAAAACTTAGGGGTAGGGGCAGGAATGAGAGAGTTAAGGGGTATGTCCCTGCAGTAGCAGGAACAGGGACAGGCACAGGGACAGGCACCGGGACAAGGGCAGGGGCAGGGGATCGGGGGCACTGGAAAGGTGCTAGATGATAGGGGACACGCGGCCGAACGAGCGAGCAGCGGGCAGGCAAAGTCATTGATTTCATTTGTGTGTGTCCCTTCATTTGGGCCCGTTGTGCCACACGCGGCTCATTAATATGTGAGCCTCGGTCCGGCAACGACTTTGCTCTCCCTATGCCATTGGCTTTGGACTCCGGACCTTGCTGCAAGGTCATTTTGTTCTACAAATTAAAGTGGTTGCATTTTTTTAATTTCACGTAGCTGTTGCTGTCCATATACCCTTTCAACTACCATAACTTTTAAACTTCTTTAACTTGGTAAGCATTCGTTATAGAAACATTAGCTAAATTTATTTAAATTGCAGAAAAACTTTGCATATTAAACTTGAGTACTCCTTTTCTAATTGCAGTAGAAAAATTCGAGTGTTAATAAAGTTTTTGAGGAAATCAAATATTTGCTTAAAAAACTATAATAAACAACATCATATTTTTTATTTAAGTCTTTAACTTATTTCATCCCCTTTGTTTAGTTTACTTAACTTTTTACATAAATATTTATTATATTACATTATGATCTACTTTTCTAGACATATATACAACCATTTATATATATATTAGAGTATTTCATTTGCGGTACAGCACACCACAAATTTTCTAATTTTTTCTTTTAATTTTATTTAATTTTCCGTATATATAATCTTTTTTTATTATTTTATTTCAATTTTTTTAGTTCATGTCCCTTACGAGTGACGGACCCAAGTTTAATTTTAATTACAGGCCGCAGTCTTTTGTGCGAAATTTGCATAATTCCTTCGTTGTGCTATTGTCGCTGCTTAAATCCTTTATAAAGGACCCTCAGTTGCGCGTGCGCACCGCCGCTCACCCCTAACCCTCACCCCTTTGTCCGAGCCAGCCACCCTCCTCGCACTGCGGCAACAAGTTTGCGCCCAAAAAGGTTTTTTCCCCCTCCTTCGATTTAATCAGTTATTCAAATAGATTTCATTTCGTTTGCAATTGTTCGCGTATTAATTTCGCGCATTGTTTATTCCCTCCTTCCCGTTCCCCCTCTTCTCGCCAATCCTCTCTTAAAATACAATGCAAAAATGTTGCGATTACACATGCCTAAATTCTACTTTTTCTATATACATACATACATGCATACATACATATATATTTATATATTTATATATACAATATATGCTTATGTTAGGGTGGTTGGGCAAAAGCGCTGTTCATGGTTGGTCTCAGCTGTGCTGACTGCTGCATGAGCTTCACTTGGAAATGATGGACGTGCCTTAATTGTGATAGAAAGATTAATTAATAAACAATTCTATTTTAGACACGGTCACCAAAAACTGCACAAAATGGAATTAAATTGCATTTCTATTATACAACAAAAAATTTTAAATTATCAAATATTACTTGATAAGTGTTTTAAAGAAAGTTAAAAGTTAAAGGACCTAGGTCAACAGCGACAGGTAAAAAAAAAATAAACAAACTAGTCGTATTTATACAAATAGTTATAATGTAATACAATGAAGCTGTCTTGCTTTTTTAAAATTAAAAAATACTCAAAGAAGTAAATTGAATATCTTTCCTGAATATGCTTTTGTAACATAGTGTAAAATTTATATTATTATTATTGTATAAAGTATAGGATAGCGTTGTTAACTTATTAACCTAAGTTTATATATCTATATTTAACCATTCGAACCCAAATCATTGTTTGTTCAGTTTCCCATCAAAAGTGTTCTTTACTTTTAAACATAATTTAAATTCCCTACTTGAATCCATGTACCCCATTTAGTTATTGTAGTGCACAACAAAGACACCAGCAAAAAAAAGCTCAAGCAAAAGTTGCAGCACCAAATACACATAAATGGCACACACACACACAAACACACACACACACACATGCATGCATGCATAGGCATAGACATAGCGTCACTAATCCTGTTGGAACTTAATATGCAGCAGCGTAGGCAGGCGAGCGATCAGAATGACGGCGCGCGCGCGCGCACTCACACACACACACACACACACTCGCACACACACACACGCATGCACACTTGAAAGGACCTCGTGGACATTTGTTGTTGACAAAATGCCACAGCAAGAGCAACATTAAACTCCAATAGGGGTTGCTGATAGTTTGATTGCCAGGACGAGAACGTGAACGTGAACGTGAACGCGAACGTGAATGTGGACGAGAGCGGCGAGGAGGAGGAGGAGGACAACGACACAGCACTTTGAGCGATTGCAGCAGGAGCAGATGTTTTTCGCGGCTGCCAATGGCCGTTCGGCAACGGGCACGGGACACGGCGATCGGGACACGCGGGACATGCCAACAATGGGCATTAGGCGGCGGCAGGCAAACCGAACCGAACCGACCCGACCCGAACCGAGCTGAGCTGAGCCAAAAAAAAAAATAAATAAATAAAAGGAACCCTGCCACCGCTCGCAGTGGTTGTTGTTGGCGTCAAACCGGTCGCTCAATTGTCCCTCTCCACGATCTCATGTCCTGCAGCGAAATGCAATGCTTTTTGCGCCCAAAAAAAAAGCCATAGATTCATTTGTTGATTTCAATCCAAAGATTTGTACAACGAGCGCCGACGGCGAGGGTGAGAGTGCGAGCAGAGCCAACAATTTTATTATAGTTGTTATTGACATGATGGATATAAATATAAAAATTGTCCCATCAACCCCCAACGCCCATTGGCATGCTATAGTAACTACCTGAAGCAGGCGCATTTCATGGCCTCATACCTTTGCATATCCATTCGGCGGCGCACGTGTCCCGCACCCCGTATATGCATTAAGAATTTTCTATTTCATTTTCAATTTCGCTTTTCACATACCAACGAACGTAGCTCTATTGTTCTTGGCCAAAAACTGGACGCGGATCTCTTTCCACACGAACGCACACTTTCGGCGCATGCCGCTTACACTTTTATCCAGGGACACAACAACAAAAAACGCAACCTATGCAAAGTTCCATTAAAGAAACAGCAAACAACAACAGAGCTGAGCTATTGTTAAGTTATTTTACTTTTTTTTTCGTGGAATTTAGCGAGATGGAAATTAATCATAGGGGTATGCAAAAAAAAAAAGAAGAAATGAAAACTAAAGAGTGTTTAAAACCAAAGCTTTAGTATATCCCAGAAAAGTTTATAGGCACAAGAAAGCATCTCGATCAGGACAATGAGCTGAATTAATAAAAGTTTATCTGTCTGTCCAGCTGGTTAAAGGCAACGATCTGAAAACTACTAAAACTAGTCATTTAAACTTTTCAACTATAGATTCTCCCATTCAATACACAAAACAAGTTAATCATTTTTTAAAGAAAATTTTGTGTAAATTGTCTGCATAATACATTAACACAGCTTAATCAGACGCCATAAAACATTTTTTGACGTAAGCTATTTAAAGTTATTTGTTCAAATAATTTAAAATGATAAATAAAAAATTAAACCTTTTCATGAACAGACAATAAGCTGACTTTTTAAACAAAAGCTTTTTTGTGCGATTTTTTCCTTCTTTCCCTCATTTTTATTTGTCTGCCTTGTTAACTTTTTGCCACTTTTCATTTCGACCTTAAGCTCTTAATTTCCGTTTACATTTCACTCGTTTCCCACTTGACACATCCTTGTGAACCCCCAAAGGGCTTTTATTTCATTATTTTATATAGTTTTTTTTTTGAAGTTGGACACTTTTCCGTCGTTGGCCATAAAGGGATTTCTGTTGAAGTTTCCTAATGCTCAAAGTGTGTGCACTCATAAATTTATAAATCCATGCAGTGCACTCAGACGCTGCACTCAAACACAGAAAAATCAACTCGAATAGAAGTAAAATTATTGTTGTACAATTTATGTACGCACAACTGCGCACAGATGCCCAAAAGTAAATCAGCAGGACACATGAGGAAAAAGGAACAAGGACACTTGAGTTGACGACAAGTAGTTGGATGAGGAAATTTCAAGCATACGAACGAAGGCAATTTGGGGGCGGGGGGGAGAGAAAGACTACTGTGTACAGGGTATTCAACAAGACAAGGCTCGTATGACAACACGTAATGCTAATTTTATGTATGTCAGTCAGGCAAAACAACAGAGAAAGGAAAAATATTTGGAAAGTGTTTGAAATGAGTTGCCTGATTGATTTACGAAAGGCGGCTGCCGAGCAAAGCAAAATATATGTATCTACATATACATATAAAGGATCGGCATCGAGGATGTCTGCTTTCACTCCAATTTCATAAAAATTTCACTTTTCATCTAGTTCATTCATTTTATTCATTCATACATACGCTCGGTTCCCATCCATTCCCAGTGTAATCGATGCCATCGAATGCAAATAAAACCCAACCTAAGGCAAATCCTATTCCATTATAAATTTTGAGTTGTTTACACAAATTGTTGTATTTTCTCAAGCCGCCGTCAAAGATGAAAGTCAGTTTCTGGACAGGATGTGTGCGCCCTTAAGAAATTCGCTATTGAATGAAACTAAAAATGGATTTTTAGAAAATGAAAATATAGAAAAAAAAGTATATAAGATAAGTTCTAAATCAAATATATATTACTAATATATATATCTGCATATACAATTGTCTGTCATAAGGGTTGTTCGACAAGTTATAGATCGCAAAATCCCAACAATTATGTATGTATATATTTAATATGTAAATGAAAAAAGAAATACTGAATTATATAAAAAATAAAAATAAAATAATAATTATTATAATGCTTATTATAATTGCCCAACTTGACAGCGCATTAATGAGCCTTGCAACCCTGCACAACAAGGCGAACTAGTTGAAATTATAATAAATAAAACGCTCAAAGAGGGGTTGCTTTCATCCTGATCCTGATCCTGATCGTGATCAACATCATCATCATGATCATCAACTTTATTTATTTATTATTATAATTTTTGGATAGTGCCAAAGGCGACCGCTACTTGACTCGCATAAGGCACAGCACATAAGGAAATATCCTTCAGCTTGATGAATGTGCACATAGGATCCTTCATATACATGGATATATGTATATATTTATATATTCACCCGACTATAGCTGGCAAAGGCGTGTCGCGGTGACGATGACGGCAAAGTGGGACGCAACCAAGTCAAAGCGTCCTCAACAACAAAAGCGATCCGGAGCACACACACACTACTACACTCACATTCACACACACACACACACACACACACAACTGTTGACTTCGTTTTTAAAAAACAAGAATAAATAACCAGCTCTGTCTTGTCGTTGTTAAAATACTCTGACAATTAATTTAATCTTACTTACTTTTACTACGCTGCGAAAGTAAATAAAAAATCAAATTACAAATAATTTTGTTTTATACTTTAACAAGAGTTTTTGTGAACATTTATAGAGGCAATATTTTAATTATATATATACATATTCTTAAAAACCTTTTTTACCTTTTATTAAGTTTAACTCTCATTATATTAGGATACATGCATAAATGCAAATATATCTCTTTTATAAACTTGTCGAGAAAATTAATTCATATATTCTATGAAATTAAGCTTAAATGGGACCAAATTAAATGAATTAAAAATTGTATTAAACACAGCTCAAATGAAAGTCCAGTAAGAACCGAATCTGTTAAGATTAGCTATATAAGCTAATAAGACTTCTACCTGAGCATACGCCACAAAATGTCATAAAATAGCGTATAACCCCATTCTGCTAGGGTATGCAACGAAAAAAATTAAGGACCTAATACACAGGCCTGCTAGCAGCAGGGTCTGTGTGGCCTGTTCAAACCGGTAGTCCTCTCATCCTTATGCTTTTATGCGCTCTTGGGCTTTAGCTACGTACGTAAGACGTTTCCTTGAACTTTTCAAGTGAACTCAAGTTTATAAATTGTGTAGCAAGTACAGAAACACACATACACACACATACACACACACACACACACACACACACAGACACATAAGTTTCAGGTCTATGTTCAACTACCTGGCACAAAAACGCAAAAAAACAAAATACCAAAAACTTCACAAAGCCCCTTTCAAAAATAAACTGTAGCATGGACTATCGATCCAAGGCATAGATCAAAGCATACAAATACAACAACAACATCAACAAAAAATAATGCAAACTAGTTTCGAAATTTATATTTTCCCACAGACAGAGAAAGAGAGAGTGCACCCTAATTGCCCATCCAATATTCAATAGTTGTCCGTCGGCACTGTCAATTTTAATTAGAATTTATGGACCATACAAATTAAAGATTGGAGCAAAACTTAACTCAAGACTCAAGTAAATCTTTTCTCCTAATTAGTTCAACAATTGGCAAATGATTTGGCACAGCCAAAAGACGAAGACAAATGTCTGCAATGATTAAGAATTATGATCGTGCACACCCCCCTGGCCCAGCCCAGTTAGGGGATAGAAAGTGAACACACACACACACACACACACAATAGTGAAAGCAATGCAAAAGAACACAAACAGGACCCTCAGGCTTATATCCTTGCGAGAATGCCAATTTCGAAGGCGACAAGCGTAAAAGTCTCACGGAGCTAAAATTTTTGAACAATGAAAATGCACCTAAGTGATTAAGTGGAAAAGTTACCGCGACTTGATGTTAACAGCGAGCAGCGGAAAATACATTTTCCAGCCACTCAAGTTTATTTACGAACAGTGTAAAAGAAAAAAACATATGTGGAATAATAAAAAAAATATATGTTCGATCAGATTTGTGAAAGTTTTGGTAATCAGATATTCTTTAAGTTATCATTTGATAGCATTTTTATGATAAACAACAACAATATAGAAAAACTATATAAAATGGAGAATAAGGATAATAAAACATAGTATAAAAAAACTATATAAGGCATAAATAGGCACAGAAAAACAGATAAAAAATGAACTTAAGAAAAAAAGCTATTTAAAAAAAACTGATAGACGGATAACTTTGAAAGGAAATCAGGTAAAAAGAAGTTTAATAAACAAATATGCTATCAACAAATAGGAGCTTTACCAAGGATGCATAAAACTCTAGCACTAAGATCATTCAAAAATAAAAGATATACATAATAATACATACAAACCATAAGACAAATATATTAAATCATAGTAAAAAACACAAAAATTGTAATTTTAAATTTGTAAAACTACCTGGAAGCTATAAAATTTAACTAAAAAGGAATATTAGAAACAAATATTAAAAATATAAGTCTACAATTAAATAATATGCATTAATGTATTTAATAAACTGATTTGTGTGTGAACACAAGTTATATATGCGTGTGTACATAGTTGTATATATATAAATATATAATGTATATAGTAAATATGTGCAGCATGAACATAAGGTGATCTATGCGGCTGTGTGGGAACCAAGGTGCTTGTCGACACCGCTTCGCTCGGTTCCCTCTTACAGTCCTCCTCAGTCGCCTCCCTCTGCCCAGGCGCATGTGGCATGTGGGAAATATCTCGTGACCAGGGCTGCCAAAGCTTATGTTTATAATATGCACGAAGGGGCGGTATATAAACATAAAGCAACTTCTATATACATATATATTTATATAGTTATGTAAAAGGCGCAAAACTTGGGCTGCTGAAACCAACCCCTAAAAGGGCCAAAGGTAGGAGCAGGAGGCAGGAGAAAGGAGGCAGGCAGCAGGCGCTCGTTACGATCAGATGTTAGTTTTCCCAAAAGCCGAAACTGACAGACCAACTGACTGAGGTGTGTTCTCTCTGTGTGTGTATGAGTGTGTGGTGTGTGTGTGTGTTGTATGTGGATCGAGGGATTGAAAACAGGGACACCCAATAGCTAGGGGATGAAAAGTCATGTGTGTGCGTGTGCGTGTGTGTGAAATAAATGCCGTTTGTTGTTTTCATTTCATTATGTTTTACATAAGCGGCAAACGCAGGCGCTGCGGCGGCAGCGAAGGATACCCGAAGGATACGTTATAATTTTTTTTTTTCATTTTATTTTACGTACATTGTGTGCGCCATCAGTCAACGAAGTCATTTCCGTTGGTTGCGCTGCCAGCAACGTCGACAGCGACATCGACAGCGACGGCAACGGCAGCGCTGGCATTGACGCCGACGTCAACAGACGCCCCATGACATTTTGGTCGGGCACGCGACACAGAACGCTAGCAGCTGTCCTGCCGTAAGGACCTCAGAACACGTCAAACAGAAAACCAAAAAAAAAAAAAAAATAAAAATTAAACACCTAAACTAAACTACAAATTAAGTGTGGAAAACTCCAAGCTAGTTGCAGTCCAGTTCAGTTGGCAACGAGCACTCGCCAGGCGCAGAACAAACGCCAGGAAAAAGCACACAGCAAATAACTCAGTGTGCTTGTGTGTGCTTGAGTTTGCCTGTGTGTGCCTGTGTGTGTGTGTGTGTGCGTGCATTAAAGAAACCCACAAACCCACAAATGGCGGCACTAAGCTTCACCCCATCGCCACCGCCGCCAAAGAACAGCAGCAGCAAGGAGAATGTTGCTGGCAACCAACTAACAAGCAGATCTGCCGGAGTTACCCCACTGGGCGGCAGCAGCAGCAGCAAGGCCTTCAGCAAGATTACCGTTAACAATGTGCTCAGCGAGAGCGGCGCCAATGCGCTGCAACAGCACATCAGCAATCAGAATACGATTATACGCAAAATCAAAGATTTTGGCATGCTCGGCGCCGTGCAAAGCGCGACAACGGCAACAACAGCAGCCGCAGCAGCAGCAGCAACAGCAGCCGCAGCAGCAGCAGCAACAACAGCAGCCGCCGCAGCAGGAACAACAACATTGGCACGCAAGCGACCGCTGGGCGAATCCAAGTCTCTGAACGAGCAGGCAAATAGACAAAACGTTGTCAAGCGCACCAAGCTAACCAAAAAGCAGCCAAGTCAAGCCCAGGCCAAGAAACAGGCAACTTCGCTGGCGCTTGGCGAGAAACAGCATCAAGTCGCTGGCAGCTTAGATCAGCTCCTGCAGCGTCCTGCGGCGGCGGCGGCGGCAGCGGCAGCGACTGCTGCGTCGGCGGTGACGGCAGCAGCAGCGACGGGCACACCGGGCCGGAAGGGTCTGCCGCTGCCGCAGGCTGTGGCGCGACGCAATGCACGCGAACGCAATCGCGTCAAGCAGGTGAATAACGGTTTTGCGGCGCTGCGCGAACGCATACCCGAGGAGGTATCGGAGGTATTTGAGGCGCAGGGCGCCGGTCGTGGCGCCAGCAAAAAACTTTCGAAGGTGGAAACTTTGCGCATGGCCGTCGAGTATATACGCAGCTTGGAACGTTTGCTGGGCTTTGATTTTCCACCGCTCGGCTGCAATTCGAACAGTTCGTCCAGCGGCGATGATAGCTTCATGTTTATCAAGGATGAATTCGATGGCCTCGACGAACAATTCGATGATTCGCTGAGCAACTACGAGCTCGAGGAGAGCATGTGTGTGCAGGACCAACAATTGCAGCCGCAACAACAACAACAACAACAACAGCAACAACAACAACAGCAACCGGAACCACAACAACAGCAGCAACAATTGGCGTCACAGGAGGAGCTCTTGTTGCTGCCGAATGTGACCACATTGAATGGTTTGCAGTATGTCCGAATACCTGGCACGAGCACCTATCAGCTGCTAACGGCGGATATGCTGCAGGATAGCTCAAGTCTTGAGGATGAGGAGCAGCAGTTTAATGCATTAATTGACACAAATTGCCTGCGCAATGCCAGCAACAGTCCAACACCAATTTCTGCTGTTACTGCTGCTTCTGCTGCTGCTGCTGCAGCTGCGGCAGCTGCCTCAAGCAACGGTGAATGTGTAAAATTCAACTCAAACTTATCGCGATCGCCCGTGCCAACAACAACAACAACAACAAGCAGTCGCAGCTCATCGCCAGCAGCAGCAACAAGAACAACAACATCAACACGAGGCAGTTCATCAATGCATCAACCACCAAGCAACGCTGCTGCTGCCGCTGCCGCCGCTGCTGCTGCTGCTGCAGTTGCAGTCGCAGTTTCACCTGTCGCCGTTGCTGTTGCTAATGAACTCTTGTTGCAGGCGTGTGCCGCACAACAACATCAGCACCAACAACAACAACAACAACAGCAGCAGCAACAGCAACAACAACTGATCAAACAGGAATACAGTGAGGGCGACTTTGTGCATGTCACCAGCAACAACAACAGCAACAGCTCCCCGCCAGCAATCAACAACAACAGCACCTACCAGCTACACCAACAACAACAGCAACAACAGCAGCAACAACAACAGCAGCAACAACAACAACCGCAACAATTGCTGTGTTCACCAGTGTTGCCACCGTTCTATGACCACGAGACAGCTTCGTTCTACGACAATGTTGTCGTTAGCCTGCCCAGCTTTAAAAAGGAGTTCACTGACGTCCTGCAGGATCAGGCGACAAACAACGCCAGTGTTTGTCTCTCCGATGAGAGCATGATCGACGCCATAGACTGGTGGGAGGCGCATACACCCAAGTCCGATGCCGGCACTGTGGCAGGCATGTAAAGGACAACTAACAATCCCCCCCCCCCACACCACTACCCATTTTAAGCCCTTCCCCACCCCCTACCCCTTGTACATAGCTAGAGTTAAGCATAGTCCACTTAGTGCTCTAAAACCAAAACTAACCAAAATCTTCAACAATGTTAAAGAAGAAGATCTAACTATTTTTTCACTTTTTTTTTAAACTTAATTTAAGTGTCACTTTTTTTGTCTAGCTTAAGTCTTTATCGAATGTTGATTGCAGTTGAAAAGTGAAAAAAATATATATCTATAAAACAATATATTTTGAACAAAATATATATATGTGAAGAAATCAAATGTTTTAATGTGTTTTGACCATTAAATATTTAGTAAAATATTTAAGAATTTACTGGGTTGTAACAAATGGAACTCATAAGTTGGGTTCCTTAACAAAGCTTAAGCAGCCCTAAAATACTTTAAATAGGTTTTTATAATTAGCTTGATAAAATATTTTTTTGGATTTTTTTAAATAGGTTTTCTTATCTTAATGAGAAATTTTTAAAAATTTTTGTTTAATTTATGAGTGTTCTCAAACTATCATCAACTAAAAATTTACTCAGTCTGGAAAGTTTTAAAAATTTTAAATGTTGTTCCCCTGTGCATATGAAATTTTTTTAATTAATTATGACTGATAACTCGTTTAAGGAATAAAATGCAAAAATAATTTTGAAACTTAGATTATTCTAGCGTCAAAAATGAAGATCTAAAAATGCAATTTTCAGTTTTTGCTATTGCTAGTAATTGCAAATTAAATATTTGTGATCGGCGATCAGTAAACTAGCTATATAGGATTTTAAAACGATTCCTGAATCTGTTCAGGCAGACAATATAAAAGATGTGAAGTTTTCCAGTTTACGAGTTTTCAAAACAAAACTTTTATTTTTTCTCGCTAATTTTAATGCATGCATTGAATAGTCTAACGGTTTTTTTCATTATTTTTATGCTCCTAATGGCAGTGAAACATGCACCGTCATTAGCATTAAACACACAGACACACACACACACACACTCAGTGAGATAGGAAACATATGTGCCCTATGGGCCAGGGGTCTACCTTAGTCAGGCCGCGCGTCCCGTCACAATGCCCAGGGTATAGACTAACGTATGTAGATGAAAAAAAAAAAAAATATATATATATATACATATGTATATAAAAAAAACGAAATTAAATCAGCATATCATGTTCATTTTCATAAGCGGCCAAGCATGCAAGGACAGGCACACAGGACTTCTGGGCTACACGTTGAATATATGGCAACATTTGCATAAGCGAACACATTGGGCGGGTAGTTGGGTTGCTAGGTTGCTGGGTTGTTTTTGGGCTTGTGTGCCATGAGCTGGTAAGGCACAGGACACCGGGCAAAAGGCACTGCGCTTGAGCGCCCCGCTTGCTTTTTTTATATACATATATGTTGATATTCAAATGAGCGTCCTGAGTCGCCATGTCCTAATAAATGACAGCACAGGAGCACAACGTGGGAATGGGAATTGTTGCAAGTGTTATTTCGTTTTTCTTTTTTTTTTTTAATTCGGGATTTTCCTCTAAACATGTGGTCCGGAATCGTAACACTCCCAAGCGATCCGCATATTGATGAGCCCGAAAAGGGCGAAAAACCGCAAAAGGTTAGCATTTGAGTTTCGTTTTGATAATCCGAGGGAAACTTTTTAAAGCTGAAAAGGGGGTTTTCACTTTCATTTGTCTCTCTTCCTAATTATTGATGGTTGTTACAATTATATTGCTAGGCTAAAGATCACTTAGTCTGATTATGATAGAAAAAAATCGAAATGTAATAAGATAAGCCAGAAATGTTTCTCATGAAATATATTAAAAAAAATTAAAAAAGGGGAAATGTTCTTCTCTGATTGCTAATAGATATCATTAAGCAACAAAAGCTTTTAATACAAATATCAGGCTAGATCAGAAAAACTGAAAAATTTAAAATTAATTAAAAAATTTTATATATACGTATATATACGTTAAGAATTTAGAAGAATATTTTACCTACTCTATCAGTTAAGTGTGGAGAAAAAAAAAACTATTAAATGACTTTCTAAAGATCACTCTGCAAAAGGTTACCTACACAAGCCATAATAATTCACAGACTTTAATGGATATGCATCATTAAAATCTAGAGCTGCTTGGGATGTCGTTAATTGTCCTGACTGTCGTATATATTTTTTTCTTTTGGGTCTGCGCCCGCGCAGCTGCCCTTAGCCTGGCGCTCGAGGCACAAGACAAAGCCCGCCCAAAGCCGAAATGATGCAAAATTATTTACACATACAAACGCACATTTAGTTTTAGCCGAAGGTACAGAGAATAAAAATCATTTAAGGTAAAACAAAATAAGAAGAAAGATGTGGCAAGGGAGAGGGGGATGTGTGGCACAACAATGCGGCAGTTGCATATTGTGCTGTTGCATCTGCAGCGCCCGCTTCTGGACGTTTCGGGTAATACGAGTGCCGCACCCGCCGCCAGTTCTCTCTCTCTCTCTCTCTTTCTCTTTCTTTCTCTCTCTTTCCCTATCCATTTTTTTCGCTGCCACTACAACCCCCAGGCAGAGCAGAGCCAGAGCTAGGGCCAGTTTCAGGTTAAGATTCGGGATCCAGGTGTGTTTGTCTAGGCCTCAACTCGGCTCGTACCCTTGTGGGTGCCCCGGGAAAAAAAAAACACTATGAGCTAACTGTTAATCGCGCAGCGCCGTTGGAAATGAAAAGCAAAAACCAAAACTGATCCTTGATCCTGTGCGCGCCCCTGCGGCACCGTTATGCTTATTAATATTAGGCCAGGTAATGCGACACGCCCAAGCAAAGGGCGGCTGCGAACGAGAGAGGGAGAGAGTGTACAACTGAATTGCTCCTCTTCAGTCACTCCAATTACACCTTCGATTTCTTGCTCTCATATTTCTCAATTTTCAATTCCCGTTTGCCAGCAGTTAGACCAAAAAGTTTCCCGTTGCTTGTCAAAAATCAATTTGATTTTCTCCGTTATATATTTGCCCTTTTTGTTTGCCACAAATAAGCCTTTGGCAGCTGAATCCCAAATGAATTCATTCGGTGTTTCCTTTGGTTTTCGGCGGCATCTCCTCCTGCATACCAAACGATCGACTCGCGCAATCGACCTTCTGCCGTTGTATTTGGTTACAAAGCTGTGCGCCCTGTTTCTTTACATTTTTTTTTGTTTTTGGAACACGCCCCCTGCTAGCCTCTTTCCGCCCCCGCGCCGGCAAGCGCGCATGTCACCCATTGAATATTCATAAATCATTTCATGTAATAACTCATTATTCGAACGTTCACTTGGCGTGTGCGAGACGTCGCAGCCTCCTCCTCTTCCCTCTCTCTCCCTCTCTGTCTGTCTCTCTGTCTTGGTCTTTAGGCATATAACGTTACAAGCCAGGTGCTTTGCCCGTGAGTTTAACACGCGCTCTGCAATCCCATTGAATAATGCGACATTCGATCGAGTTCTTTAACAATACTTCTTGAACTTGTGCTGAAAACTGTAAACTATTTTTGAAAACAACTCTGATATGAAACTCGTATATGAAATACTCTAGCCGATATTTTTTTTATAATTTGTAGTTTGGTGAAGTTATTTGAACTATAAACCAAACAATTTCATCTATAACTATATTCATATACTGATATGGATTATTGAAGCTAAGCTGCCTCTTTGCATTTACATTTAACCTGGCTTTGTGCGCCGTGGTTTCATTCATAAAAATCTTGACCAAATATCTTTTGGGTTAAGATAGCCGTTGCCAAGAGTTAAACCTGAGTAAAGGAGCCGATGAACTGATCTTGGTTTGGAAGATTTTTCTACGTTTGCGGTGTCAATTAACCGATTTCGTTTGGCTCAAACATTAACCAATGCCGCTAAGATGCTTAGCCAGGCCAGGCCCGTGCCGGCAGACCAGCATCAATCGTGAGACTTGTCGAGTGGCTGCACTTCAGCCGGACAATGAGGCACTTAAGTGTGCGCTTTGTGCCTAAGTCGTTAAGCGCTTAAGCGGCAGGTCCGGCCAGCCGAAGGACAACGGTCGGGTTCTTAACACTTTGATAAACCGCTTAGCAAACGACCTGCGGTTGACCTAAGCTTCCAGTGCATAATCAGAACAACATCAATATTCCACTGATATTCATTCATTCATAATCCCAGTTTGCCAGCACATATTGTACTCATTTGCATGTATATGTGTTTGAGGTATGTCGGAGCTGCTCCCAAGGCATCCCATAAGGATAACATGTGTTTTCTGTTTGCTATTTTATGATTTTCTTTTTTTTTTGTTTTCGGTTGACAAACGCTTCTGTTTCTGATACAGTTTCTATTCTAGCTATGCCCCCCAAAGTCTGGCCGCACATGTTTCCCGGCTGGTGTCCCTGGAATTCTTACGTTTCTCCACGTGTGCGCTGCTGTTATTGCTGCTGCTTCATGTGTTTTGACTAATGCGCCCAGGGTGGTGCACATTGAGACATCAACTCTCAATTGTCTGACCAACAATTTTGACATTTGTTACCGATGAATGTGCAACTCTCCAGGCAGCCTTTGGCATTTTGCATTGATTGAGTTATCCTTGTTCACATTCGTTCATTTTCGTCCTCGCACAGTTCGCACTGTGAGCATTCCCCGTAGCTGACTCAATGGGCTATTGTGGCGCACAGGTTAGTTGGCAACTTGAATTTTGATAATGCAACAAAGATTTGCCAACATTTCACGATTTGTTTACAAACAATTCAAAGTGCTAAGTGTGGGGTCTGCTGTTATTACGATAATGACTGCCCGGAAACAGCTCAATCAATGGCTCAGAAAGTAGACAAAACCCCTCTCTTAACTATAAACGACAGTATACATTAAAACCCAAATGTATTGGTAAATTCAGAAGATTCAAACAATTGATCCCTGCTTCGTATTTCTGCTTGTCTTTGCCACACATTAAATGTCTATAAATCAAATAATTCAGTTAAGTTTTAATATATGAAAACCTATTCTTATTTTACCCAACGGCATTAATAAGAAAATAAATCAATGAAGCCCTTAAAATAAACTATTAGAAACAATTATGTGTGTTTTTGTTGAAAATGTCCAAATGGGAGATACACCAAAAACAACATTCAAACTTTCTCGAATTAATGCATACATACAATTTTGATTTTTTAAATATTTACCTTACTTTATGCGTTCAAGGTATCCAAAACAACCAATTTTTATAGTTATATCAAACTAAACGAAAAAAATAAATTGATGCAATCGAAAACGGAAACAGATATAATTTTCATTGCTAATTATCAAGCGTAAGCTGACGTCACTAATTTAAAACACTGAGTACGACAGCTAGTATTATGGATGCCAATTGGAACCTGTGGAAGGTAGAGTAAAAAGCACAATTTACTCTTCTTACTATGTTGTCTGTTACCTCTTTTCGAGCTGCACTTCTAAATGCAATCCACAAAGTAAAGATATTAAAATTCCCCTCCCCAGCTTTTTTGGTGCACCCAAAAAAAAAACTATGCATATGTTTACATATATAATCGGAACTTACGTATTATTCTTCTTTATTTCCTCACACTTTGCCATAGCTTATAGATTAAATTTAACATTTCATTATACAAATTTGCATTGGATCACAACATTCAAAATGAAAACAAATTTAAACCACAAGTATTACACAATTGTGCTATGGAAATCGGTCACATAAACAACCAATAACAGCGCTGATTAATCGATATCTTTCGCACTTCCCTTTTATGCACTTGCACTTACGTCACCTACACCAATAAGCATGGCAATTTCCATTTTTGAAAAATGTAGTACAGTTGATCAATATTTTTCCTATTGTAGTGCCATTTGTAATTAAAATAGCGTATTAACGATTTAAAATAGCTAAACATAACATAGCCAATAACAATTAAATATCACATATGTACGTATGTAATTATATGCTATCATATTCAGCAAAATTTTCAAACAACTTTGCTCTACACAACAAACGGCGAACTATAATCTGAAAAGAAGGTCGTCACGTATGTCGCTCACTTGAACTTGCTCACTAACTGTATTGTGTAAGATGCAAGTGGACAAAAAGGGAAGTGGATGCTATTCAGTGCTTCTTTTGCGCCGCAACCTCTTTTTATAATTATTACCGCATTGGTTTAGGTTATGTTGATTGCACACTACTTTCCCGCCAGAATTTGGCGTCTCTGCCCATTTTCTGTTCACTCGCAAAGTAATGAAAATTTATTTATTCGCATTTTCCCTGTACCTCACAACCAATTTTAAAACAGAAAAACAAAAATAGACTAATTCATTTAAATAACACACAATTAGCAACATGTCCAAAGTATATTAAATTAAAGCGCTACTTACATAACAGAAAGCCACAGGTTGCCTAATTAACCTCGTCTGCCAAGTAAAGCTTTAAATTTAATCGGTTTTTTTTCTCTGCATCACATTAATAAACAACTTATGGTCTAAGTTAACACTTTTTTACTGTATTATTACACTTGTTTTACAAAACATTTCAACTATAAGAATTAAATTTAACCACAAATAATAATCCGCGCACGCTTTAAAGAACCCCGACTAGAATACTAATTAGCGATGCAAGTGTTATCACAGTCCACATCGATATTTGGATACATAATTGATCGATCCCTATTCCAATCCCCATTTTCGCGTGTAGTCTGGCATCGATGTTAATCGTGGTGTGGGATGATGGGATCGCTTCGGTTGCCAGACATAGTAGCAATTTTTTTGTTAACTAAACGCGTCCCTTTCGCTTTACCTGCCGCAACCGCCCTAACGATCTGCGAATATTTCAACAGTTAATGCAAACCAATTGCAGTGTCAAAATATTGTTGCGCCTGCCACGAAATTGGCTTTGTCCTTGATCCCATTGAGTCCAAGCCAACATGCAACATGCTTACATATTTGTTAGCATTATGTGCTAAGGCTGCGCTCTGTGGCACCTTTCACTAAGTTAAGTTGACACCTCATTTAGTTTGGGGCCAGCGTTTAAGTAATGCGATTAATCGACGAACCGACGATTGCTGCGATTGTGACAAATGCAAATTCCATTGTACGCATAACGACAGCATTTAATCAGAGCGCAGAGTTAAGCAATTGAACCAGCTGAACCCGCAGTCGCATCGATACTTTTCGCTGTGAGTACTAGCCGCATTAATGTGCATATATGTATGTGTGAATGTATGTGCGTGTGTCGGCTTTCACTTTTAAGCCTTAAGCCCGTTTCTTATCCAATTTTCCAGCCAGCGTCGAGCATCGTATTACGAAACGGAAATCCTTTCGGTTTCTTCCGCTCTTCCTTTTCAAACCCAGCACGATGCTAACAAGATTAATGAAGGGGGTGCAAGCGGCCAAAGGACTAGCAGGTCCTTGCACACACACACACACACATATGTAGCGCACGGCGTCACGCCGCCAAACGTTTTTTGTTTGGTCATTGTCCTTTTTTGCGCTAGGCAAATACAAATCCATCCCGTCTACGGTTACCAATTCTGGTTGGTACCCTGTAACCAGTTAAATGGACAAAAGAGGGTATTTAGGTTTTGCCCGTAAATATGTTTCAGGCAGCAAGAATACTCCTTGAACGAAAGATTAGTGTATATGTGTAGACAACTCACAATTGAGTAAAGGGTATTTTTCAGTCCATCACTTATATTTCAGTTTCACTATTTTTTAATAGCTATTACCTGTGTCGGCAAGCCGGAAGTTTGTGCATTCGTTTTGCTTTTTATTGCAGCGGCGAAACCTAACCTCAAACCCTTTTTCGATTCGCCCGACAATTCTGACCTGTCGCGTGTTCAACTGCCAAAATAAACAGCACAACAAATGGACATCTCATCCAAAAGGAACCTAGTTGCAGTTATCTGCTTCTAACGATCAAAAACGGCAATGTTCAATTGAATGGGGTTGAGGTTATGTTTGTCAAAG
This sequence comes from Drosophila lacertosa, assembly GCA_004143845.1. Lineage (NCBI taxonomy): Eukaryota > Metazoa > Arthropoda > Insecta > Diptera > Drosophilidae > Drosophila > Drosophila lacertosa. Next base: position 67,126 of record SCDZ01000132.1, read on the forward strand.
AGTTCTTAGGAGGTTATGGTTGCCAAATTTTTAAAAGGAAAAAAAGATTAGTTGTATTCACGGTCGAAGCAAAGTTGTGTTTGCTCTGTTTTTGGACTTATAAATCTTAAAGATTAGTTTTAAAGTAAACCCCATTTTAGCTTAAATAAAAAGCAACTCTTAGTTTTGCTTATAAGTATTTCAATATGTAATTAATTTTACTTTTTTGGTATCACACCAAAGATAAGCACTTTTAATATGACAAAAATTGAAGTGAAGAATATAAAATTGGAAAGCACATATATTTTTTTATATTATACCTTATACCTACAAATATAAATATTTTTCCAAAAAAATTTAAAGCCCCCATTTCATTAAAAAAAAATCGTTGCAATTTCTTGATATTTTTGGAGCTCCTTTGGCTGCCTTTGCGTTTCGATATGTATTTTTATTTATTTTTTGGGTTTCATATAAACCATGTGACTTAATTAATACTAAAAATCAATATAATAAAAAAGCAAAAAAAATTTCAATAAAAGCTACGAAAAAAAAAATAGTGTAAGATATAAGGACACCAACCTCTTATACCAAAAAGGAACGAACAAATATTTAACTTCCCCTAAGGATTAATTTATGCTTTCTTATTTTCATTTCTTATTTTTTTTTTTTGTTTTTTTTTTTTTAAGATGCGCTTAAACTCACACAAAGTTTGACTCTCTGGCTGATAAAAGGGGGTGGGGGGTAGAGGGGAGTTGGGGGGACTAAAAGCGGATACGGTTCAGGTTCACGTTCAAGTTCACGTTCAGTTAGCGTTATCAAAATGGGCTTTGGACCTATGTACAGAAACAGGGGCAACATTGGCAACACGCCTACGCGACTGTTGCGTATTTGCGCGGCTCCAGCGAGATATTGAAACCGTTCTCCAGCTTCAATATGATGTCCGCCTGCAGCTTGAAGTCCGCCTCCGTATCGGTCGAGTGCACAATAAAGTTGCGCACAATTGTCGAGAGCAGGACCTTCAGCTTCAGCATCGCATACTTGCGGCCGACGCAGCTGCGCGGCCCGGCGCTAAACGGAATGAAGCTGTAGTAATGCCGATTGGCGGCGCGCTCCGGCAGGAAGTTGTCCGGATCGAATTTGGTCGGATTGGGATAGATGTCGGCGCGTCGATGCACACAATATTGCAACACCACCACAGTGGTGCCCTTGGGCACCGTATACGGGCCGCTGGTCAGCTTCACGTCGTGATCGAGACGACGGGCAATCAACGGCACTGGCGGATACATGCGCAGCGTCTCGAGAATGACGCGCTCCAGATACTTCATTTCCATGGTGTCGGCGAAGGTGCAGTCGCGCTGCATTTGGTCGCCGAAGATGGCCTTCTGTTCGGCGAAGACGCGATCCTGGATGTCCTTGTGTATGCCCAGCATGCATAGCGCAAAGCTGGAACCGGCCGAGGTGGTGTCGTGACCCTCGAACATAATCGTGTTCACCTCGTCCATGATGTCCTTCTCGTTCCATTCAATATCGGGATTCTTGGCCATCTCGACCATGGCGTCGAGCAGCGCCAGGCGACGCTTGGCGCCCACATCGTTCTCATCGATGTCATCCAGATCGTCGCGCAGACCCTCCGTCTTGGCCGCTGGCGTGGTGGAGCGTGCCTGCTTGGCGGGCGTCTCCTCGACCTCCTCGATAATGGCGCGCGCCTCGGTATGGAAGTTGTCCTTGCGATCGGTGACCACCTTCTTGGTCATGCCCAGAATGATGTTCATCATGCGATCGCCCTTCTCGCGCAGCTTGGTGAACTTGTAAATAGAGTCCAGGCGATAGAGCAGCTTCACCTGCCGCTTGTGAATGATGTCGCACATGTCGACCACAGCCTGGGCATACTCGAAGCTCTTGTTGCCCTCGGGCAGCTTCTTCACACCCATCGCGGTGGACAGCAGAATGTCGACGGTTGTCTGGGACATGTAATCGTGTACGTCAAAGGATTTGCCAGCCTCCTTGGCCATGCGAGCGGACACCGCCTTGGAGTGATCAACGAATGTGGGCACGAAACTCTTTAGGATGCTCTGATGGAAGGTGGGCGCAATCATTTTGCGATGATGACGCCAATGGTGACCCTTGCTGATGAGCAGACCATCACCGAACCAGGGCTTAAAGTAGCGATATTCCTCGGCCTTGGTCAAGTGCTGATGGCCGCTCAAGATCATCTCAATATCGCTGGGATTCGTCAGGAACACAATCAGCACATTGCCCAGCCAAGCCTTCATCGTCTCGCCATATTTGTTCAGATAGCCGAGGCCAACGGATAGAATTTCGGCATTGGTCAAACCGGCTGCCAAATGGGCCATCCCAATCAGCGGCAATGACGGCGGCGAGGGTATATTGGCGACCATCCGATATTCGCGGGTGTTCCGATGCCAATACTCGTACAGGGCCAGGATCAAAATGGTGCCGACCAGGCCAGTTAGCAGTGGGCTCAGCATGCTGCTGCTGGCCGCCGCCTGTTGCAGTGTCTCCTGCACCGTTTCCACCGACATCGTTATCCTTGCGGCTTTTACAATTTCCGTATGGCAAGTTGTTTGCGTTTAGCTTGTTTTTGGCTATTTGCTCAACACTTGCGACCGTCTCGTTGCGCTGTGCTTGCACAACTGTGTGTGGTCCGTCGGTGCGTTATGGCAATTATACTCGCCCCTGGCAGCTGGACTATGCGCTGCTCCCGCCTGACCCGTTACCCAGTTACCCCCCCCCCCTGCCTCCTCCCCGTCCCGTTCAAATGTTAAGCGTATGCGTAATGCGCGATCCATTTGCAAATCAAATCCGAGCCCTGCTCCCGCCACAAGTCCCGCTACGATTCCCATTAGCTCTCTGCCCTTTGTGGCGTTTATCACTTGTTCCGCGCTTGTTTTTTTTTTTATTTTTTTATTTTATTTTTTTTATTGTTGTTGCTTTTGTCCGTTCACGTGCCAAACAGTGTATGTTGGGCTTGTGCAGGGTCCGACTGATACATAGAAAATTTTCTTTATTTGATTTTGTTTGTTTTTATTTATTATTATTATTAATTATGAGGCAGCCTAATATAGTTATACAATAAGAGGAAAACAAAAAAAATGCTGCTAAATAATTCTTTACATTACATAATATTTACAAATTTATTATTATTATTTTTATTTTCATTTTTATTTTTATTTTTATTTTTATTTTTATTTTTATTTTTATTTTTATTTTTATTTTTATTTTTATTTTTATTTTTATTTTTATTATTATTTTTTTATTATTATTATAGATTGGGTTTCTTTGATTGATATTTTATTTCAAACACTTTTCCAATTCGTTTCAGCATGAAGTTTTCTAGTTTAAAGAAGCAAACAATTCAACTAAAGTCCAATGATTTTTTGGCTACGCTTTCTGGCTGCGTATGAAATTCCAAAAACCTGCGTCATTCTTCTCATTAACATCCTCATTCTTAACACCCTCATAGTAAATATTACACACAATTTACAAGTGAACTCTTCCCAGAATCTTATACAACATTTTATATAAATTATTAATTAACTAACTTTTTAAATCTGCATACAGTTTTTAAGGATTGCTTGAAATTCTTTTTCAATTCCAAATTTGTTCCACACAAATTGACCGGTAGATGGCGCCGTTGTCTATGCAGCTTTTTCTTGCGGTAAGTTCCCAATTTGAATCCAGCTTCGATTCATGTTTATATTTATTATTTATATGATTTGACTGTTATTCGACTGCGAACAAGTATTGCTCAGTCGGCTATACCCGTTCTCATTGGTTCTACGTGCTTTAATTGTGGTTCTGACTGTTGTTTTTGTTTTTTAATTTTTTTTTTGGGGCTACGTCATCGCTTAAAGCGTGTGTTGAAGTCTAAAAGCATTTTATTGCACCCACTAGAAATTGGAAGATTGGTCTTAAAGAAAGGCTTCCAGTTTATTTGCATTTACAGGGTATGTATGTCTATTAACAAATTCTTTATAAATTGATTTAACTGTAGTTAATTTATGTTTATCATTCAAACAGAAGTATGTAAATTAACAGGGTATTGTAATCGATCATCGTTTATAAAATTCATATCAGCGTCGTGCTTAGAGTAAACATGTTTGTCTGTTAATTTACAGGGTATTAATGTGTGTGTGAAACTTAAATAAACTTCAGACTCTATATACGAACAAAAGTCGTTAATGTATGTATGCTATTTTACAGGGTATTATTTCTTAAGTTGTTAAATAATTCATTCTTCAACACAACAGTGGTAATATTTAAGTAAGTTTAGAGTAAATTTTATTTTTTTATAGGGTATGTAAGTCGCTTAACATATATCAAGTAAAAATTAAAAAAAATAATAAATAAATTGAATACTTTAGAAACTTAAATAAAATTAGAAACAATTCATAACAGCTGTCAAGATGAATTTTCTTAAGATTTTTAAATTTTTCTTTAACTTTTTGTTTTTATTTTTGAATAATTTGCGTAAACAAAAATTTTAAAAAATATTTTAATATCAATTTAGTAGTGAAACTGAGTGTTAAAAATAATAATAATATTAAATAATTAGCTGCACTTGCGTATTTTTGCCATCTCTAATTTCGTTTCACTTCCGCAGGATGCGCTTGCGATTCTCGCTGATCCTCGCGCACGCTCTCTTTTACTCCTTCTGCCTCTCTCTCTCTCTATCTCTCTCTCGCTCGTATGCAAAGTGGAGACTACCTGTGCGAAAAAATACCTGCAACGGAAGTGGGTGATATTTTTTGTTTTTGTTTTTGCTTCCTTTGCTCGGTTTTTGCTATTGTCATTGTTGTTGTTTTTATTGTTGTTGTATTTTGCTTTCGCTTTTCATTAAAAATTCAATTTCAGCATATAGTTTTTTTATTTTGTTTTTTTGTTGATCTGTATTTTCCTTTGTTTTCAACACCTGAACGCGAATGCTAAAACCGAAATGAAAGAGGCCAACAATGAAAACGGAAGCTGTCGCTTTTAAGGACTCGCTCCCTGTCTCCGGCTCCGGCTCCGACTGTGGCTGCTTCTGTGTGACCTCTGCCCTCGGCGTGTTCCTGTCTCCTTGCCGATTGTTCAGTTTTAAGTGCTCTTCTATTCCATTTATTTACATTTCAATTGCCTGGGCCTGGATTAATTGTTTCGTATCCGCAACGCGTGTTGGAAGCGTGTTTCCACAGCTGACAAAGAACTTCAACATAGTAAGTAAATAAATAAATAAAATAAATAAACCAAATTTGAACCTCAGCATAATATTCTTAAATTTAGAAAAACAAGCCTAGAAATATGCTTTACTCAATTGAATCTAACTAGCTTCTTATGCTTCCAATTTGTTCTTATCTGAAATCCAGTTGGAATTGATTTTTCTGATAAGATAACTGTAATCATATTTTAGGTAATACGAATCGAAAAAATATAAATATATACCATAAAAAAAGCAATAAACCAAATTTCATATTCATTTGTAACTATTTCTTGCCAAAAAAATGATTACATATTTTTAAATTTATTAAATGGTTTTGTTTAAATTATTAGTTTAATTAATAGTTTACATTATTAGTATTTCTTTAATTTATTTAAAATCATAAATACTTTCTCTTATTTTCATGTGTCTTACATAAATTTGCAATTCAGTCAATTTATTTAAAAACCAATGAAAGTTAAAAAATAATAAAATAATAAAGAGGTATTTAACTTTGCCCATAGAATACCGCAGTCTCAATAAATTATTTATCATATATTGTTTTTAATTAAATATACATTTATTTAAAATTTATTCACACACAATGTTTATTCATAGGTTGATATTATTTAGAGAATAATTATGTTGAATATTTTTATATGTATGCATATACATATATATGTCTGAAAGAACTATAATATAATAAATATATATTATACAAAATATATTCAGGATCAGTCAGGAACAAGCTTAAAGGTCATCAAAGCTTTTAAGATAACAATATAAAAACATATATTTATATGTTACGATATCTCTTTTTTAACTAGCAATAAAAGAATTTCAAATTGGCTAAACAAAAAAAAATATTTTATATATAGAATTTAAAAATGACAATTTTTTAGCATTTACTGAAAAGTTTCTCACTTAAAATCATGCAATAAAAGTAAGAACTGAAAATAGTAAATTGTCTTTGCAAGCATGCTTATAATAAAGGAGCACAAATTCTATTTAACTACTAATGTTCTATAATTAACACCTAAAATTCGTTTACAAATAAAAATAAAAAAACACACATAATAACATTTATTGAGTTTATTATATAGCTTTGTTTCACAAAAAATGCATTTTAAAATATATAAAAATGATGTTACGTAGTCTCATTTCGTACTGAATTTAAAATTTGACGATGTGTTCGCACTTAGAACTTAGGTTTTTTTTGATTTTTCTTTGATGGAGTAAATGTAGTTTCCAGAAATCGTATGGATTTGTCATACATAAAATAAATTAGGTAAATGAATGCATTTAAATATTGTGAACTTTGTTTTTTTTCTTTCTTCTTTATGCGTCATTTGGTTGCGCATTTGGATTTTGAAGCTAATGCTAATTTAATGTACTATATATATACACATATATGTCTGCATGTGTGTATATATATAGGCTATATATAGTATACATATGACTTTTATCGAATTTGGACACAGAAGCATGTGATTATGTCGTTTAAAATATAATAATAATAATAATAGTTACAATAACTAAAGATTAAAAAAAATACATATATATATATATTTACATATATATATATATATGTCTCGTTATTATTTTTAGTTTTTTTTCTTTTCATTTCTGTTTTTTTGTTTTTTTTTTTATAACGGAATTGCATTACAAGCTAACATTGTCTTTTATAAATTGTTTTGTGAATTTTTAAATAGACTCACGACGAGGACATAAAACCACAGAAATTGCATGTATATATATACATATATATATAGTAAAAGATATACATCCAACATGAACGAGTATGAACTTAGATGAATCTACAATTATTAAAGACGGATACATTTTCCGAACTCCTTACTCTCAGATGGCTAGTGAGTGACTTTCAGGGATGAGCATAATTACCCAGATGTATTTCAATCATGTGCCTTTTGACGTGTTTTATTTACATTTACTTGATAAGAGTTTGGTATTTGGATTTACAAATCGGGAGCATATTTTAGTACTATTGAAGGACGTTAAAGATTTGAATTTGATTTTATCACAGGGAAAAACGTTTGCGATTATGCACTCTTCTAGCCGTCGTCTGTTACCTATTCATAAACTGATTCAAATTATCCTTGAGACATCAAATTTTGCCTTTAAAATGTTATTTCATGGAAAAAATGTCTTTCCTTTTCGTAAAGTTGGCACAGACATTGAATAAACTGAATCGTGTAGTCTGCTTTTATCTGAACTGAGTTATGGTTCAAATATTTACTTTTGCATATGAGGAGTCAGAAGGAATTAAAAGTGGGCACATTGATATTATTTGAGTGAGCTCAAGTATCGTTGGATGCTTCTTTATTGAAGTTTAAGGATTGTAGATTGAATCTTAGTGAAGTGTTAATTCATTCAACGAGAGATCCATGTGACACCATGTGGGATTACGACGGTGTGTGAACCTTGCGAAGTTTGGTTGCTAGATGAATATTTGAATATACACAAACGTTCATATCGGATTATTTAATCATATATATATATATATATATATATATATATATATTTAAAGGAACACACTGAACTGAACGGGTTGAGAGCACAGTTGATAGATTAAACAGTTATCGTATATTTTATACATATGTATATACATATATATATATATAAATATATACGAGAGAAGCACAAGTACATATATACAAATCAACATGAATCATACACACACAAGCACACAACAGTAACAGCAACAGAAACATACAGAATGGAAATTGACGAGGAGTATTGTTGAGGGGGCATATATATATATGTATGTGTGTGTGTGTGTTTGATGGTGTGTGGATGTTCCTTATGTGTTTCCATTTAGTGTGTCGCCTACGTTGTCTCGTTGAGATGCGCACAGTGCGCATCCTGCATGAGCTGTGTCAGTTTCTGCGTAAACGTTGGAATGTCCTGCAAAAAGCATTAAATCAATTATTATAAATGGTAATTAAAGAAATGGATAAATGTATTATACACATCTAAAATCTTGCAGAACAATTTTTCTTAATAAATAATTAAAGCATGAGCTGAGAATCTTATAAGTAAACCATATTCAAACCCTAGCCAAAAATCAATTAGCACAAAGTTATATCTTGTTATAATTGAAGAATTTCTGACAGACATCAACTGCAATTATTTACTATCTTAACACCCATTTAAAGCTCAGACCTTATAAGCCTGATGGTAACAGAACTCTCATATAGCTTAGTAGGAAAATATTTTAGTTCAAGTGTATTTTTATACCCTGAGTCGAAATTGTTTAATGCATATACATAAAGGAATGTCTCTGCATATTAATTAGAAATAATATATATTCGTGATTATACATAATGAGCCATGTTCTTCTAAACGCTGTCTGCATAATCACGACTGCACAAGTCAGCCAATCTCAGAGACTCTAAAAACTAAAAATTTAAAGCATGTTTTTCCACGGTAACCTTTCCCATACGCATATTTAAAATATATGATTTATGTCAACGACATCACACCATCATTCATTATCATATAACTTTCTAAGTAGGAACAAACCTTAACAAAACTTCTAATAGGTATTATGCAGTTCTAAAAACTTATCCATACTGTTTAAACATAACCCACATTTACGGCTAATGTTAACACTGTCTGCAAGGGTATTTCACGATTGAGATTTCTCTCTGATCTTACAGTTGTCTGGCATATATCCTCGACTGCTGTTGGTGTTACCGGCAGCGCTGCATTCACGAAGCTCTCGTGTAATTGCCGACGATCCACCTGACCCATGGCGTACAGGGCCTGGGCAATCAGATCGAAGTGGAGCGCACCCTCGCCGCTAGACAGCAGATTGAGCAGAGCCCGCTGGAAGGAGGCCAGCAGCAGCTCCTTGAACAGGGCGCGCTGATAGAGGCGACTGCGCTCATTCACGTTCTGCATGGAGACGAGCACGCTGTGCACATTGCTTGGATCGTTGCCGCTGACCAGCATCTGCCCATAGGCATTCATAATGGCCATAAAGTGTTCCGGTTGCAGATTATCGCTGCAATTGAAATTGTGCGGTGTCGCTGATGTCGATGACGACGACGCTGACGACGATGGTGACGCTGACGACGAGTTTGGCGGCGGCGATTGCTGATGCTGACCATTGGCGTTGCCGTTGTTGCCATGGCCATTGCTCAATTGATTCTTATAGAAGAATTGCCACTTGCAGGTGAGAACGCTGAATGGGGAAAATGAAAGTAAAAGTGAAAGTGGAATTAATTCAATTATTGTGCCAAACGAGGCCAAACTCACCTGTCGAAGAGCGCAAAGAGCAGACTGGTTATCTCGCTGCTGTCTGTGGCCGCGCTCTGTTGCTGCAGCAGCGGCAAAATCTGCTGTGTGCTAAAGCTCAAGATGCTCGGCAACAGCACCAGGGAAGCGCTGCCCGGTTGCTCCACAATCAGCTGAAACATTTGCAGCACCTTCTCCATAACGGCCAAACGACTGAGCGTCAATTGTTCCCTAAATCGAGCACAAAACAAACATCAGTTAGCAAGAGACAGAGGGAGAGCGAGAGAGCAAGAGAGAGAGGGACAAACTCACCTGCTGCTGACATCGATGAAGAGCGTGATCATCTCCTTGATGAACGGTGCCCCCAGATGCATGGGAAGCGTGCGCAACATGCTCAGACTGAACTCGGCGACGGTGATGGCCATGGCAATACTGCTCAGGCCATAGCTATTGAAGATCACCAGCGCCTTGTTCAAAATGGGCTATCAGAGCCAAAGAGAGATGGAGGACAAATATAAAAAAGTAAGATTTATGTTAAATACAACTTTGGATCTTTGAATCTTCAACAAGGCTGCAAACAGATATTTTCTAAGCGCACTAATGCCAACCTGATGTTCCTTTATTTAATATTTTATAACGAAGTTTAAATCTTAAAAGAGTTCACGAACTTTAGCTTATAATAATAGCTATTTAATTTAGTAAATGTTTTAGGATTTAAGTTTATAAAATGCTGTTTGTAACAAAATCCTAACTAATAGTATCTATAGCTATATAATGTTGTTATTTAATTAAAACTATTCATAAACTATAAATAATAATAGTTGAAACAGTAATAAGCACTTGTGCTTAACTTTATGACAAAACTTCAATAAAAAAATCGATTTCTGATAAGAAAAATAATAACTACCCAATTACTAACTGATTGTTTCTATGCCAGCTGTATTACATAACACAAATGCATATATTGTCAAGGGGTTTAAAATGTAAAAAGCTCATTTGCACTCAATTATAGTTTGGTTATGATAACTATAAAAATACAGTTGATTTTAAAATATAATCAAGTTGTTCACACATTTAACTGCTTTGAATATAATATAACCATATGTTATATATAGTTAGTTAGTTATAACTTTATAGTCAATTCAGTCAACTATAACATATGAACAGACTGTAACACACTAATTTGATCACTTAGCAACAAGTCAAAACAGTTGTTAAGCCCTAAACTCTTATCAGTTTCAGTTTTGTGACTTTACTTAAACTATAACAAAGTTCACTGTCTGCTCACCTTAAATGTGCTGGCCAACATATCCTTGGCATTGGCGCCCGAAGCCTTGAAGAACTCAATGAGTGCGGTAAATGTGCCCAGCAGGCCGAGCGTTGTGGCTGCCACTTTGCTCTCGCCGGCGGCGGGCAAATCGAGCTCCTGGAAATTGCGCGACATTGCATCAATGTATTCGCGCAGCATCCACTGACGACGCTGATAGTCCTGCTGCGGCTCGGCGACATTCTTCCACGGCAGCACCATATAGCTGACCAGACTGATGTGCACATTGATGCAGACCTGACGCGGCAACTGGTTGCCGAGCCGGGGACCTGCCTGCATTAGGCTTTGTATTTCGGGTATGTCCAGCAGACATTTGGGTCGTATCACAGTCGCTATGAAGAGCAGCACCTCGCTGGCCGCCTGCTGCACAATGGGCGATGCGGCCGACAGCGATGTGTTGCACGCAAATATGCTGCCCAATATGGCGAAGAGTCGATGCAGCAGCTGTTCGCTGTTTAGCGACTTGGACATCGGGAATATGCTGCGTATGGCCAGTAGAACTTGAGCGTAACTGCAGATAAAACAAACATACATATATATAATAATTTCTATTACATATGCGTGCCAAAGTTGCCTTAACTTACAGGTTATCCAAATCAGTCTGAAAGCTCGCCTTATCCGAATCACTGCCGCCGACGCGATTGCTGGCCAGCAGCTGCAGCGTTTGCAGCAAGCGATCTGAGAGCACGTGCAGCTGTCGCTCCATTTCGCCAACCACATCGGCAGGCGCCTGCGAGGTATCCATCAGCGGTGCCAGACGCACCACAGCCTGGCAAACGGTGGCGAAATCACGCAATATTTCGCCCACATTCGCCAGCTTCAGCTTGCGTGCCGCCTCGTAGCAGCGACCGCTGCCATGATCCAGCGCCAGCTCCAGCGACAGCAGATACGTCTGCGGTCGCGACCAGTGGGCGAAGACCTGGGCGAACACAATATGCGCTCCGCGTGTGCTCGCCAACAGCGCCAGGCACTCGAAGCACTGGTTCAGAAACTGTTGCCACTCCGTTGTTGGTGTCTGCGTAGATGGGGAAAAAATTGAGGAATTGTAATTAATTACAATTATTTGTAATAACGGGTTAAACATCATGAACTATTCTAAACAATTTTCTGCATCTGTTTAAACTTGATCTGCAGTCTAGACGCGTATTATCAAAATATAGGTAATCTAAGCTCAGTAACTACGGTAACTACTTGGCTTACTTATTTGCTTCGCTTATAATAATTAAGAACTAATTAAAATATGGTTGACAAACTAATTTTTTTCAACTTATTGTTTCTTTTAATTTAGTGTAGTTCTTAAAGCAATTAATTAGAACCTAAAAACTACATAGTACTATATAAGCCAAAAATATTCTAATTGTACATTGATAAGCAATTGTACTTTAACAATATTTAAAAGTGGTAAAAAAGTCTTTAACGACAATTGTAATGTAAACTTTTAAAAACAATAATAAAAGGTTTTATATAGTGGCAAGCCTCGTGAATCCGAACTGTTTCAGTTGGAATATAGTAAAACATATTAAATATATATATATATATATATCTTTATAGTTACATACATCATCCTCCATAAGCTCGTTGTCGAGCAGCTCCAGCTCTGGCTTGTTAATCTCAAATTGTGTGCGTCGCATTATTTCATCCACAAGCTTCGTCATAACCTCGCCATGATAGGGCGTCATGTGCGATGGCTGCTGTGCAATCACTTTTATAATGGGCGTCCAGATGTCCAACTTCTCGGTAAAATCAAGAGCGCCGTGCACTGTCAACAAAAATATGTTTACTTAAAGAGTGTGAATAAAGGGTTACCAAAAGTCGAACTCACATTTGACTGTGCAGCGATAGAGCTGATGAAGAAAGGACTCGAGCATTTCGGTCTCTTCGAACAGCTTGCCCGCATATTTGGTGGTATAGAGTCGCAACAGTTCGCGAAACTTATCGGTATACATTTCGCTCTGGTGCTTGGTGCAATTGTGCTGTTCGAGCAGCCCGCTGACGCCGTTCATCAATGTGCCCGCATAGGGCAGCGGCTTCTGCAAATAGAGCAGCTCGTTCAGCACAGAGAGTGCGCCCAGCGAGATCTGCTCGTTCTCCTGGCGCCATTGTGACAAATCGAGTATGCTCATTAGGAAATACTCGGAGATCAGATCAGTGCGTATCCAGGAGACCAAATGCTGCACACACCCGAGCAGCTCCAGCACGGAGGAACTGTAAAAGTAAAGTATTATTGTATTACCAAATGGTTGTAAGATTTGCAATTTAATAGGGGTACTCCTTAGTTAATAGTTAATATCATATATTAAATCAAATCATATTTGTTTGTTCACACCAATTCCAAGTTGGTTTTTACAGAATCTAGCTTTATGCCTATTCCTAGTAATCCATTTTGAGTATGAAACAACTGTTGCTTATCAAGAACTTTATATAAGTTGTACAAGGAAAAAATTAACTTTGACTTCTAAGCCTATATTTTAACAATCTGACTTGCATAATTGGTAAAAGGATTACGCTTAACTAACGCTTTTAGCTTGTAGATCGTACATACCTTAGTTGATTGTCATTTGGCAGCGCTGTGGTTAGACTGTAGTCCATGAATGTGCTGGGTATGGTCGAGTGAATGTCTTTACCATTAATATGACAAACGGCGATTAGTAGATATTTGGTGAGCAGGTCCATAACATCGGGTATACACATGGAAATGCTGCACGCACACACGCAGGCACGCAAAACGCAAACAGGCAAAACATTGGTGAGTGGGAAACATATAAACAGGCGCTCATTATTGAGTCACATGCGTAAATTAATTGTTAATTTATAATTAGAATAGGCTTGGCTTACCACGAGTGAAAGTAGTTTTTCCATTCGGTGGTCAGATCGCCGCGATTGCTCACCACCTCCTCGGAGGTGACGCGCAACAGATTGATGCCCAGACTGAAGCGTGTCTTAGTTAGCTCCATGCAATGCTGCAGATAATTGGGATCCTGTTCGGGAAATTCACGTTTTCCCAGCAGCGCAATCAGTTGCGCCAACGTATCCCGATGCCGTCGAGCACCGCTCAGCACCACCAGCTGGGCGTAGCTGTGCCATAGAGTTTCGCGCAGCTGATTGCGATCGCCAGCTGTTAGCTGTGTCCAGCGGCGCGTTATAGTGTGCTCCAGCGTTGAGGTGCTGAAGAACCAGAGAAATTGATTCTCCGTAAAACTGTTGCTGTCGGTCGCTACGCGTAGGCAAAGCTGCCATGCCTCCGGCTGTGATTTGAACGCCAGCAGATTCGTCTCGATCTCCCGCTTCCGTGCATTGCTCGTCGTCGGCTGGTAGAACTCATTTAACAGCACCTCCACCGACGTCATCGATGCGGCGTGCTGTCGATGACGCATTGCATTAATAACTGAGGCGCTGGCCGTGTGGGCATAGGGAGCAACAGTGTTTGCGGCTGGCAGCCCCGTTTTCATATCGTTTTTTTTTCTCATTTTTTTTTTCAATGTTCATTTTTTTCTTAAATTTTTTTTTTTGGTTGGGACTTTCGTTGAGTGGTTGGCCTTAGACTTACCATTTTGTTAGCGTTTGGTGTGGTGATGTGCGCGCGAGCCCCCGTCTGAAATGTGTGTGGTTTTGTGCTCAGTGCTAGCGGTGATAAGTGGGTTGTGTGCATCAGCAGTCGGTTGCAGCAAATTTCATGATTTTATTTGAATTTTATCAATTTTCTTTGTGTATATACGACTTGCACATATCGGCAGCGTTGCCAGTGCAATTACAGCGTTGCCACACCGCTCAATTACTGCGCTCTTAACAGACTTACTCTTTGGCTTAACAGTGCTCCGTATGCTGTTCATAAAAATATGCGGTTAGATCGCTTTTACTATATGGCCAATGATTTATCTTTATCCAATAAGTTATATAAGGAAAAGGCTACTTTATATCAATAAAATTTTTCAATCAATTGTCATTGGGCTAACAATTAATAAAAGCTGCATACCAGTTTTACTATTGCCAAACAAATTTCGATATATATGCAATATGCAGGGTTGATATTTACCAGCGAATTTTAAATTTTTGCACCCATTGAATATATCGATTTATAACGATTAACATTAACAGCTTGAGGAGAGCATAACAGCTGGAAAACTGAAGACGACAACTAGAAACGGGAGAAAACGAAAGAAAACGGATGGAGCGATAGCAACGCAGTGCATTTTTATTCGTTGAGCCATTAAACAATAATTAATTAAACAGTTGTCGCTGTCGTAACGTAGCTAGAAGGAAAGAAATAAAATAAAAGCGTGAAAAAATGCACAGGCGGTCGGCGCATACAACAATGTGGAGAAGTATCGAAGCGTAAAAATCAAAGGCGGCGCCAGCCACTCGAATACCAACCAACCAACAACAATAGCCACGATAATAAAACGGAGAAATCATAATAAAAGGTACCCATGGCCAATGAAATGCACAAATTTGTTTGCGAAATACCAAAATTACACTTGAAGTATTTAATAGCAAAGGTCTCGCAATAAAATGCAATGTCTGCGCCTGTGTGTGAGTGTGCGTCTGTTAGTGTGTGTGGTGGGGGTGCGACTTTAAATTGAAACAATAACAGCAATTGGAAAACGTCAACCTTTTAAGTGTGGCCAGCTGCAGGGATCGTTCATCTCCTATTGACAAAGATTCTAACTGTTGTCGCTGGTGTGGCCATTGTCTTGAAAATTTGGCATTGTACATTATACACCCAATATTGCTCTTACGTATGCACATTGCATATACACATATACACATATATATATATAAATATATATACACATATATATATAAATATATGCTAATGTATATATGCATGTAAGCGTGTGCGTTCATGTGTAGGCAGCCCTTGCAGTTTTGTTTTGCCTTCTGACTGTTGCTCTCTACTGTCGCGCTCTCTATTGCTCACTCGCAAGTCTCTGGGTGAGAATGTTTTTTGTGCTAAGCTAAAATAGCCGTTGTATTTAGTTAAGGTTTTTTTTGGTTGGCTTTTTGGTTTGTGTATTCATTTGGCCTGCCAGTCAATATGTGATCTTTGCCGTTAGACATGCTTAAAAATATATTTTGAAAATCCGTTACCTATCGGTCGCTGTGTGTGTGTATCCTTCTTATTATCTTTATTGTTGCTGCCCACTCTGCTTCCGCCTTCCTGCTGGGAATTGCCTTTTCAACAGTTTGATTTGAACAATGATTGTTATATTTAACTGTTATACACAATGTCAAATTGGCATTTCTTTGTTTCTGTTTTACATACGCATTTATGTATGTGTGTGTGTGGTATACATACATACATACATACTTATGTATTTCTTGTTTTTGTCTGCGTCTCTACTACGCACTTTGCTTTTGCACACTTATTGCGTTGTGTTTATGATTTCTTTTCGCGTTTTGGCTTTACTTTTGCGTTTCAAATCTTATCAGCAGCAACAGCAATGTTACATACGCCAATACATCCGCATGCATATTTCCATGCCTGTGTGCTCGCCTTGTGGCTAAAAGCTTGTGCAAACATTGTTGTTTATTTATTTATTTCTATGTGAGTGTGTGTTTTGTTTTAAACCAATTTTTAACAGTCGTTGGCCTTAGCCCATATTGGCCCCCCACTGTTAGCCCATATTCTCTCCCTCTCACGCACACGTACACACACACTTACGCACACCCTGTTTTCGCATGCCTCATTATGCACTCGGGCAGAGACTCTTTAATGCGCAGTCAATGACCGAATGGCCTGTGAGATGCGGGAAAGACGTACAACCGGGAGGAGGGGCTTACATACATACATTCATAGAACAAATACCTAGCGAGAGTTCACAATTTTTTGGCGTTCATGCGCAAGCTAAACGCAATTTCGAAGAGCTTCGCCGCGCATAGACATTACTCCACTGTGCACGCACACATGCACACGTGTTCGGTCACACAAGCACACACACACATGCGCATGCATTTGACCCCGTTAGGTTCACACTTAAATCAATTCCCTTGCAGTTGGTTGCCATGCTTCAAAATTTGAACCATGCTTGAGCTGGACTGGAAGTGCGCTTTGGAAAGACCGCGAGCGCTTGGGGGTGGGTAAAAGTGTCGTGAAGGGGGCCAATGGATAAGGGTACACACTAACTTGTGCGTCATTGCGAATTTAACGCGAAATAGGTTTGGTTCGTTGTTGCCAAATGAAGGGCATTGAAAGCTTCGGCGTTGCTCGCTGGCTACGTTTTCTTTGCGCCTATGTGTGTGTGTGTGGTGCTGCAGTTTAGCGTCGTGTGTGCTTTACAGCTGCTGTCCTTGATTATAGCTTTTCTTTGCTTGGCAGAATCGTGGACTGGTTGCTGCTGCTGCTCTTATTTTTGTTGTTGTTGCTTCTGGTTTTGCTTCTTCTACTTCTGCTCCTCTTTCGCCTAATATTGTTTGTATAGTTTCTGCTTATTATTGTTGTTGTCGCTGCTGCTGTTGCTTTTTGGCTTTGGCTCTCGCTTTGTTATTATGATTTGCTTTGTACATGTGCTTTGTGGGGGCCTCTCTTGCACGCGCGCTCTCGCTCACACACTCACTCTCACTACTCAATCGTGTCTGTCGTGACAGCAGGTTGGCGCGCTGTGCGCTCCCTCTCTCTCTTTCTCTCTCTCTCTGTCGCTCGCATTAGTTTGTCGCTCTGCTGTTTTTTTTTTTTATTATTTTAGCTCCTCTCTCCTCGTTCGCCTGTTCTCTGTGCGCTGCGCGCGTTCTCTCCCTCGCAGTCGTTGGCGTTGTCGCTGCCGTTTGTGCTGCTTCTTATGCTGCTTTCAGATGTTCGTGCGCTGCTCGCTGGGGGCTTCCAAACTCTGTTGCCAGTTAATTTTCAGTAACTAGTTGAAGTAGACAACAAAAAAAAAACAACGATCAAATACAAATCAAAAGCCAAAACAGGCACAATAACAAACGCGACCCAAAAAAAACAGCAGCAATAAAAACAACAACAACGGCAGCAAACAAAAGTAAAGAAATAACCAAAAAAAAATCCGAAAAACCAAAGACAAAGCAAAAGCAAAAAACAAATATAACAACAACACAAGTGTTATCTCTTTACGTGCGTGTGTGTGTCTGCGTGTTTTTGTTGAAATTGTTTTGAAAAGTTTCGTAATTATATGAAAATGCAACACATAAATAAAATGCAGTCAGCTGCGTGTGCTTATGCCTTTGTGTGTATGCGTATTTGTGTGTCTAACGTGGGAGGGGGGGGGGGGGGGGGGGGGAGAGAGAGATGCACACAACAATTTAATTTTCATTTCATTTTTGCTTTCCTTAACTTTTGCTTAAGTCAGCTTATTTTGTTTTTCTTTAGTGCGTCCATTTTTAAAAATGTATTCAAGCATAAATACAAATATACACAAAGCTGCGAACATGTACAAATGTGACAACATTAATAGGCATTCCCTCACAGCAACAACAAGAACAACAATGAGGAAGAATAATAATAACAGTAGCAACAACAAGAACAACAGGCACATACATATGTATGGCTGCTGTTGTCTTAAACGAAATTGCAGCTGAGTCTCATTTGGTTAGTCAACGCTGCTTTGTTGTTGTTGTTGATCTTCCAGAGCCAGAGAGCGTGGGCTTCACACCAACAGACACTCTCACACTCACACACACGCATAGCGTGACCAGCACACAGCTGAGAGGCAGCAAACAAAACACAAAAAAGCAACGCAAATAACAACAGTTAACAGCTCGTCCCGCGCTCCGCACGCCTTCATTTGTATATTTGGTGTGTGTGTGCATATCAACAACAAATGCGTACAGTGATACTTGACGAAGCTTAATATAGCACAAAGTTACTGAAATCATTTCTAATTGAAAAGCTTCACTGTAGCTCGTGTGTACACAAACACCAAGTGTGTGCAAGCAAGCGGCCGTGAGGGAAAGAAAGAAAAAAAGCGAGAGAGAGAGAGAGAGAGCGAGCGATAGTAAGAGGCAGTCAGTCAGAAAGCGGGCCAGCTGGCCAGAAAGAGAAGGCGCGCGTCAATTGAATTAGCTCATCCAAAAAGCTAGCGACTTGACCAGCTACAGTGCGTGTTGACAGTTGACTGTCCATTTGCCACATTTCTATTGGGCCAGCTGCTGCTTGCCCACAAATACTCCCTATATACGCACATTATATGCATAGAGTATATAGCTGTTTCATGGCAAAAGCTATTCTATTAATATTGCCCATACGCCTGGTTGAGTCAATGTGCTTAGGAACACAATTATATACGTGCATATATATGGGGAAAAGCACACATGGCCTATTCCAGAATAAAGTACACGATGACCAACATGTAAGAACACATACATTTATATTTGCTTAATCATTCCAACAGTATATTCCGTAATGAAGTTCACTTAAACGCTTTGACAACTTAACTTAATTATCAGTTTGCAAAAAAAACAAAAAAAAATCAATACAATATGAAAATAATTTGTACTATAATTATTATAATTGCTGCGTCTTTAACTAAACCAAAAAATCGATTGATAATTATTTAGAAGCGTCTTTTCTGATTGGTTTAGATACAAAATTACAAAACGTGTGAATCAATTATAATTATATAATAAAATGTTTGGCATTTTATAATATGATCTACTTAAAAGAAACGCTAAAACTTCAGCGAATTTTGTAGATATTTGTGGGATTAAAGCTTTTTTTAAACTTTTTCACCAAAAAATAAAACCAGGTTTAAATATTTCACATATTTGATTGTTGTCTTTATTGAAAAGACCAGTTAATAACGTGTGAATGTCCTGAAGAAACGCAAATATATATATATATATATATATATATATATATTTTATTTTTTTTCATACATATACATTTATTTACAAGCTACGTTTAACAATAGTTGAGCACACTGTAGGTTTGCTGATTGCAAATACAACAACGGGGGTTGTTGCCAACAATTTACTCTCATTTTACATGCCAGCTCGCTCGCTCGCATTCGCCAGTCAGCCAATAACATTAAACAGCTGAGCTTGTTTGGAAATAACAGCCGCCCATCGCGATGGGGCGCGTCATCAACAAAAGCGGGATATAGTAGATAGATAGATAGATAGATAGATAGATAATACAGCAATCAAAACGAAACAATTTGAATAGCTACCAACGGCAGCTGTAAAATAGCACAGGCAGCTGCAGTGCGAGCGAAAGAGAAATGAGTAAGCGAGCGCTCAAATTCAATTGAAATCATTTCCATTAACTTCCACTACCACATTCGCTTGGACCCTGGAAAGTAGGCAATGGCAATTGACAGCAGCGAGAACATATGCCGTTAATGTTAAACCGCATGCTTTGTCCTTGCTTGGCCACGCTCTTAATACTGTTACTTATATGCAGCGCAGCGCAGCACGTCGCTGCTGCACTCAAAAGCAATGACGTATAAATATAGAACGCACGTGTATTTGGGTGTATGTGTATGTGTGTGTGTGAGAGCAAGTAGTAGAGGGAGAACAGCAGAGGCAGCGACAAAGCGACGTCACCACTTTGCTTTTATTGTGCGCTGCTGCTGCAGCTGCTGATGCTGTCCTGCGCTGCTACTGCTTTTGCTGCTACTGCTGCTGCTACTGCTGCTGCTACTGCTGCTGCTACTGCTGCTGCTACTCCTGCTGCTACTGCGCTGCTGCTGCGCCGTTGACATAGTTTCGTTGAATTCAGACTGTGACAGTGCGAGCGCGAGCGGGATAGCAATAGCGCGAGGTACACGCGGCCTGCAATTATTTAACCTACATATGGCCTGTGAATAGGCAAAATTTGACTGCGACTGCAATCGCGACTGATAAGGATAACACGTACACACGCACACGAATAGACACACATATAAATAAGACAATTAATTGATATTTGGTTTATTTTCAGGCAGACAGCAGCAGCTGCAGCTCCTGGATTGCTCCTCTGAATTTTAAATGTGTGTGTTGGCCCGACGCGTACGAGGGGAGCAGCAACAAAAGCAACATCAACAGCAACAAAATTAGCAATAATAATAACGATAACAAAAACAATCACCGCCTTAGCCTTAGCCTTAGTGGATACAACGAGAGAAGCAGACCAAAACCGATTTGCACCGCAACGCACAGTGTCCCAAGTCAGCTAAAAAAGAAAAAGCATTAATTCTAAAATACTATATTTACTATATACAACAAACACATAACAACATCAAAATGTCTTCGCCAAGCGCTGGCAAACGACGCATGGACAATGACGTCATCAAGCTAATCGAATCAAAACACGAGGTGACCATCCTCGGTGGCCTCAACGAGTTCCATGTGAAATTCTTCGGCCCGACAGGCACGCCCTACGAGGGCGGCGTCTGGAAGGTGCGCGTCTATCTGCCCGACAACTATCCGTTCAAGTCGCCAAGCATCGGATTCGTCAATAAGATCTATCATCCGAATATTGATGAATCGTCGGGCACCGTTTGCTTGGATGTCATCAATCAGGCCTGGACGGCGCTGTACGATCTATCAAATATATTTGAATCGTTTCTGCCCCAGCTGCTGACATATCCGAATCCCGTCGATCCATTAAATAGGGACGCAGCGGCCCTGTATTTGCACGAGCCGGAGGAATATCATCGCAAGGTCGCCGACTATGTGCAGCGATATGCGACCGAGGACGCGCTGCGGGCGGCGCAGCAGGAGCGCGAGAGCAGCGACAGCGAGTCGAGCATGTCCGATTACAGCGAGGACGAGGCGCGCGACATGGAATTATAATATCGGTTTAAATACATTATAACAACGGCAATAATAATAGCTAAAGCAGCAATAGCCGCAATCGCAAACGGAGCAGCCTAAGCCTCGATTTGATTTATCGATACAATCAGATCGCCTCTAAAACAAAATGCAGATAATGAAAAAACCACAACAACAATATTATGATAATTGTATGTGTATATATACAATGCATATATATATATATATCTATATATAAAAAAGAACGTGATTCGATGAGGGCGCATATCGCGGCGATATGTCGATATGCGCGCACA
The DNA here is from genome assembly GCA_004143845.1 of Drosophila lacertosa. Lineage (NCBI taxonomy): Eukaryota > Metazoa > Arthropoda > Insecta > Diptera > Drosophilidae > Drosophila > Drosophila lacertosa. The sequence goes on from SCDZ01000132.1 coordinate 88,892, forward strand.
TACATATAAATACGATATATAACACACACACACACACACACATATATACATATATATATATATATGTATATATACATATTACTATATATATGTATAGATATTTATTAGTGTAAGCAAAACGTTTGAAACAATTCTTAGTAATATAGCAATTAGTAGCTGATACAAATCGAGTAAAGAGCAAACAAATTGAAGCCGAGAGACAACCGCAAAAAAAAACAAAAGCAAGAAACGATAATAATTTTAGATTGAACGAGTAGAGCATTGAAATCTAACGCAATTCAAATGGTTCTAATAAGCATAAATACTAATCTTTAACGAAAGCAAAAAAACAAAACACAACAAAACACACGCTGACACAGCTATATATACATATACATATATAGTTAGTTGTATATACCCCATAGAGTATATATACATATAAATATATATACAATTTGCCACAACGGATGCGTTTTCTGTCGCTTCACAGCTGTTTGCTCAGTTGTGGGCACACAATTTCCTCAAGTACCAATAAACTACCCACTAACCTCGCCCTCTTTTTTTCGCCCCCGATTTTCCCAACACACCCTCTTGACTAAGTAGCCTAGCGTTTAGGCTGCCCCACTCAATAATAAGCAAATCAAAATGTCAACGCCTAAGACACAATCAATAGGAGAAACAAAACAAAACAAAAAAATAATTTCAATATTGATTTCTATTTTCGCTTTTAATTTCAATTTGACGCCGTTTTTATTTAGCCTTGTTAATATTTTTAATATATATATATATAAAATACAATTAAGTTCAAAAAGTTGTTTATGTAATTGTTTTTTTTTTTATTATTATTATTAATTTTACTTAACTAGGTTGCCAATTGATTGTGTGTTAACTAATTAACTAAATGTCTTCTTAACTTTTGTGCGTTTCAAGAAAAAAGCAAATATACATATATAACTATATTTATTAAAAACAAATGAAAAGAAGTTTATGTTTAGCAAACAGTTGACTTCAAATTCTTGTGTCTTGTCTTTAAGCTTAAAACAAAAGAAAGCTTCTTCTTTAAACAAGTTGTCAAGTCGATGCGATGGAACAGAACAGAAAAGTAAAGTAAACTTATTTAAGTCGCAACAAATAATAAACTAAACAAAATACAAATACAAAAAACAAAAACAAAGTTTACTTATAACAGCTGAAAACTAATCGTAATAATTTGTGTAGAGTTGTGTATTCTAGTTAACTTAGCGAGTTCAATAAAATAAAAACTTTACGATTTTGTATATACACACGTGAGTCTTAAGTGGGTCTTAATTCTTTTAACTCTACACCTATATAACAGTCCAAGGTCCTCCCCTCCCCTTAAGAAGCAGCTTTTCAATAACCAAAATCCCACAACTAATTCTAAGCAACTTTATAATGCGTTCGAATACACAACTCTACGGAACACAATCAAACAAACAAATCCACACACAAAAAGCAAACCGATATAAACATATATATATATAAATATATAACTATATATACGAAGTGTACTTCTAGAACACGCATCTAAGATTGGAAGGGTGGGTGGACGAGGGGGGGGGGAGGGTCGGGGGAAGTTTTCGGAACGGAATGTGGGTGAAAACCCTGCGACGGTTTTTAAGCAAATCAAACGACAAACAATATATAAAAGAAAATTTAAAAATTATATAAGTGAAACAGTTAATCGTAAAACGTAATTTTTAACATACTATAATATAATTGTATTGTGCTAACATTAAACAATATTTTATGCTTAAGTTTAACAAAGTGTTTATGAAATGATTATGTAAAAATAAATTGAAGAGTAATATGAATTTCAATCAATCAACAATGGGAGGGCAATAAACAACGTAATACTTATTATATTTAAATGCTTGACAATTATTTCAAATTAAAAGTTTTAATGATATTTTAGTTTAGATTTTATAGAATTTATAAGCTTCGACCTTAAAATATATGTTAAGATTAAATCTTTGAAGACCAAACTATTAATATATACAAATATCCCCATTAAAATCTGTTTAATTTTGGTGTTTAAATTTTTAAAAAATCTGTACAATTTTTATTTAAGCTTGATAAAAACTAAATTTCAGATTTAGTTCATAAACCAAAATATTCTATAAAAATTTTAATAATAAATTGTTTTTGTTTTTCTAATTTAAATGCAGGCTCAATCAAGAGCCTTAAACAATTATAAAAAGAGTTATTTAAATCTCTCTCTATATAATTTGTTGCCTTTAACAGAAATGAGAATATATAAAAATGCGTTAAATTTTTTAAAAAACTGAGCTTAAATTCATTTTGTTAAATGGGCTAAAGAATTTTATAAATTGAGCTCCCAAGCCTAAGTTTTAGTTAATCGCAGAAAGATTCTCATATTTGATTAGCCCAAAGTTAAGAAAGTCGTTTAGCTATATTTAAACGACAATAGGTTTCAGCTTGAGGGTCGCACAACTCTTCCTTGTTTTGTCAATAAATAGAGTTGAGGCCCGTTGGGGCCAAGAGGAGACCGCTAACCGTGCCCAATTGGCCCAGAAGGCGACCTACCTTATGGTTATGCGAACTGACAATGTCGACGGGTTTTTTGTCAACACATTTCTTGGTTTCGCCTTGGAAACTTGAGTTTGTTGATTCCCTTAAGAAGTTTTTTTTTTTACTATTGTTTCGCACGGCCAGCTCAATCGAGTTCCAAGGAATTCGCATTGTTTCTCAAGTTTTTCCTCTTTAAAGCAATTAACAACAAGCAAAGGCCGCAAAAACTACAACAACAAATATGGGTAAGAAAGCTTCAAGAGAAAATATTAAAAAAAAAAAAACAATTCAAATAAATAAATGTGGCAGTGAAAACTTTAAATAGAACAAGAATAAATGAAAATAAAAGAAATAAGTGATTGCCTGCTGAAAGTTTTCAAGTTGTATTCCTTTGAAATGTTAAATAGTTTTTCTTTCTAACGGAACGCAACCTCTGACCCTTGAGGCAGCTGCAAGTGTTGTGTGTGCTCTGTGGCAAGGCTACAAAGGACAGTGCAAAAACAAATGTTCTGTCTATCAACTTCCGGACAAAGTAACAAAAGAATTACGGCCAACTATGCGCAACGAGAAAGGGTTAATAGATAAAAAAAATAAGTGTTTACATGTTAATATTGAAGTCAGCCTTTGTGTGCGTGTGTTAGTGCATTGCGATGTGTGTGTGTGTGTGTGTGTGCATTAGAGATGTGCTCGTGCCGCTTTCTTTCGTGCACGACACGAACACGAATCAGTTTGAGAAAAATACACGAGCAACTTTTCGCTTTTAAAAATATCTATATTAAAATTAAATTAAATTATTAATAATTAAAATTGTTATTATGTTTATATATATAGATAACTTATGGCCAGGTTTTTTTTAAATACAAAAATTAAAACATATGTATATATTGTTTTATAGTATTTTTTTATATTATTTTTATTTTAAGCACTCATATATACGCATATAAATGTATGTTTGTCTTTTAAAATTTGTGTGGAATTATTTTTGTATAACATAAGTTGAATTTTCTTACAAAGCTTTCTTACCTTTTAGCTGGCATATAGTTTATATTAGCTGTAGTAGTAAACCTAGGAAGGCTTGAATCCATTCAAGACAGATTGTTTTTTTACTAAAATAATATTTTTCATTATACTAAATTACTATTTCATATAAAATATTATAATTTTATATATTATTATGTTTATTAACTTTATATTCAAGCTGTTTTTCATTTTATTTATTCATCGTTCGTGTTCGTGTCACGATCAAAAGCACGAGATGCGGCCAACTCTGGTTGAGGGCAGGCTCCAAGTGCAATTGTTTATATACAATATATGTATAGATACCTAAACGTATGTATGTGATTTACTCACACACACACACACACACGCCCTCGTTGTGTTTTGTTGTTGTTTGGGGCAACGGGTAAATCAACAAATTGTATGAAAATAACGTAGAACAAAAAGCGTTGCATACTTTTGTGGGCGTTTAAACGTTCACAGCGAACATTCGCATTTACATCCGCATTGACATCCGCACATCCTACACTTGCTGTGCAAAAAACATACAAAAGCACTAATAAAATTAAAGTGCCCAACAGCGCAATCCGCCAATAGACATAAAAACAAACAGAGCAACAAAGTTCAAGCAAAAGGGTTTGGGCGGGAGGTTTGGTTCGCAGTGTCTGCTTGGCACTTAAAAGGGCTCCGTTCGGCTTTAGCTAGACATCTAGACAACTAGACATCAGTTCCAGCAATGACCGAATTACATCAGCAAATAAAATGCATTCGTTATGGACGAAGTTACGACTTTGTGCCGCAAGGCGATGGGGAAAGGGTTTCAACTACTTACACTGAGGAAAAAACCCTTTTACTTTGTAACTATATAAAGTTGTTTAGCTCGAGGTCATCGTTGATTTATTGAACTAACTTTTCAACAACAAAGTTTTAAGCAACAGACCATTTTAGGAAATTCCTAATTTATAAAAGTTTTAAACATAAATTCAATTAAATAGTTGCCAATATTAACAAAACAAATACACCCTTTAAAAAAATAAAAAAATATTATTAGCTGATTTTTGGTTTATAGCAACAATATATTTTTACTTATTATAATTTCTTATATATATTTATTATACCAGTTAAATTTATAGCTTATTTATTATTAAAAATAAATAAATATTTAAGCAGCTACACAAAATCTGAGATTTTGAATATGTATATAAAAGTTAATCTACTAAGAGATGAGGAATTAAAATTAAATATTTAATTAAAATTGATAACATAATAAATCGAATTACAATTCGGTCTAAATTTAAAACATCTATAAGAGCTTTTTATCAGCAAATAACATATTAGACTATATAATTAAATTTACCTACTATATTTTTTAACTAAAAATTAAAAAAAAAGCAAATCAGTTCCAATCATGAACTTTTATAGTTTTCAAATCATAAACAGAATCATTTGGCTAACAAAATCAGGTTAAGCCAAACCGAATGCCATATTTATTTTTAAGCTGTTTTTTTTTGCCATTTTAATAGAAATTGAATATAGATATAATTGATATAAGCACTTCTTTCAGTGTACTTTTGTTATACTAAATAGGTTAAACATTTGTTATTATTTTATACACATACATAAAAATAAAAAATTCGACAAAAATTAATTAAAAAATGGAAAATTTCTATGTTATATAATTAAACTAAATATCAGACACATTTGCATGTATAAATTAATTAAAAATATATTCATTATTATTTGCTGTTGCTATGCATGAATGTTTTTTTTTTTTTGATTTGATTTATTCATAAATTTCTTGCAGTGTATTTGTATTGTTGTCGATTTATGGGCGATATGCGAAGTTTATTATCCATTTTGGTGGCAATTTATATGCATATTGTCCTTTTCTTAGTCAGTGCCCAACTCCAGCTACGGAGTGGGAGGATTCAAGGGGGGAAGGGGCAAGGATATAGCTCTGCGTGTCGATGGCGTCGCCTGTCGACGATTGATTTGACTTTGACACATGAAGCACAAAACATACACCTACACACACACACACACACACACACACACCTCGTTGTAAATAAACACCCCGATGAGAAAAAAAAAAAAAACAACACTAAGCTCGCTCTAATGATATGTGCTGGCTGGCAGGCAAGGCGGGTCGCTCCCCAACACCGACACCCAAGAACGGAGTCGGAGCCGTGGCTGGTGCTGGGGCCAATGGTGCGCAGCCAACAAATGCAGCGGCGCCAGCAGCAACAGCAACAGCAACAACAACAACGGCAGCAGGAGGAGCAGCGACTGGAGGAGTTGGGGCTGGAGGAGCAGCGACTGGAGGGGGAACATGCAGATCCACGCTACATGCGAACAAAACGATACTGAAAACGGTTTCGGTATTCCTCGCCAGCGGCAAACGCAACTCGAGTAACAACCAGTCGAAGGCCGCAGCGGCTGCCCTGCAGAACAAACGGCAACAGCGCCAGCGGAAAATGGACGAGCTGAGCGGCAAAATCAATCCCAAGCTCTTGGACAGTCTACGCAAGAAGACCCGTTTCACCAAGTGAGTTAAAGTTAATAAACGGATAAACCAATTTGAGTCGAGATAGTGGAAAAAACTTCTTTGTACACCTATTGGTCCTTAGATCTCAGAGAGCTGCCTACGAAAATAGCTGCTGTGAAAAGCCGAATTTATCCAAGCTTTTCTTAGCTAGAACTAACAAAAAATTATTTCGAGAGATAATTCCTATTATAAAAGTGTTTAGACAAACTTTTCAAATAGTCTTACAGTCAAAGAGTTAAATATAATTTCTAAATCTAAACGAGGGTGGTTGGAGGATAATTTATTATCCTTGAAGACGTAAGTTTTTTATGCCCTGCACCCATTGAAAATTGTTAGAAGTGTATAATGGATTCTTGGAAAGGCAGTTCAGAAATTATATATACATATATATGTATATATATATGCCTGATTCAAAGGCCATTCCTTTCAATGCGCAAAAACCTTTATCATTTTTTTCTAGATATTCTGCCCTAGTTTATGAAAACAAATTTGAAAACTGCTTTTGAAATGGTTTTATGACAACTCAAGTGGAAAACAGAACAAAATAAAATTATAAAAAAGAAATAAATATAAATAAAAATTAGCATTAACAAAAAATTTGTCTTGAATCTCTTGCCTATTTAAGAGCAGACTTCACTCATAGAAATGGAATTTGTTATCCATATAAAAATTGGGTAGAGGTTTTTGAATAGATTTAGGCTGAAATTAAGAAACTGTTTTCAAACAGATTAGAACTGAGAATTTTATAATCCGTTGATGAATGAATATGGCTCAATTGCGGTTGAAAAACAAATCCCACTAAAAATCAACATCCCTTCTCCTTCACTTTACAGGGATGAGTTGGATGCCCTGTGTCGGATCTATCGCAAGCTGGTGTCCAACTGTCAGTATGCGGCCAAGACGCTTGCCTCGAGCTCCTCCAGCGCGGCCATAGCCAAGCCGCACTCGGCCGTCGAGGTGGGTCGAGTGCTCCGCGGACCAATTAAACAAAACTCCCCTGCTGAACATTTTGCATTTTGCAGGGCATCGATCGAATTGTGTTTCGGGAGCTGTTGCACAGCACCTTTGACATTGTGACCGAGGAGATTCTGATGGAGCGCATCTTCTGCAGCTGGGACAAGGCACACGAAGGATTGCCGCTGCGCCTCGAAGGCTGGCTGATTGGACTCTCGACATTCTTGCGCGGCACGCCGGCGGAACGGGCCGCGTTCTGTTTCCGGGTCTACGATTTGAATACGGACGGGTTTATTACCAAGGACGAGATGTTTACGCTGCTGCGCAACTGTTTGATCAAACAGCCGCAGGACGAAGACCCAGACGAGGGTGTCAAGGATCTGGTGGAAATTGTGCTCAAAAAGTTCGATCTCGACAAGGATGGAAAGGTTCGTTCGGTATCCTTGTCATGTGTCTTTATATTTTATGTTTGTTCTTTATCGCAGGTCTCCCTGGAGGACTTTATGGGCACCGTCACCGCGGAGCCGCTGCTCATTGAGGCCTTTGGACAGTGCCTGCCAACCGACAGCGCCGTCGTCTCCTTCTTCTCAACGCTGCAGGTCTAAAATGCGAGAAGAACAAATAAATTGTTAATGAAAAATATATTTAAAAAGTTGAAAATATTAAATAAATATGTTAAAACAATCGAACTTTAGTTTAAGGTATTTTTAATTGGTAGATAATCTCTTCAAATATTTTATTAAATGATTTTTAAAATTTTTTTTAATTTAACTTATTTATTTTTTATCCATTTCTTTTGGGTTTTTGTTTAAATCATTTTAGGTTAAATATAGATTTTAAATAAAAAAAGTTTATTTGAAAAGTATTTACGAATATTTTAAAGACATTTTCCAGATTTCTTAAAATTTTCTTTTTTTTTTTAATTAATTAATTAATTTAATTATTTATTTATCTTTCTAATTGTTTGTCTTTTGACAATTTTTTTATGGTAATTAAAATCTTACTTATAAGCTAATTTTTTTTTTCCATCAGAGCTCCATTTAAATTGTTTATATAAGTTCCTTTTAAGTTTTTTCGACTTATAAAACATAACACATTAATTTGAGAACATTCTAAAAATGAATTGCTGTATTAAAAGAGTTAAGGAATTTATTATAAATATGAATTTTAATTTTTTTCTAATAGTTCCCAATTCAGTTTTCAAGTAGTTGTCATTTGGAATTCAACCCTTAGAACCCACAGCAAATAGATTATTGCCCCCTATCAAGTAGCTTAACTTGAACTTGAAACAAGTTCACAAAAAACTGTTTAGTCAGGCTGAATATGAAACAATTGGCCAAGTCTAAAAGCTTTAGAGGTTTTTAAGAGCTGATTAGAACGGGTATTTTATGGGATTACAATTTTTAATCACAAATAAATTGCACAAGCCGCGTCGCAAATTTAAGAGCAGTAAAATATTTTTTAAAGAAATTTGTATGAATTTAAAATTGGTTTCCAGTGAAGATAAAGAAATTGATTAAGTAAGAAATATGATATATTAAAAATATTTAATTTTTTAATGACCGGTTCTAAACAGATGAACCGCACTGTGATCTGGTGTGGGCCTTGGCAGTGAGTGCGACTAGATCTACTTGGAAACTGACCGTTAGAACCCGCCAATCAAGCATCGTAAACTGTCGATTAGCAGCCAACCAGCCAGCTGAGGTCGTCCAGTTGTGCATGTGCACCTGACCCCCAAATCCGGACTTGGACTTGGACACGAAGGCACTCAACAGCACGCAACACAAACGGCACGGAAATGTTGCACGCTCCACAAAACGTAGCTGTGTATCTATAAGATACGTGTATCTCAAATGTATCTGTATCTGACTTCGTACAAAGTTCCCTTTCAATTCAATACGAAAGTAAAGAGAACAATTTGTTAAATTGCACAGGAAGAAAAACTGTGTTAAACAATAAAAAATAATAAAAATGTCATTAAAGAAATATAAACATAGCAAAAATAAATATTTTTTCAATTTTAAGTATGAAAATATTAAAAACAACATTTTTTGTCCATAATCAAATTTATTTCAATTTAAATATTAAGTACCAAATAGTTGTATTTGAGCGTGAGTGTAAATATTTATGAGTGACGTGAATGTTTTTGAAAAGAAAAAAAAAAAAAAAACTAGAAATGGAAATGGAAATGAAACTGAAACTAGAAGTTGCAGCTGAAAGCACAAGCAAGGTTAAACAACTTAGTGTGTTGTGTGTTGTGTGTGTGTGTGGGGGGAATGTGTGTCATATTACGTATACGTAAGTGAATAAGCTTATATGTGCATGATTAGATATTATTGTCTATATTGCGCTCATTCTAATTCCCCTTAGTTGCATCTCTCTGGTTTTTGCAATTTGCAATTTTCAATTCAAGTGCAACCGAAACGTGCAACCGAAAACTGACGACTTGACAACCGGTTGTCAGCCGGGCAAACTGGGTGTCAAGCTTAATGTGTCCCTGTCCCTGTCCCTGTCCCTGTCCCTGTCCCGGCTGTCTGCGAGTGCGGCTAATCGAATAATTTAGCTCGAGCGCATCTGCCCGAACACAACTGGCCAATTGATCAATTGAACAATTGAACAATTGAGCACGTGACAATCGGACAGCTTGATTAGCTGACTGCCTTGCATTGTTTTAAACCGTGTTAAAACACATAAGCAAATGCGAAAAGCTCTCGGAAATAAATTATATTTATTCATTTATTATTTATATTTTATGTTTAGGTTGTTGCTTTTTATTATTAACCCATTTATTTTTTAAAAGCATTTGCTTTGAGCCTGGGATACGTAACTGTATCTGTTTAATATTTATTTAATTTTCTACTTCCAAATCTAAAATTATCTTTAAGCTTAAAATATGTATTTAAATATTATTATACAATTAAGTTTAATTTATTAAAATATAAAATTATATTAAGCAATGTTTACTTTTTTAATCTTACCAAGCTAAATTAAAGGATCGTTTTATGTGACAAGCCCAGAACATACCCTGTATTTAAAACTAAAAATAATTAAAATGTTATATCCCTAATAATATATACATATATTTAATATATACATATATTTGAATTTATTAAAATTAATTAAATATATGGGAATATAAACTTAATTAAAAAGTAAGAGCTTTAGGAAACGACTCAAAAACAATGTTTTTGTTTTTTGTTTTATTTTGAGCAAAAGTTGCATTTTTTACAATAAATTAATTTTTTAAAATATTTTTTGTCAACACGAAATTAGGCAATTTCCCGTTTGATTTCTATTATTTGGCCGTACTCCTCCCTAGGCGATAGTTCTGTTCAGTCAACAAAGCGCGACGAGCAATGCAGCTTATCACGATTGGGGATTGTATCAGTTGCCGTTGTGTTTGCTTTATTACTAAACGGGTGTGTATTGATTTGCGTGACGAACACGTAACGCCCCATTGCATATTGTACCCCATTCAGGCACATTTACCGTTTACAGTATACAAAACTATCCACAAATCAAAAGATTTTTCTAGTTGTCAAGATCTTTCAACGAAACAACTTTCTGAATTTATCCCAGGCACAACTTAGGTGAATACGTAAGAGAAACAAGCCTAACACGACTAGAAGTTAGTCTGTATACAATATATAAATATTAAATATTTTTTTAACCTTTTTTAGATATGTGAAGCCTCTAAAAGAAGCTCTAAGTTTGACTTCTATCCGTTACAAACAGTTATACAGTTGCAATATACCCCTTTTGCGCCACATTTGCAGGGTATTAAAAGTCATATTCTTTTTAATAAAGCGCGCCATACTCAATACTCAAAAAAACATCAACTTTTCTAATAAAACTCTAACTTTTTTTGTATCTTTATCTTTATATATGTAAATATACTGAATGTATTTGTATCTTTATCCAAACATATATAAATAAATGAGTAGCAGTAACTGTATGTATAAACTATATTATTTGTAGCCTTGTATTACATTTTAAAAGGGAACTTTGAAAGTATCTTCATTGTAAATATTTCTATTTAAGTAACTAAGTTTGTCTTTGTTCATTTGTGGCTTCAAAAAAATGAGTTACAAGTTTAGTCACAAAAAATTGCTGTATCTTTTATCTGTATCTGTATCGTTGTGTCAATAAGTGTATCTCAAAGATACAGAACTGTAAAAGATGCAATTTTGTAATTGTATGCCTGGTTTAATAACTGTATATTAAATAAGAATTATATTTTTTTGTGCTGTATCTATCTATAGTATAAATGTATCTTTTATATTTTATGAAGTTATATATTCCTATTCCATATTTTTGTCAGTAGCGAGTACCCAACGGGAGCTGGTCCATATAAATTGCCATACAACATGCGTGTGTTTGTGTGTGTGTGTGTGCTTATCTGAATCTAGAGCTAATAATACTATAGTCAAATTGGAAATATAGGCCCTCATTGTTTATAAATATTACTACATGTATGTAATCATTGGTCGCCGATAAACACACACACACACACACACACTCATTCACACTCACCACACTCACTACACTCACTACACTCACTGGCACACACTCATTCGGCGATCTAAACAAACGTTTCACTCAGCGCCCGAGTCTCGAGACGCCCGAGACTCTCGAGTTCTATATAGATCAACCGTGTGGGGGGGTAAAAAAAAAACATGTGTACGAAAATGTTTATAGAACGAGCTCTCCGTTGTGGGTGAGTGTGTGTGTTTTTGAGTGAGTGTGTGTTATGAGTGCTTATGTGAATATTTTCAAATCTATGTATGTATATATATATATATATAATCACTCATACGACCTGCCGGCATGTCGCAATGCGTACTGTTTACTTCTGTGGGAATTCAGTTTGAATTCGTTAACAGGCGCTAACGGTTTAAGTTCCCGAAACGCGGCTGCCGCCAGTCCGAAAAACCCGAGAACACAACGAGAGAGATCCTTGAAATAGGAGTGAAAGTAAATCGATCAGCAAAATGTCGAAACCCAATCAAAGGTTAGTACAAAATTAAACACATTCGTGTGCAAATAAGAAAAGTGAGTGAAAGAAATGAAAATTTAAATCCAAAATCCAATATGACAAAATTGGTATATATATATATATATATATATATACATAACTAGAAGAAGCAGAGCATTAGTCGGCCGCTAGCAACAACCGATGCAGCTGTATAAAAAATAATCTTATCGACTTTAGACACGGTGTACATATATAATCTTTTTTTTTTTAAATTTTTATTTTATTTTTGTACTCCTCGAATATGACACGTTATATGCGTGTTTATTATTTTTTTTTTTTTCGTTTTGTATAAGTGGGACTCAGATAAGAGCGAAATGGAAATGGAACTCTGACCCTCGCAATCGAACTTCAGTTTTGTTATCGTCGAGCACGGCAAATGAAAATGAAAACCCAAACGGGACATTTGAAAAATGTCTGATATATGTATGTGTCCAGTCTTGAGTGGCCATAAAAACGAATGTAATCGATACACTCAGAGAAATATAACGTTCGCATGATCGATGATGGAATTTGAAGCGATCATCGATAATATTTGCAAGATTTTTAGTTTATGTCTGCTTAGAAGTGCCAGACTCGAAGATACCTTTAATACCTTTTATTTAGGGTTAGATGGATAAATAGAGAGTAGTTAAAAAAGTGATTATACTTAATCTATCTTAAATTTGTATCAACATGATATGTTTCAAAATCTCTTTATAAACAAGGATATTTATCGATTACCATAAAACTGAATGGCTTATCAATAATTTGACAAAAACTTGATTTGTCTGCTTTCGAGAATTGATTTTCCAAGGACTATAAATCTATTGATCAAAAATTTATATACCTCGAGGAATGCCTGTTACAAATATTTGCACATTACCAATATGGCCTTCATAAACCAATTTCAAAGGGCAAAATATAATTTAAATACTTGCACTTTTAACAATATTAGAATGGAGGTAAAAGTCTTATACTTGTTGGAAACTAAGAATTTACTATCCATTATGCAATATTTATTTTAATATACATACTCATTCACGAAATGAATAGTTTATATTCGCATTTATTTATGAAAGTATTGTAACATTAAAAATATAGACATAAAACTCGGAAAATATATTTGTGTTTTTGCAGACAGATTAGTGAAGACCTTTTTTCTTGGCCACGCCCACGACCGCCCATGAATATATTTTCAGCATAAATGCAGCAAGCACTTCGATTTTCCATTCCATATGCGTTTCTTATTCTAATTAATTTGCAGCTGTTTGCGATTGTTTGGAATTCCATAGTGAACGCCGTTTGCCGCCTCTTAGCGCTAGATGGCGCTATTGTCGGAGTCTAGACTGGCGCTGGCTTTGAAGCAACGGATATTTGTTTTAGTTTGCTTTACACTGCCACAATGCAACATATTGTTTTTCCGCAAGTGTAACCAATTATCAGCTCGTTCCGTTAATTAGCTTGATTAAATGCACTTCGAACCGTTGGATTAACTAAAAATCCAACTCGAGTTATTAAAATTGCCTTTCGATTGAGTTTCATTTGCAATTTTTATGACATTATTACAACGATTAAACGTTGCGAAATATTACTGGAATACGGTTTGAATTTAACTGCAATAATTGTTTGATACATGCCCATAAAAATGACAGGGCAGTTGTGCAACCTTTAAAAGCTGATTAAAAGCCATTTACGTATCTCCATCAAAACAACACGCGCCGATCGAACACCTTACCCAATATTAATATTAATAATTATATTAATAATAATAGCTCAGCTAAATTCTCGACCTCTAGCAGATGCTATAGATTTGTCTTTATCAAATATCGAACGTGTTTCTTTTCAATTTGCCTTCCAAATGGAGCACGAAAAGTTTTTAGCATTTATTATTTTTCTAATGAAAAATGCCTTCAGATGAAAGTAATTGAATATTTTAAAAGAACATATTTTTATAATAAATGTGTTGTGAATAAAGTAAAATACATTTCTTTACTAAAACTGCATATATAGGAAATCCTTTTCTTATACCCTTTATAAATATGAATACAGGTTTAGAAAATGTTTCTAAATATTTTTTCAAATATTTCAAAGTTTAAATGCGTACAGGGTATTCGATAATGTACTTTGCTACTATGGAGAGATCTTTATAAATGATTTATTGTAGGTTGCTTCAAAGCTAAGGTTTATTCTTGTTTTTTGTAATGCATTTTACTGTGTTATTAATATAAAATATTCAAAGAAAAAACAATTAAAATTATGCAAATATATTAATTTTTAGATATGTATCTGCCATATATAAAGTTAGTTTTAATAAAGATTCAGAAAAACTTGGCTATACCAACTCAATATAAATATATATATATATAAATATTTGATTAAAATAATTTATTTAATTTAATAGTTAAGACTGTTTAAAAAGAGCTATATTCTGATAGCACAGGTATCTATAAAAAACCTTCTTTAAAGCATATTTTGTGAGCTTTGATTACGGAAATGTTTTGCACAGTTCGTGACAAAATATAATAATATATTTGCTGGGTATTACGAATGCTGTGTTTCCGAGTAAAAGCCGCATTTCCCAGCCATGACGTGGGCGTTAAGCGTGGGGTGTTGATGGTCAACGTTGGGCCCGGAGCCGAGTTCAGAATCCGAGTCAGAGTCAGGGCCAGGTTGAGTTTTGGCTAGCAGGGTCAAGTTCAGAGTTTCTATTTGCATTTGTTACATATGTGTATATATATATATTTTTTTTTGACCACACATATTGTTCTCAGTTTTTGGCTCTTTTGTTGTTGTCGTTGGCAGTAAACATTATCGCGAGACCAGATCGCTAACATCGCTGCAGTTTGCTGGCGAGCAGAGCTAATTATGCAAGTTATATGGGGCAAAACAAAAAGAACATTAAACAAAAAAACAAAACAAAAATTGCTGACGGCCCCAATTTGAGCTAGCTAAAAAAAAAACAAACAAACATAAAGCCAGAGGTCGTTTGGTCAGAGATAAAGATAAAAGCGGCCGAATGAGTTCTCAAACTGCGGATGTTCACAAGTGAGAGTTGCTCGGTTGGAAGATGAAATTGAAATTGGAGTTGTGCACATTAGACCTAAAATACCCTGTGGTTAATGTTTTGCTTTTTATAGATGCACACACAAATACAAATACAAATACACTTTAAACGAGGGCTGCTTGTGTTTTAAATATGAAGTGTATTTCTTATTTATTTTTTATATTAAATTTGTCCCATGCAGAACAGTGAGCAAATTTCTTAACAAATTTAAATAAATTAAGAGCTGCTTGTATTTTAAATATATAGTGTATTTTTTTAGTTTATATTTTTTATCATATTTATTTTCTATCTGTCCCATGCAGAACAATAAACAAATTTCTTAACAAATTTAAATAGATTTAGTTTGAGCTCCAGTTAGTTCAATATATGTACTATATATATATATTCCCACGAGTTTAACTAATTTATTTTTTTTAAATTATTATTATTATTAATTATGTTACTTTAAATCTGCTTATATACAAATTTAATGCTAGGGCTATATAAATATATATATATATATATATGTTTAATAATTGTATAAGGGCTTAAACTAAAAAAACCCCCCTCGAATTGTCGATCAACTCAAAGTTTATATAGGCATAGTTAAAGAACAAAGAAAATAAATAATATATAAATAAATAATAACAAATAATAAACTGAGAGAGAAAATTAAGCTTTGCTTTTATGTATTATTAATTATAGGGTACCTCTCTGTTGAGCAATACAACTCACTCTGACTAAAGCACATCGGGGGCAACCAAGTACACGCACATACTTAATAATAGATCAGAGCACAATGTAATTAGTTGCTGTCACGCATTTTCCAACTTCCCATTTTCCGCCCCAAATATATATAAAAAAAAAAAAAAAAAAAAAAAAACTGTTGATAACACTCGGGTCTTACTTGCAGCAACAACAACAGTCGCAACGGCGCCGGAAATGGCGGCCAGAACAATGATATCTATAACATTGTGCTGCTGGTGGTGGACATTGTGCTGCTGGTGGTCAAGTTCTGGGTGGCCATTGTCGAGGAGGTGATCCGGATGTTTAGCACGCGTCCGCAGGCGGATGTTAGCGGTCAGTTTGTGCTGATCACCGGCGCCGGCCATGGCATGGGCAAGGAGATGGCGCTCCAATATGCCGCCTTTGGGGCCAAGGTCATCTGCTGGGACGTCAACGAGCAGACGAACGCCCAGACAGTCAAGCAGATCAAGCAGGCGGGCGGCACAGCCTACGGCTATGTGTGCAACGTGGTTAAGCGCGAGGATATCATGGAGCTGGCCAGCAAGATGCGGAAGGAGCACGGCTTCATCAGCGTCGTGGTGAACAATGCCGGCATCATGCCCTGCCATCCACTGATGGAGCACACCGAACAGGAGACCCGCCTCATGTACGACATCAATGTCCTGGCCCATTACTGGGTAAGTCCTTTAACCAGCTGCCACCGCTCACAGCTCAGCTAAATGTCCTCCTTCTCCTACTCCTTTTGGGTTGCAGATCATCCAGGCGTTCCTGCCCGACATGATCGAGCGTAACGAGGGCAGCTTTGTGGCGCTCTCATCCTGCGCTGGACTCTTTGGCCTGCCCAATCTGGTGCCCTACTGCGGCACCAAGTTCGCCGTGCGCGGCTACATGAGCGCATTGGCCGAGGAGCTGCGCAAGAAGAATCCACAGAGCAATGTAAGTTGAGACTGGCATATATACCCTATGTGCAAGGGGTTAATGGGTATGCTAGACTAGTTGTAAAGGCATAAATTGATCTAACGAAAAAAATGCCATAATATAAAACGATTAGCTATTTGTATACCCTACATAATAAACATACTAGGGTATGCTAGACTAGTTGTTAAGCTTGGTTTGACAATTGCAAGGCATAAATAGATATTACAAAAAAAAATTACATTATGTAATAGGATTAGTTTTTTGTATACCCTACCATTATAAACATTATAGGGTATGCTAGACTAGTAGTAAAGCTTGGTTTGACAATTGCAAGGCATAAATAGATATTACAAAAAAAAATTACATTATGTAATAGGATTAGTTTTTTGTATACCCTACACTACAAACATAATAGGGTATGCTAGACTAGTAGTAAAGCTTGGTTTGACAATTGCAAGGCATAAATAGATCTTACGAAAAAAATTACATTATGTAATAGGATTAGTTTTTTGTATACCCTACACTACAAACATAATGGGGTATGCTAGACTAGCGGTACGGCTTGCTCTGACAATCTTAAGGGATAAATTAATGTCACAAAACGCATTACAAGCATTACACACAAGCAGCGTTTTATATACCCTAAACTATAATCATAATAGGGTATACAAGACTAGTGTTAAAGCTAGGCTTAATAATCGAAAGGCATAAATTACTGGAACAAAAATAATTAACTCAACAATGCGAGTAGCTTTTCGTATACCCTGTACTACAAACAGCATAGGACATGCTAGACAAAAGATACTTCTCAGTTCAAATATTAATTACTAAAGAGTAAATAAGCATTAAATGCATTAAAATAGATACTATACTATACCATAAACAGGGTATGTGCGACTAGTGTGTCAATATGTAACAATCATTATAAAACTATCTATTATTAAATTTTCAGCCCGCCAATGAGCTTATATAATCAAACTCTTAACAATACTTAAATACTTGATAGTCTTTAAAAAAGAGAGTAAGAAAAGTTTGGTATTTTTTCCATACCAAACTAAGCTTACATTTGCATTTAGTATAAGAATGTGAATGCTGGGTATTTGTTAGTCAGGTTGCTTATGCTTTCTCTATTCATTTATATGTATTTATATTATACTTACAGATCAAACTGACCACCATCTATCCGTATATGATCGATACGGGTCTGTGCAAGAATCCTCGTTACCGTTTCCCCAGCCTCTGCAAACTGATTTCGCCCAAGGACGCGGCCGCCTCCATTATTGAGGCTCAGCGCCAGGGTCTGGAGGAGGCGGCTGTGCCTCGACACTTTGTTGCCGTGGAGAAGGTGGGTCGCTTGATACCCAGGAAGGCGATGCGACTGGTCAACGATTTCCTCGACATGGGCGTCGAGTCCGACAAGGTCTAAAAAAAAATAAAAGCCAAAAAATTAAAATGATAAAAAATGTTCAAAATTAAAAAAAAACGGAACTTCCAATGATTATTTTAAGTGTCAACAGCTTTATAGATATTTTTTCCTTTTTTTTTTTTGTATTTTTTGTGACTCTGTATCTCTGTGGATTTTAAGTATACTTTTATATTAATCTACTTATTTGTACATGAAGTGAATTTAGCAAGCTTAAAAGGTTGTTACTTAATAAACGGATAACTGTATGATAGTAAGTCTATCTAGAAAGAGTTTCGCTTACATTAGGTGGGGATTATAAGATCAGTTGGATATATCAATTGTGATCATTTTAGATTAGCTAAATTACTTAAATGCGATCTTTTTTATCAAGTTAGATCAGTTTCTAAGAAATTTGATCACCTGTTGAAAGGTTAAGATCAACAATCCTGTCTAAGTTTGCACAGATATGATCAGTTGATTACCTTTGATTAGTTGAGAACCGTGAAAATCAACGTTAGACAAGCGGCGAACATAAATTATCAACTGTGATCAGACAATTACTTATGATCAGTTAAGCTCTGTTAATGTCAAGTACAGATCACTTTAAAGAAATATTAGAATATGTAAATTACGTACAAAATGTTCACCTGCATATGATCAAATAAGATCAGTTTTTTTTTTTTTAATAATTTAATAACATTTAACATACTTTTAAAACAATTACAAAAAAAGACTTAAGTTTAACCACTAAAGAGTGAAGATCAGTTTTGATCACTTATCGCAATTTGTGATAATTTCATTACGAATAAATTTAAAGTGCACAAAGTTCATTGCTTATATAAGATCATGGGTATACTTTAACCCTCGGCTGTATAAAAAGCAGCTTTGAGCTGTGATTACTTTATTGTCCATATCAAATAACTTTTATATACCGAGTTCTAGTTTACAAAGAAAAAAAAACGAGGCTAATTGCAGCTTAAAGTTAAGATCTGTAATAAACAGGTAGACGACCTTAGGAATTAATGCAGTTTATATGATGTGGCCTATTAAATGTTAGCATAGAAAACCAACTAATTGAAGCAATTGTGTGTTTACTGATCAGTTGGAATTAAGACATACTATATATATATGCATTTATTAATATGTGCCACATACAATTGTTAATTAACATAGAAAAAAAAACAGGAATAATTAACAGTAGTTATTCAATTCAAAATGTGTTTATTAAATAAGTTACAAACAGGTAAGTTTAAAAAACGATTAAATGAATGCAGCTTTCAATTAAAGCCAGCACGTGTATTCACTAAGGGTTAATTTTTTTTTTAAGAGAAGTTCACATAAATTTCTAAGTTTCAGTAAAAAGTTATATCTCGAAATAAAAAAAAAAGGTGTAAAAAAATGCTTTATCTGGAAATTTATTTGGATCAATAACTATCTCTTTTAGGATTAACTTTTGATTTGACTAAATCAATTCAAAGCTTAACCCTTGTGAACTTCTCTCACCTTCTATAACAGATATGAGAGATATGTGCTTTAACCCTCGTGTGTACCACAAATTCAACATTGAATATAATTAAGCTCTATACCAACTAAAACAAATATTTTTTAACTAGCTACAATTTACAGAAATTATAAACTGTCTATATATAAGTTTTAGGGAATACGTTAACCCTTGTGCATTAACCAGATGCAACTACATACATATATGTATGTATATATATATATTTCAAATGGATTTTCAAGCATATGAACTGATATAAATAATAGATGCCCGATTATTTCTTGCCCTTGGCCGCCTTGGCTGCCTTGGCGGCCTTTGCCTTGGCCTTGGCCGCACGCAGCTCTCGTGCCTCCTTGGAGGTGATGGAGCCGGCGCGTTTCTTGCGCGCCTCCTCGAGCTTGGCCTGCTCGGCCAGATTGTCCAGATAGAACTGTTCGAAGTCGGTGCGGCCCATGACCTTCTTTTCGGCGGCGCGTTTGCGATCGACCGCCTCGAGGGTGTCGTGAAAGGTGGCCAGTGCCAGGCGGAACTGTTCGTCGGACTCGATCATTTTGATGAACTGATCGGGATTGTCCGGATCCAGCTCGAGATCGGGCACCGTATCGACCTCCTCAACCATGGACGCCTTCGCCAGGCGCTCCTCCTCGTCCAGCAAAACGGTGCGTCGCCGCAGCTTAATCTCATCCACACGCGCCTCCAGCAGCTTGGAGCGCGTAATCTCGCGCTCAAACATCTAAAAAGGAAAAACAGAAATTCATATTTTTTGGTTTTTGGTTAGAGCCTTGCAGCTTACCGCAGCCATGAGCGCCTTCTCCTTGCTGGTGGTCTTCTTCATGGCATCGTCCAGGTTCATGATGTGCGTGTCGCCGTTGAGCAGCGATATGGCCAAGTGATGGCCGCCCGGCTGGAACACAACGCTGGTGATGGTCGAACGGAAGTTGATGCTATAGACGGGCTTGCGCTGATTCAGCAGCATGTCCCAAAAGTCGACAACGCCATCAATGTCACCGGTGACAAACATGGACGCACGGCCAGTGCTCCAGGCGCCGCACATCAGCTGCGATCGCTTTTGGACGAACATGGTGCTGGGACGATTCTTGACCTCCTCGCACCAGATGCGGGCGCGCCAGTCGCCGACAATCACGAAGTTCTTCACAAAGAACGGATTGCGATGGATGGTCCGGATGGGGCCGGCACAGATCTTATAGTTGCCCACCAGCATTTCCACCGGATTGAGACCCTTGCGATTGCCCACAAAGATGCTGCCCATGTCGCTGCCGGCTATGAAGCGGACCGGAATCGTATATTCAAATTCCAGCACGGTGCAGCCGTGGGAATTCTGGCGATTTTGACGATTGCGCGGAAACGGCTCCAGGAAGATCTCGTTGGCGGGCATCTTCAGATCGCGCGTATCCCAAAATTTGATAGAACTGTCCAGCGAAGACGTATAGAATTCCGTATTCAATTTGGAATAGACCCAGGTCAGACCAGAGGTCATCTCCCGATGGGCCGCCTCCATGGGGCAGATGCTGGTCGGCATGCCGCTCTCGAAGGTGTCCCAGATGCACACCTTGCCCGTATACGAGCCGGCCGCCATATTGTTCTCCTCCTTGGGACATATCATGGCCACCGATATCACCTCGGTGCTGTCATAGAAATAAAGCGGCTTTATCGGATTCTTAACATCCCACACATAAAAGGCATTGGGTGTCCCATTGCTATCGTCGTTGGTCACCATGCGCCGCTTCTCGCCGTTCAGCATATACAGATTGCTATACTGGGTCATGATCTGTTTGTTGTTGTTGGGCATCCAGTTGACGGCGGACATGTAACGCTGCGGCTGCCACATGTCGTGGATGATGTTGATGGTGCGCGACTTGAACGGCATGCAGATGGTGCGTCCCATATCGTTGGGTATATCGTCAAAGAAGTGATTGTAGATGTTGATCGCATTGTTTTGGCGTGCCGTATTCATTGTTGTTCTGATCAGTTCCTTTACCTCGTTGCCCCACGCATCGTCGCGTTCGACCTTCTTGCGATGACGCAACGTTTGCTCCTCGTCGTTCATGTTCACCTCCTTGGGCCAGCCGCCCTCGTAGTGATACATGCCGTGCTCATCAAATGTCGCATTCTCCGTCTCCATTTCGCTGAACGCCATCACGGCGCTCAGCTGGACCGAGCGCGTCTGCGGATTGCCCAAGATATATTTTAAGCGGAGGCGACTGCTCGGATGCACGCTGACCATTAGCTCGTTGCGGTCCTCGAACACGCACTGGCGCCCGAAACGTCGGCGCTCGCGCGTCAGCACAACCTGATTCTGATACATTTGCGGTAATTGTCCTATGTAACGACCAAAAAAGAGGAAGAGTGAAGTAAAAACAAAAGGAAAAGTATCTAGTTCACGTAGAAAGTATTCGGTTTTCGTCGTATGGCTTGTATGTTTGGTTTAGTTTCTCCAAATTTATATATTTCTCACACAGGGATTTTCAAATGTAGCAAACGAATTTTTATTTTCAAATGTAACCGTCACAGACTGTCGTTAAAAATACGCTCGGACGATTTGATCGAAAGTTCGTTAAGTGTGGAGCAATGATGTTAGTTGAGTAGCAGATCTGTTAAAGGCGATGCACTGTTATTGATAAAAACATACATTTATGAATGATTGATTGCGCCTTCTGTTGGCTAATAATCATGCATTATATAGCTTTACGTGGTGGCATTGTTAAACATAAGGGCCGCCTTGCATTTAGCGTTAACATTAACAGCCCGATTTGGCGACAATGTTAATTGTAAAGTGAAATTACGGCTTAACAAACTGTGTGTGAATGTCAACGTGTGTGCGTGCACACGTGAATGTCGCTCCACGGCGAGTATACAAACGCAGCATTGGAAATTCCGTTGTCCCCTGGTGCTTAACCAGATATAAAGCGCGTTCCGCTGGATTAACCCGGGCAAAATGTCACCCAAATATACGCACGCAATTGTCGCCAGGTAAGTGAAGCCGTCAAGCGCCAGGTGACGCGGCATGGCCCACCTGCGTTTTGGCACAAGCGCAGCAGTCGAATCGGAAATTAGGTCATGTTGCCTAGGCAATGCTCAAGTGGTTGCTGGCTTGGGTGGGGCCAGGGGCAGGGGTTAAGCGATGTCAGTGGGTGACACCCACGCATTGAACCCGCGTCGACTCGTGAATTAATTTATTCATTCGTTTATTCATCATATAATTCGCACTTGATTGCTGTTAATTCGTTTAATTCAAATTTAACGTCCCTCATTCCCATCTCCCGCAACCTGGCGTAGAATCTCCAATGCACTACTCGAAACGGGCAGCTTTGATGTGCAATTGGCCAAACAACAGCATGAACAATACTGCGCTCTGCTGCGCGAAATCGGACTCGATGTCATCGAGCTGCCGCCGGATGACGCCCTGCCCGAGGGCGTCTTTGTCGAGAGCAGCGCCGTCGTCTGCAATGGAGTGGCGCTCATTGGTCGCTCTGAGAATCCGCGGCGACGCCGCGAAGCCGAAAGCATGGCCATCATATTGAAAAAGGAACTGGACATACCAATCATCGAAATCGATGATCCCCATGCCCAATTGGACGGCGGTGATGTGCTCTTCACAGGTAATAAGAAGCGCCAGCTAATTGGAACTGTTAACACCGTTATCGATCTAACTGTTTGTTTGCAGGTCGCGAGTTTTTCGTAGGCATATCAGCATATACGAACGAAGAGGGCGCTCGAGCTGTGGCCATGGCATATCCCGAATATCCGGTGACACCCATACGAGTGCGTTAGCTCCAGCTAAATAATGTTTATGCATTTAACACAAATATTAATCTCGGCAGGTGAATGGCTCAAAGCGCTTGAAGTACTATGTAACCATGGCCGGACCGGATGTGCTATGCGTGAGCACGAGTGCCATCTGTCAGGAGATTGTGAAGCGCATGGAGCGGGAGGCGAGCTTTACGTATCAGAAGCTAACCCTGCCCGAGGAGAGTGCGGCAAATATGTTATATATCAATGGTACAATTGTGCACAGATCACCCGTTGAAATTCCAGACGCATACAAGGTATTTACTAACATTGGCCGTGTCATCCAAGCATATTTAACTTTTAGTTTAATTGCAGACTTTAAAAGAGAAAATTGACATTCCAACACGTAATATAGACATTAGTGAATTTAGCCAATACTCCAGCGGATTGAGTTCAGCGTGCCTCTTGCTGCGACGGTGGAAGTCCATACGCAGCATTTGAATCGCAATTGTTGAGTGAATCTGAATACATATACATATGTATGTATATTGAATAATCAATGTTATTTTGTATCTAAACACGCACAAGCGCTCGAAATCATTGTTAATCCGCAGCAATATCAAATTTCAAATAAGTATGCATTAATATTTGTATAAGGCGTGCATATTGCAAGTTTTTTAACACGTTATTTGTTAAACTTTAAGTGATAATGTTAAAATATTTATATTTATACACACAAGCAACACTCTTAACACACATCTCTTCGCATACATTCGTGTAAAACTTAAAAACATTTCAGCCAATTGTTTGTTCATTAAACTTAAATAGTTGTTTAATAATGGCATATACAAATAATATTAATATTAATATTAACATAAATATATATTCATATTTTATTATTGGACTCTCAATTGAGCGATTGTCCAGCTAACGAATGACCTACGAATGTATCTACTTTACAAGTAGCTGTTAAATGTGTTCACTGTACCCAAAATCATAATAAATAAACGAAACATTTATAATATCTTTACAAAACGTTGAATGTTTTCTTTTGATATACATTAAAATAAGAACTTACCCATTCTTGATATTCAGCCTAGTTTTCCCAGCAAGCTTTTCCCACAATGAAAAAGAAACTTAGTTATCGCTTTCTAAACATTTCAATGTTTGCACTTAAGTTTGGTAAATATACAAAATACATAATACACATAAGATTAGTCACTAAATTTTTAACACTTTAAAAACTTGTTTTCGCATTTTATGTTTATAATTAGATGAGTTCAGCTTTTAGTTGAGTTATTTTGCTCGTTGTTTTCCTTTGTTTCTTGTTTTGTTTTAAATGTTATAATCTCTTTTGTTTTTTTGTGTTTTTTTGCGAATGGAGAATGTTTTATACTATATATAGACGTAATAAATAGTTGCCTAAACATGATATAGGAGTCAAGTGAATGAACGCAAAATGACTTAAGCTAAACATTTTTAGTATGGTATATATGGGTATATGGACATATATCAAGCATTTAAAACTACAAATACAACATACAGAACATATATACATATATGTATATATATATATATATATATGTAATATATGTATGTGTGTGTATGTATATATTAATAAAAAAAGCCTAGGTTCTATTGAGGACAGGAATACTTTGGCTGTATCCAGCCAAGCACGGAGGGTTTTCGTATCTGTATGTGTGTGTGTGTGTGTGTGTACCTACATATACATATGTATTTAGCTCTATCTGTAGTCTATGCTTTATGTTCTAATAGCTAACTAGGATTGTTGCGAGCACCTTGCTCGTTGTTCGCTCTAGGATCAATGTAGGAAATGACGCTGCTCTGGCTGCTATCATCCTCGACAGTTTCATTAAGATTCTCATGATTGTTGCTCGTATTCCCAGTTGTGCTGGGATTCGCATTGCTCGGCGGCAGCAGCAGCTGCGGCTCCGTTTTACGCAGTCTGTCTGCCTCAAGCGGCGACTCCGGCAGCGGCTTGCAGCTCTTCAGCGGACTGCGACATTTGATCGCCTCGTAGAGCTCATCAATGGAGTTATTCATGGCATCCTCGTCATCCAGCTCGTCGTTCAGCTCATCATCGGGTGCGCCCTCGGCTGTTGCCTCGCCGCCGCCGCCGATGCCGCCGCCGCCGTTGCTGCTGCCGCCGCTGCTATTGCCCAGCAGCGAATGATGATGATGATGATGTAGATGATGATGAAGAAGCTGCTGCTGCTGCTGCTGCTGCTGCTGCTGTAGGTAGTGGGGCTCGCCATTGGCTGTGCCCGTGGAGCTGCCGCCGTACGCGACAAACTCGTCATCGAACTCATTGAGCACATCGACATCCGCATCGCTGGCATTGGACGACTGATAGCAGCGGAAATCGTCGGTCAACGTTAGATTCAGATCGTTGTCCGCTTGGGGCGCATAGAGTCCATGGCTGCGTATGCTTATCTCGGAGTTCTGATAGTTCAGATCGCTCTCGTTGGTCGGACTGGCGGACAGCAGGCGCGTGCTGCTGGGCAAATTGAAGGGATCACCCACTCCGGCCGCCGGTCGATGCTGGCGTGCGCCATGCGTCGCCTGCAGCTGGGGCAGATTGCTGCTCGAACAGGAGTACATCTGGGTGACCATTGAGTTGGCACTGCTGCCGGCCAGCGAGCCCATGCCGAAGCCATTCGCCTCCAGCCCAGCGGCAGTGCCAACGCAAACGGCATCCTTGGCGGCGGCGCCTGTGCCCGCGGCGAGCATGTCGCTAATGTTGTTCAGCGATTTTGATTGCTGCTGCTGGCTAAACCGTATGAGCACGCTGGGAAAATCATCCTCCAGCCGTATGCTGTTCGTCACCTGCAGCGAATTGGACACATAGATCTCGTGCTTCTGCAGCAGCGGCTCCTCAGCGTCCGCCGACTCAACACAGTTGCCGTTGCCGTTGCCGTTGCCGTTCAGCGACGTTTCCGGCAGGCCCAGACTGTTCATGGCCTCCAAGCTGGGCTGCTTAACCGGCGTGGAGCTAATGGCAGCGCCACGTTCCCGAAACATGTGCGAGGTTAGCTCGCTCTGCGGTGTGCCCGGCATGGTGTTCGCATAGAGCGGCGCATGTTCGTCCAGTGAGCTGCCGTCGTCATCGTCGTGCGTTGTCAGCAGCTCGTCGTCGTGCTCGTGCAGCGTCTCGTCCAGCAGCGACGGTGTTCGCGTGCTCGTCCGCAGCTTGATCACCTCGTGCTGTGGCGTCAGCGTCTCGGGTATATTCGTATAAATGTTCGCCTGCAATATCTTCGTGGCGGGCACAAAGCGCTTGTACTGCAACGCCTCCAGCGCGGGCTGTTCCTTGTGCAGCGGCGACGCCTGTCCCACCGGCGACTTATAGTGCAAATTTGTATTGTTCACCTTGCTGCCGCCAGCGAGCAGCGTCATCGCATTGTGATGCCGGGCATACAGCTGCTCGGAGCTGGCATCGCTCAGGCTGTGCTGGCTGTGCAGCTGTAGCTGCTGCGGCAGCGCCTGGCGCTGCAGCTCAAAGTTGTTGCGTTTGGCCAGACGCTTCTGTTTCTTGAAGAACTTGCGCGCCACATTTATCTGATTCGGATTGTAAAAGATCTCGGCGCTGGGTATGCTCTCGTGTCCATTGCCCACATGCAGCAGCGCGTTCAAGCTGTGCACCGGCTGCTGGGACACAGATGCGCTGGCGCTGGCGCTGGCGCCGCTCGCCGACTGCTGGCCATGATGATGATTGTTGTTGATTATGGTGATGCCGCCATGCGTTGAGGTTGCCGACGCCCCACCCCCACCGCCGCCGCCAGCGCCGAGCAGCTGCTGTGTGGTGCAGTCCAGTTGGCCATTGCTGCGCGTCTGGCTGCGCATGCTGCGCGCGCTGTTGCTGCGCTGCTTGTTGGAGCACTGGCTATTGGAGCGGGAGCCCGCCGAGTTGTTCGGCTCGTACAGGCTGCCCGGGCCCGCCTTGTAAGCGACAATCGAGTTGCTGATCATGGCCGCACCGCCGCCACCGCCGGACTTGGCATTCGGTGTGTTGGCCGCACCGGCGGCAGCTGCTCGGGCGCTTAAGAGACCGCCGCTGGCGCCGGCAACGCTCTGCTGGGCATTGTTGTAGGCAACCAGGCGGCCACCGGGCCGCGCCAGGCGATGCTGTGTCCAGGCCTGGCGTGCATCGTTCCGCGTCAGATTGTAGAAGAGCAGCAGAAACAGACCCAACGCCACGCAGCTGGCCACAAAGCACACCACGTACAGCTGCTCCTCGCTGTGGACGTAGAGTGCCGCCGACAGCCAGGCGGCCACGAACAGCACCAGAAAGATGAAATGGCCGCGCAGATGCGACATATTGGAGCGTTCGTAATCATCGACAATGCTGCTGAGCGGATTGCTGAGCGTGCTGTATTGTTCCTGCAGCTGGAGCTGTAGTTGCAGCTGCAGAGCCGAGCTGCTGGCATTTGTGTGCGCCTCCTGTTTGTTGTTGGTGTTCATGGTGGCGCAACCGTTGGCGTCCAGCCAATCCAGATCGATATGCTCGGTGGCCTGTGTATTGTTGTCGGAGTATTGTCGCTGGCCGAGATGCTGTTGCTGCTGCAGCACATTGACCGCCTGCTGGCTGAGCTGATAGTAGATGCAGAGCGCCAGTATCCCGCTAAAGATGAGCAATATGCCCGCCGGCACAAGCAGCGCATTCAGCGTGGTGGAGTTGTGCAGAAAGCAATAGCTGTAGGCAGCATATTCGGACATATTGACGGCGCTGCTGATGCCGCAGATGAGCAGCGCAATGCCCCAGCCGACCAGATAGATGCCCAGTATGGGTTTGCGCTGATGCGGCTCCTGCGGTTCGCGCTGCAAGGGCAGCTGCAGCGGCGCCTGGGCGGCCAGCGGCAGCGATGTGGCCGTCGTCGATTTGCTCAGCCGCTTGTACATGCTGCTCAGGCTGACGCACAGCCAGAGCAGCACGCACAGGCTGAGATAGTGCAGCAGCAGACCAAACAGGCGGCAGTGCAGCGAATTCGAGGTCTGATAAATGCCCAGCACAAAGGCCAGGCACAGCGAAGACAATGCCAGCCAGGTGTTGACCAGCGCATGACGCTGCACGCGATTGATGCGTATGGCACAGCCGAAGACCACAAAGGTGACAATATTGAACCAGGCGCTGGCGAACAGCAGTCCACAGCCCACATAAATTGGCAGTGGGGCGTGACGAAAGCGAGCGCCCGCCTGCTCGCTGCGATAGTCGTTGAGGTACGCAGCACGCTGGAGCAGTCCAAAGTAGCCGCTGCGCGTGCAGCTGAACATGAGCAGGGTGCGATGCTGATAGTGTTGCTGGCAGACGCGCGTGTTCCATGCCTGCTGCTCGGCGTCCCACCAGGCGGGCAGCGGTGCGCTGCGCTCGTCGTGATACGGATGCGCACGCAGCATGATCGTAATGCGCTGCTGGTAGACATCCTCCTGGTCCAGTTCGAGCTCATCGCCGGAGGACTCGACTGCGGCCAGCAGCGGCTTGCCCTCGCTGCTGTAGAGACGTGCACCAATTATGACCGACGACAGCGTCTCGTTGTGCTGGCCGTGCAGATTGGGCAGCAGCTTGGCGTTGCGATGCAGCGTTATCATGAGGCGGAGATTGCGCTGTGCGCTGCTCGAGCTGTTCAGCTGTGCGCTGAGCACCTGGTAGGGCACCTGAATGGCCGCATCGATGTCGCCGTGCTCGTACATGGGTATGGTGTCGTTGGCGCTATTGCACTGCAGGCCACGCTGGCCGCCGTCCAGCCAGACGCAGGACATGCTCAGGAACTGCTCCAGACTGATGTTGAAGTACTCCACAAAGATGTTGCGACGCGACATTTGGCGACGCCATTCGCTGAACGCGCTCAGGTCGGTGTCGCCGCCGTCGCTGATGCTGCTGCTGCTGGCCAGGCGCAGGGCGGACGCCTCGACAATGTGCAGGAGCTTGTGGCCCGTCGACTGTTCCAGCTGGGCGACCTCGAACAGCTTCGCCGGCAGCGTCAGCAGCTGCGAGACAATGTCCATGAGCAGATAGCTTATTTCCTGCTGATGCGCCTCCAGCTGCTCCAGATACTTGAGCAGCGTGCGCGCTATATACTCCAGATCCATTGGATCGCGTATCTTGTGCAGCTGCGTTTGTATGTGCGTGAAATTGTGCAGACGTCGCGCAATCTCGAGCGCATTCTGGCCCTTGGTCAGCGTCAGATTCACCTTGGCGAACTGCTCGAAAATGCGCGTGGTTTCGCTCACATACACGCAGGTCTCCGTGTTGAGGCGATGCCACTGACCGTCGTTGCCGCACTCGTGGGAGGCGCGTCGCTGCTGGGTGACATCGCTTGGCTCCTCGACGCAGGCCTGCAGGACTGTCTCGCCGCGCATGGTGCGTGGCCAGTGGTAGCTGCCCTTGTTTGTGTGCGTCACCAGAGCGTCGCAATAGAGTGTGCCCTTGGCCACCACATGCAGCACAATTGACTGCGAGAGATTCGCCTGCTGGCTGCGCAGCGTGCAGTCCCACATACCTGTGTGATTCTGTGTTAGGCTACCAATGCGCAATATTGAGTTGAGTATGCCCGAATCGTTGGAGTGCCGCGGCTCGAGGTTAACGTCGTTGAACACCTTGGTGGGATCGCGATAGATAATGTCATCGGTGGAGTTCTGTTGCCGGATCTTGTCCGACCAGCCCCAGAAGACATACGCACGCGTCGGCAAATCCTCAGATTCACGCGGCGCTCCAATTGCCACGCGCGGCGCGTAGCACTTTAACTGCAGTTCGTCGCCCTCGAAGGCAATCTATATGTGCGGCAATATTAAATCAGTTAAATAATAATATATCATTGAATGGGCATTGCGCACCTGGTTTTGTTTGGGCACCAGTTCCAGCAGCGGTTGCAGCAACGACTCGCAACGAAAGTCAATGCCCACTTTCAGTTTCTTGAGCGGCATGCCACGAAAATTGATGGGTGAGTCACATTTTGGCGGCGGCAGCAGGCGAATATCGCGTGCATTGGACCAGGCAATCAACCAAATCAGACCGCAATCGCAGGCCAGGGGATTGCTGCTCAAGTCACTGCAATGAAAATCAAAATGTGTCAAATTTGTCAAACCGTGGCAAGTTGGAGGCAGTACAACAACTTACAGCTGCCTTAGCCTTGGCATCAGCTCGAAGGCACCCTCATATATGTGACTAATTGAGTTGTTTGATAGCCACAACCGTTCGACATGCTGCAGACTACGGCCAAAGGTGTCCTTGTCCAGTTCACTTATTAGATTCGAAGATAAATCCAAGCGCTTTAGTTGCGTAAATCTTTTAAAATCTTCTCCGCTTATTTGTGCAATTGCATTTTTGCTGGCGTTGCTGCAAATGAACAGAAAGCAAAAAAAAAACACAATATGAATAATAATTGAACAAAACAATCCATAAATGGTTGTAACATACATGCTGATTATATTGTGCACATCATCGCCAAAGTTAAGTTCCTTCCAATTAACAATATGCTGCCCTTCGCAGCGGACGCGCAGCGATTGTATGTTCTCCGAGATGTTCCTGCAGCTGCATTTTTTGGGGCACATTGCCTGCACCATAAAGGTCGTCTGCGCAATGAGGGCGAGTAGCGGCCACAGGCATAGCCACTGCACTTGTGCAGCGTTCATTTTGATGCTCATTTATGCAGTTGCATTTGTGGCATCCATTTAGTTAACAACTCATATGCAAACAAATGCATAATAAACAAAAACAGCAAAAGTTACAACAAAAAAATTCAACCAGTATTGCTCTATGCGCAGATTTTTCTATAATGCAGCAGAAAAAAACCCTAAAAAATACCAAAAATCACCTGCGATATCGATAGTCGCAAAGTTTAAAAATTATATTATTTACAAAGTAAAAAATACTTTATTGATTTATATATTCTATATCTAGATCAAAAATACATTAGATAAGCTAATTGTATTGTAAGTTTAAGTGTTATTCAAAATATGGGCGTGAATATAGTTTTTCCTGCTGTGATGTGTATACACTGGTTTTCTACTGACTACATTGCATTAAATAAACAATGCGGCATAATGCACAAAATAACGACAAACTCCATTTACCATATTGATATGACAATCAGACAAAACCTATGTATTATCTGTGTAGCGCAAATAAATATTGAATATAACCAGTGCATCTTGATTGAACAACTTATTAAACAAGCAACTTTTTGATATTCATTCAATTGTTCCTTTTACTTATCGGCAATATATATTCTCACCGTTGGTGTGTACACTCTGGTCGGTATATTGTTTTTATAAAAATTGACGTGTCAGGTATATGCTAGCTGAAATATTGCCAAACATATTGAACACGTCGTTTAGCTAAGCAGAAAGTGGATGGAGTTCCTGAAGAGCGGCATTAAGACCGTGCTGGGCAGCACAGAGCCGGGACAGCAGCCCAGTGCTGCCGAAACCGTTGAGAAGCTCGTAGATCGAGTTTACTCCTCGACCCTCCTAGAAGATCGCCGCGATGCGTGCCGGGCACTTAAAGCGCTCTCACGCAAATACCGCATAGAGGTGGGCGCTCAGGGCATGCCGCCGTTGGTGCAGGTACTGCAAAACGATGGCCAGGACGCCGAGATTATCAGCTATGCCCTCGACACGCTGTGCAATATTGTAACCAGCGAAGAGTTCGACGAGGAGGCCGACAATCCGGCGGTATCCGTGAACGTTGGCGAGCAGTTCACCGAGATGTTCATCAAGAGTCCCGAGCATGTCACCCTAGTCATGGGCTATCTGGATGAGTATGATTTTCGTGTGCGCCGTGCGGCCATACAACTAATAACTTCTCTGATTGCGAACAAGACGCGCGAACTGCAGGAACTGGTGCTCGTCAGTCCCATGGGCGTCTCCAAGCTAATGGATCTGCTCACGGACACCCGCGAGGTGATCAGAAACGATGTGCTGCTGCTTCTCATCGAGCTAACCAAGGGCAATTCCAACATACAGAAGATTGTGGCATTCGAGAATGCCTTCGATCGTCTGTTTGACATTGTACGCGAGGAGGGCTGCTCCGACGGCGGCATTGTTGTTGAGGATTGCCTCATACTGCTGCTGAATCTGCTCAAGAACAACTCGAGCAATCAGCAGTTCTTTAAGGAGGGCTCCTACATACAACGACTGGCGCCCATGTTCTTGCTCGGCAATGTCAATAACAGCGAGATCGAAGATAACGGCTGGACACCGCAGAAGGTGTCCAACTTCCATTGCATGCTGCAGGTGGTGCGCGCCCTGGTGACCCCCAGCAATCAGCAGCAGGTGGTCAGCGCCTGTCAGCGTGTCATGCAAAAGTCGCAGCTGCTGCTGGCGCTCTGCGACATCCTAATGAGCAGCGGCGTGCCCGCGGACATACTGACTGAGACAATCAATGCCGTTGCCGAGGTGGTGCGTGGCGATCGCGAGAACCAGGACGAGCTAAGCCGCGTTCTCGCGCCCAGCCAGCCACCACGGCCCGCCATTGTGGTGCTGCTCATGTCCATGATTAACGAGAAGCAGCTGTTGGCTTTGCGCTGTGCGGTGCTTTACTGTTTCGAGTGTTTCCTCTATCGCAACTCGGATGGTCAGCGTGCGGTGGTCCAGACGCTGCTGCCCTCCAGTGCGTCTGATGCCAGTTCGCTATCCACGGGCCAGCTGCTCTGCACGGGCCTCTTCTCCACGGACACGCTGGCCAACTGGTTCTCGTCGGTGGCCATTATGCATACGCTGGTGGAGAATGTCGCCCAAAAGGAGGAGCTGTTGCGAGTGCTGCTGGCCACGCCGGGCGGTCAGCGGCCCATCACTCTGCTGGAGCAGTGCACCAATCTCATGCAGCAGGACCGCTATCGTCTCCAGAGCAAGGTGGGCCTGCTAATGCTGCTCAGCGTCTGGCTGGCCCATTGTCCCGGTGCTGTCAAGGCCCTGCTAGAGACACAGGGCACCATGGCTTACCTAACGGCCCAGCTGTGTGCCAACGAGCATGACGAGCGCGAGTATCTCGTCCAGGGCATGTGCGCCTTCCTCATGGGCCTCTGCATACAGTTCAATGATAACTCGCTGCCCAATCAGCGGCGCGAGGACATCAGCCAGCTGATCATCAAACGCATCGGCCAGGAGACCTTCTGCAACAAGCTGAGCGAGGTGTCGCGCCACGAGGCGTACAGTCGGGCCTGCAAGCAGGCACAGATACGCGCCAAGGGCGCCAGTGAGCTGCTGCTCGACTACGAGTACTGCAAGCTGTACAAGGGCTTGGAGGCGCTGATAGCCAAGCTGGTCAGCGGCTTCGATGTGGACGGCATTGAGCTGACCGAGCTGACACTCAGCTCGGAGGCTTCGGCGTTGGTATCCCAATACAAGGGCATTATACGCGGCATGGATGCACAAATACAGACGCTGCAGCTGTCCACCAAGGAGCTGGAGCAGCAGAATGTCGAGCTGAAGGAGCAGCTCACTCAGGAGCAGTCGCTCAAATCACAGCTGGCGGATCAGAATACCTTGCTCAAAGCACAACTGGCCGCCCAAGCGTCAGCTGCAGTAGCACAGGAGCAGCCACAGTCGCTGCCACAGCCACAGCTCATCGAGACAGCGGCTCAGCCTGTGCCTGTCAACGGCGATGAGCTGAATGCGGCACGCTATCAGGCGAACATGTACTTTGCGGAAAACATACGCCTGACCAAGGAGCTGGAGACGCTGCGT
Source organism: Drosophila lacertosa (assembly GCA_004143845.1). Taxonomy (NCBI): domain Eukaryota; kingdom Metazoa; phylum Arthropoda; class Insecta; order Diptera; family Drosophilidae; genus Drosophila; species Drosophila lacertosa. Next base: position 122,998 of record SCDZ01000132.1, read on the forward strand.
CAGCAATTGGCGGGCGAGAAGCAGCGCGCCGATGCGGCCGATGCGACGCTGTTGGCCACACAAAAGGATCAGGAGGATCTGCTCGAACTGCTCGCCGATCAGGAGGCCAAACTGGCACGCTACGAGCCACCAAACGATGTTCCGCCAGCGCCAGCGCCCGAAGCAACCAATAGATAACTTCCAGAATGCTAAACTTGGATGGAAGCTCGACTCAGCGCCAACTGCCCCTTCTAATACATTCTTATTGTTTTAACATATATAATAACAAACACACACACACACATATGTACTATTTATATAGATATACCTACCATATATGCTAAAGCTGTATCCCAATTGTTTCTGTATTTAATATCAATGTATGTAGGCACACACACACACACATAGTCACACATGTATGTGTATTCCACACGAAATAGAAGAGAGTTGTTGACCATATTCGTTCTGTTGTAGGCAAGTTTGTAACATGTTTGAATCTTGAGGTAGTCGCATGAGAATTTCAAATAAACCACATTGCATTATTATAAAAGAAATACAATTCTAACAAATATTGTTTCTCTTAACTGAACTTAAGATCTTTGGGATGGATCTTTAATAACTTTTTAAATGGAAACTGTCTAAAGAAAGTAGCTTAATACAAGATATGTCAAAAGATTAAATAAGTTGATCTGTGCGTAATCAAATACTATCAAAATTATAGTATATCATTATAATACCTATTATTTACCCGGGAGACTGCACTATTACCAAAATCTTCAACTATGGATAGTAAGTAGATAGTGCAAGATGTAAGTTTAAACTCTTCAGTTAACACAAGGCTCCAACCTGTGCCCTTGACACCACATCTGGGATATATTTTCAAAACTATTTGCTCTATATACTTTATCAACAATATACATACCAGATATTCTTTGCCTAACTCTTTCTATGTCCTTAGTTGGATGTCTATATATAATGGCTTTATATCCACTTTCTAGACTAAAACACTAAACAAATTCCCATGTTAAGCACTAGATATGCAAAAAGCGAGTTCAAATTTCCACATGGCTTACTTAATTGCTTTCACTTATGCACATTTCACAAAAAAAAAATTGAATCAATTCGGCTTATGGATATCTTTTGACCATTCACATTTATTAACAAATGGCTACAAATTGTTGTTTCTTATACGATGTGGGTAGATGCTAGCAGTTGTTGGCCATTTCACATTTACTTCTTGTCACTTGAAACAGAGCTCTTCGATTCACGGATCGAGGCAGAGCGGCGACGCTTGGCCTCCTCACGCTTAGCCTTGGACTCCTTCTTGCGCTGGACCAACAGCTTGGCATAATCGGCAGCAGCCTCCTTGGACGCCTGCTGGCGCTTCTTCTTCAGGGCAATGCGTCTGTGTTTGCGCTGCAGGACCACGGGGGTGATAAGACGCTGAATTTTGGGTGCCTTGGAGGTGGCCTTCTTGTTGTCCTTGGCGGCCAATGGGCGACGCACAACGAAGCGACGGACATCATCCTCCTTGGTCAAGTTGTACAGCTTGCGGATCTTGCTTGCACGCTTGGGGCCCAGACGACGCGGAATAGTAGTGTCGGTCAGACCAGCAATATCTTGCTCGCCCTTCTTGATGACAACCAGAGCCAGCACAGACATGTTGGCGTCCACAATGCAGCCACGCACCGATTTGCGCTTACGCTCACCAGTACGACGTGGACGGTAGCAGGAGTGTCCCTTCTTCAGCAAGAGACGCACACGACCTAAACAAGAAGTTGAATTGAATTAAGTTTACAATTTATTTTTGATTTATTTCGCACTTACCGTGGGTGAGCACACCCTGCTTCATGGGGAAACCCTGCTTGTCGTTGCCGCCAGAAATGCGCAGCTGGTAGCCTTTCCATTCATCACCTAGGATGTCGGCTTCCACAACTTGGCCCATACGCTTCTCGTAGAACACACGGAGTTTGTGTTCATCGACAACTTCGAAGAGCTTTTGGCATCCCGTTGCGGGATAGGAAACGTTGAGCTATAAGTTGAACACCAAAGAGATACGAAATTTGTTGTTTAGTTGGCATACATATACAAAATTGCCGGAATTGTTATCTTTTATTTAATGGGTAATCACTTGTGTTTTTCATGCAACACTTGCATTTAACAATAGTTCACTGTTATTGCTAATTGTGTTAGGCAATATTTATTAATGTTTACAACGTTTGTTATATTATTTTTCACAAAAATTTCGCACACCTTCATTATGTTGGTCTTGCTGCAATCAACACAGAAAAAAAAAGAATCGGTCTTGTCAAAAACCAGCTAGGTAAGGGAAAGGAAATAGGGATGCATCAGTCAACGATATATCGGACGCCAATGATACGATGAAAACAATTAATCGATAGCCATTCGACATGAGCCACGCATCCCAAGAACTGTTCGGCTTTATGCAAATATTGTCTACACAAAAATATTATTTTATGCATAATCTATGATCTTATAAATATTCTGTATATTGCTTAAATCATGACAACAATTTAGCATATCGCACATCTCTATCGTATTGCGGTCATCGATGTATTTCAGTGCAAGCATGTCAAGAACAGATGTCAAAAAAGTGAGTGACCATTTATTTGAATCGAAGCACAGGGTGCCCCACCACGATAAACAACGATTGCAACACGTGTTGTGCTCAGCTTTGTTATTGAAAAATTAAACCATTTTGTACAATACACAAATATGGGCAAGCCAAAGAAAGCGAATGTGGCGACAATTAAAAATGTCAACCTGGAGAAGCAAATTACAGAGGGCAAAGTGTCCAAGGCAAAGAACAAGGACAAAGTCAAACTGCGTGCAGAAGAGTCACCGGTAAGTAAAATAATTCTGGATTTCGTTGCTCATAATCTAATCTGAATTATTAAATTGAACAGAATATAGACGCAAAAAGCAGTCAAAAGATTTTGGCAGCAGCCAGGCAACAGCAATTGGAACTTGACGAGGAGAATTTCCCAAGCTTGGTTCCCCGAAAGAATGTAAACTTTAATTTGAGTAAGTCAAAATAAAAAAAAAAATACCAGGGCTTAAGTTTTTAATGATTCTTTGTATCCATATAGAAGATGGCATGGAACAGGACGAGGAAGATGTGAACGAAAATGATTTCATGGCCGACTTGGGCATGGACGATGATGATGTGGCCGCCTTCGAACGCTTCCAACAGCCGCCCGCCGAAGCGGGCAAGCGAACACTGCATCTAGCCGAAATGATTGGGCAGAAGATCCTTGAGAAACAGGCGGATATACATACCAAGATCTCTGATGAGGGTTCGCTGAAAATCGAAGAAATCGACCCGAAGGTTAAGGAAATGTACGAGGGCGTCAGAGATGTGCTCAAGCGTTATCGCAGCGGCAAGATCCCAAAGGCATTTAAGATCATACCCAAGCTGAGGAACTGGGAGCAAATACTGTTCATAACGGAGCCGCACAACTGGAGCGCCGCTGCCATGTTCCAAGGCACTCGCATATTCTGTTCGGTGCTGTCCCAGGCAATGGCCCAACGTTTTTACAATCTGGTTCTCTTGCCGCGCGTTCGCGATGATCTGTGCGAGTACAAGAAGCTCAATATGCACCTCTACAATGCGCTCAAACGTGCTCTCTTCAAGCCAGCTGCCTTCATGAAAGGCATTATATTGCCACTGCTCGAGGCTGGCGATTGCACGTTGCGTGAGGCGATCATATTCGGCAGCGTCGTTGCCCGCAGCTCCATACCCGTGCTGCACTCCTCTGCGTGCCTGCTCAAGATCTGTGAGATGAACTACTCTGGTGCCAATTCGATATTCATACGTTATTTTCTGGACAAACGATATGCGCTGCCCTATCGTGTGGTCGATGCGGCTGTCTTTCATTTTATAAGGTACAATCTAACACATTTACTTGACTCTGTGGTAACATTAATAACCTATTCGTGTTGACAAACAGATTCGAGAATGACAGACGTGATTTGCCCGTGCTATGGCATCAGAGCCTGCTGACATTTGCACAGCGCTATAAGAACGACATCTCCTCGGAGCAAAAGGATGCGCTTCTGCAGCTCTTAAAGTGAGTATCTCTTTAAAGCAACAGGCAGCAGTGAAAGTAATTGTTCAATTTGCAATTGCAGAAAGAAATCTCACCCGAAGATAACAGCGGATATTAGAAGAGAGCTCCAGGCAGCCAATTGCCGTGACGTTGAGATGATGGAAACAGTTAATGAAACGGCTGGACAGCCGCTTAAAATGTACACAGATGAGGATGTTGGCTATACGGGCTAACCAACTTCTGCACGTACATTTTTAGGCATATGTTTAGTTAAAAGCTTTTGAATTATTTAATTTTTGCAAACAATCATAAGCATTGTTTGTGCTTGTATAAATATATAAGAAATATATATATACGTATGTGACTGAATATCACAAATAATCAATGTTTGGTGTCTTAGTGTTATAACAAAGAGTCAAATGGAGCTTTTTTGAAATTGTGCGGCTCGAATTATTTTCAAGTCAAGCGACGTGTAATCGGTAAACGATGAGGCACATCCTGTGATTGAATTTGATGTGTTATCGATTAACACTTTTAATACTTATCGTTTTGCTATTGGCGATAACTTAACGTTTGCTCTATGTTTAAATGCCTTTTTACTTGTTTTTATTTTCACAAATAAATAGACATTTTACGCAAAAAAACTAATTTAATTCTTTATTTGTTTTTACTTTAGTATTTTATATTTCAAAAATGAAAACTACATTAATGGATTTTAAATTTTCTTTTTTTTTAATAGAAAAAACAATTGTGTGTGTGTGTTTTTGTGTGTGTGTGTGTGTGTGTGTGTGTCTGTTTGTTTTATACAATTTGGCATTATTTTATATTAATGACGGCATTTGACATTGACATTGGCCGCATACATAAATATTTATGTAGTTATTATATAATATCAATTTTGTAATAATTCTTAAATATTTGTCTGTAACCAAAATGCTTCTAAAAGTTTCGTCACTTTCTTTAGTCTCTAAGTATTGTTTCATTATCTCACTCCAACATTTGTTTTGTATTTAAGGGCATACACCATAATAATAGGCCAACCAGCGGTTTGATTGGGATCAATTGAATAATTTACAATAACTACTGTGGACCTTTCGAAATTAGCCAAGATTTTTGTTTCCTTAAATTCTTATCATTTAATTGTGTGTAGTTTAAGCTGAGCTTTAATTTTCTTTAAGTTTCACGTTTTGGTTTTTTTGTTTTTTTTTTGTTTTTTTCTTGTAGATTTTACGAAACAAGGGAACCGCTTTAACGCAGTTGCGTTGAGATATCAGAAATAGGTGCCCTAATAGACCGTTAGTACATAGGTATAATTATGAAGGTGATAATAATAATGATGCAAGCGAGAGTAATAAAGCGATCAAGCATATTATAAATCTTTTGCATATATCTATTCTATATGAATATCAAATAATGCATATACATATGTAATAATGTATATTATGCCCCAATCAAAGAAACTTGTGTGTATGTGTGTGTGTGTTGGTGAGGAAGAAGGGATGGGAAGGACAAGCAATACGTTCTTTTTTTAACCCATTGGTCCGTGGTTATAGATTTTTGTTGACTCCCGATTTTTGGTATGGTTTCCAAAGAGATAAACTACATAAGTCTGGTCAAAATGGTCATTTGGTTCCGCAACCGAAGTGATTAATAACAATTTGTCTAATGTACACATTAAATTAAAAGATATGTATCCATTTTGAATGGCACAGATTTTGTGTAAATATCAGGGTATCTAGGGTTCGCAAGGACTCGTATCTATGTATTAGTATATCTGTATAAGACATTGACTATGCAGGCTACTTGCTGTATATGTATATATAAAATGAATAACAAAAAAAAACAATAACAAATGCTCAACAATTCAGAAACTTAACAATAATATATATTTCTATATATACTCAAACAGATCAACGGAAAAAATTGGGTTTCTTTTAAGTACTATTTTTTAAAACTAATCGCAAAATGCCATCCAAGAATGTTCCAATGATCCCAACTGATATGCCGTTTGATTTCAAGAAGCTACAATTGTTAACAAGGTTTATGTACATATACATATATAATGGCAATATTTTGGAAAATGGTGGAAAACAAAACTATAGAAAACTTTGTGTGTGGATGTGTGGGGAAACGCGGGAATTGTACTTTTGGCCAACAAAAAACACGGCCTTCGCAGTACTTTTACATGTATTCACATTCAATATTTTCAATTGGAAAATCAATTCGTAGATTTTAGTTTTTTCACTCTTAATTTTTTGTGTAATTTTTTGCGTACGCCCTTTTATACGACTTTTGTTTTTCTTCTGTCTCTTCGTCTTTGTCTTCTTTTGTTTAAATACATATTTCTCTTAAACTTACAATTAGTATTCATTTATGCTATGTATTTTTAAACAACCCATGATTAGAGTAAAAGTTGAAAATGCAATCCTGGACAAGATTCTTTGTTTTTTCGTTATTTTTTTTTTGTTTTTTGTTTTTGGCTTATGCATTTTTCCATTTCTCCGTCTTTCTTCGTTTCTAAGTATATTTAAGTTTCGTTTTTTTTTTTTTAATTTTATTATTATGGATTTGGCCATTCAGAATGTTGTCATCGTTGAAATGGTTTGACTATCGCGAATACTATAAAAAACACAACCATAGTTAGAGGGCTGGATATAAATCGAGTCCCATTTGCATGTTGCATTGCTGCTGGCTCTTCACCTAAAATACAGATTAAACATATACCGATTTGTGCATAAAAAAAAATAGGGATAATCGTTTAACATTTTAATGATGGTAGTTAATTATAGATATGCTTTATTGAGCTCGATTTATCATGTTGCTGTCAAAGTTCTTGGATATATGGACTTATTTAAATTGACTTACCGTTAAGCACATGCACCACAACAGTTTCCGTTATCTCGTTGCCCAGCATACAAGTATAGTTTCCGGTATCATGTCGATTTGCATTGGCTATATATAGACGACTCAAGGCCCTGCCAGGCAACATGTCTGTTTTAACACTACGAAAGAGAAAGGAAATTTAAAAAAAAAACTCCTTTACATATATTTGTATAATAAGGATAATAACCTGATTCCGCCTCGACTTGTATCGTAGTTGAGCAAACGTAGCCCATGCCGCCAGGTGATATATGACGATGGCTGTGGTATCTTAGAGATGACGCACTGCAACTCAATGGTGCTGCCAGCCTTGTAGTATTTCTCTGGTGTGGCCGATCCTCGCTCATCGAGAATTTCCACATGAGGAACTGCGATTGGACAGCTTAAATAAGCACACAGCTTATGCGTTGATTCACTTACCAATAATAGTTAGGTAGACGAGGAGTACCAATGGTGGATGTGAGGACACCTGACACTCATAGGGTCCCTCATCGCGTTCATTGGCATACTGTATTAGGAGCTTCCAATCGTTGGGTTCCTCGAACTCCAGCGAGTATCGCGAATCGCCGCTATACGTGTGCTGGCCAAAGGTGATCAGGGCTAGATCGTCGCCCTTCCGGCGCATCCACGAGACCGTCTTGCCCTGCAGATCGTTGACCCGACAGTGCAGATAGACATTCGAGGATAGCTGGGTGCTTATGTTTATTGTTGTATAGGGATCGGCGAAGAATGGAAACGGTTCGTGCGTTGTCGTCTCGGTAACCTCCAGCTCCTCATCCTCGGGCGTGTCTGTGAAGGGTGATGAGAACTCTTGCCAGAAGTTTTTCGGAAATGTATCAAATGGATCGCCAGCCCGTGGACGTTTCACTGAAAGCGTTTGTCATATGTTTCAAAGACATTTAAATAATATTATATTTTAATAAAAGCTAAGAAATTGCAAAGTTTTTAATTTGCCATTATATCAACTAGTCTCTCAGGTTTTAAACTATTCTCATTAATTTCTGTGCAGCCAGTAGTGCATATTGATCGAATCTAACTACTATATAAGATAGTTTCCGAAGAAGAGATTAGTTGAAAAACTTGTGTTTGTTTAAAATATCCTAGCCAAACTTGGTTATCGGCAATGCTACTATGCTCCCAACATATAGGCGAAATCTCATTAAAATCGGTATACTATAGCATATAGATTCCCATGTAAAGTCAGTGCATAGTTTCTTTTTGCTTATAAGATATTCCTGCTAAGCTTGGCAACCTTGATCACAACTATGCCTCGACCATAAAAAAAATCCTTATTAATATCTGCATTCTTTATCATTAACCATCGACCATAAGAAAAAAAATCCTGCAAAAAAAACGATCAAACTTAGGTATGAAGGCATAACTATGAGCACTACTATATAAATACTATATAACATAGCTTTTAAAGGAAATATCCTGTGCACAATTAACTGCTTTGATGCTCTAACTGGAGTCAAAAAAAAATCTTTTAATTTGCACACTCAGAGTTTAAAAAAGGACATACGTTTAAAAAAAAACTATATGCAGTTAGAGGGTATTAAATGTATCTTATCAGTAAACTCACATGTCGTCGAGGTGGATCCGGAACCTATGTGATGTAGCGATGAATATATAATTGCAAATATCCAAAATAATCTAGATTTCATCACTGCAATTCATTTGGTATTCAACTTGCGTCGTTTATTTATTTAAATATGTTAATGAGAACTGAAGACTCACCGCAGCATATGCAACTACAATAAATGTACTTGAATCCAATATAATTGTTGTGATTTTCTCTTCTTCTTCTGCGTCTGCTTCTTCTTTTATCTAATCAGTAACATCTTTTCAATGGCCCTTATAAGCTTCTACGAAGCGAAACCCGTTCAAGCTTTTTTCCTTTGTATTCCGTTTCTGATTTGATTGGCTTTTATTTGTTGTCCTTTTTTTGTTATTACTTTTTTTTATTTTTTTTTGTTGGTAAGTAGCTTTAAGTGCACTTTGTGCACGTATAATGAAAACCGTATCCAATTTCCCGTTTGCCCTATCCTTTATTGTTTGCTGCTCAGCATATTGCAGTTTGTGTGGGGAAATGCATGGATTGATTTTCTTTCGACAATTGATAACATTTCACTATGCGAGACAACGAGAAATCGTTTATTAGCTTTCCTCCGTTTATAGAGCGTGCGTGTGTCTTCAACTGGGTTTCATTTTCAATTTTTATTTGCTCTTGTGTGTGTGTGTGTGTGTGTGCTTCTTTTTTTTTTGTTGAGCACTACTTGGATGCTGCTTAGATGACCAATAATTGGAATGTAGGTCAGGATACGATGTGCGCATGCCACACGCTCTGCTCTGCATTGCTCTACTCAGGATTGAGAGAGCCACAGGTTATGCAAAGTATTCTGAGCATTTGGCATTGTGACGTCACCGCATCGAAATTTTCAGCGCGCGTGGCGCGTTTATATAGAATTAAGGAAAGGTTTTGATGTTGAGGTACTACAGTCATAAGTCGCTATAAATTGTCGCTTATGTACGTATTATTAATGCACACAGCTCAAATATTTACCAACATATACATAGTTACCATTTAAATAATTTAATAAAACGTCAAGTGTTTTTTATATTTTAAGTTATTTTGATCTTATTTTTAAAGTTTAATTATATTAATTATATCGAACAATAGGTTTATATGGATTCTAAACCATCCAAAAAACTGCATGTGTTTTAATTGCAACACAATGTCAACAAAGCACAAACCGACATTGTGACGTCACACAGCCTCTTAAAATGCGCTCCTTCGTTATAGCGCCGAATGTGCAACCTTTATATCTCTCAATCGTGTATGTGAAGTATCTGAAGCTGCAATCACAGAGCGAATCGGCATTTAATGGGCTCTCAAGATTTTTGATATGAGCATTTTTATTGGTTTGCCATCTGATGACATTTTGAACTGTGACACAAGTGTGTGCACACAAAATGAATTTTTAAAGCCCAAGTTAAAAAGTTTGTTTGCCTTTTTATTCCCAAGTAGCTTCATTTTGCTCTCCCTCACACGCACACACACTTTAATCTTAAGTGAGCAACTTACAAAACAACAGGACAAAAAATTAACAAAAATTGCGTTATTTAACTCTTGACTGCCTGCAGAAATTCATTAGATTCGCTCACTTTTAATGATATCATAATATTAATGCCCATGTTGCATTTGCTGGTCCCGACAACGTTGTTGGTTCACACGCAATTGACACGAGACTGCCGGAGACTGAAACCGTATTCCAGTTGCCAATTGCGCATCTTTGCAATTGTTCCTTCTCTCTCTAAGAGAGATGCACGAGCATTAGGGCTGTGTTGGCGCCATCTGCACACAGAGTTGCAAGCTTCCTATGATCCATAAGAGACTGCCATATTTATAGTAAGTTAAAGGACATTTTAAATTTAGATAACATAGTTTACTGAATTTATTGACAGCCCAAACATATGCAACACTTATCGTGAGCTATGACGCCATCTAGTGTGCTTTTCTGATGTTCGGCAACACTGCCATAGGACTTGCAAAGTGTGTGTGACTGAAGCTCTGACATTTCAGCCGTTAGAGTCAAATTTTATAACAAAAAAAATTGGATAAACATATTCTTTTGATTACTACACGTCAAAATTCAAGGGAATAAAACACGAACAAAAAATCGCAATCGCAGTTGAGCGCGCGAAACTATCGACATCGGTTTTTTAATTACTGCTTCCTGCGCATGTCCAATTTCAGTGAGAGCAAAAGAGAGTGAGAGCGGTTTAATATGCGAAGCATATTTGGCCCCTTATCGCATACGGGGTGTTATTGGTGGATGTGTGGTGTGCGATATGGTTGCTCCGAACCGAGTAAAAATCCAGAGAGCACGACACACACACGTACACACATACGCATATAAGTGGCGCGATGCTAGACACACAACACACACACAAACACACAATTATGCTCAATCGGCAAAAAGCACCGTTCATTTCATTTTCCGTGCCGCCGTTGACATTTCATAGTAACTTCTTAAATTTTCATATAGATTTTTCGCACAACAAACCAAAGCAACCAACGGAACAAAAAAATAATAAAAATAAAAGAAAATCATATGCCTTTTATATATGCATAGCAGCAAATTTGTCGAGCCGCTTTGAATACTAAATACAAAAGCCGACGGCCCGCCGCACAAATTCAATTTCAGACATTCGTTGAATTTATAAAATACAATTGACGAACTCTGCCGGAGAGGGCAGAGCCCATAGAACCAACAACAAAACAACGACGCAGGCAGCGCAGCCCACAGTGACAGCACCAGCAGCAGAGGCGACAGTGAATCGTCGGAACCACCCAACTTTTCAGGCTGCCAACGGAGCCCGTAGCGACAGCAAGCACCAGCAAAAAGAAAAAAAAATAAACAGCGGTTGTTATTTAGAATATAAATTTTGAACGAAATGGAGGAACATTCACGTGTACTGAGCATTCTTGGTGGCATTGCCATCAGCATTGTTGGCTTCCAGATATGCCGCAAAGTGCTGCCGTGGATCTATGTGAATATGCTTGGTCCCAAGCTATGCGGCTCCTCGGTCAACCTGAGCAAGATGGGCGAATGGGCAGGTAAGTGACAGCAGGCGGAAATATAGCATTTGAACTTTGTGCGTAATGCCGGCGCGATAAGCAGCCCTGCCCAGCCCAGCGCTGATAAGGGTAGCCCCATTACTCAATATACATTTATTGGCGCTGTTTCACCTTGACGAATTTCTCTTTACATATTGCAGTTATTACCGGGTCCACGGATGGCATTGGCAAGGCCTATGCCAGGGAGGTATGTACGCGGCCACGACAGGACTTGTGGAACTGCAGCTGCATGGAATCTTAAGCGAGCTGCAGCTGCCTAAATAAGCCATAGGGTTCTGTTAGTGTGTCCGTCCTAGATTAAGCTCGTGTTTTTCTAAAACCCTATGTTGTAGGAACTTTGCGAGTATGTTAGTTTTATGCATTATGTGTATATATTCTTGGTCAGCATCAATAGACAAGTTGATCTATACACGTCCATCCGTCTGTGAACTTATGCAGGGTATTTAGCAATCCATTACAGCCAACTGTAACCCTATTTGATTTTTGCATTTCACAGCTCAAGATGACTAGAAAGAAAACAAAAAAAAACTAATACAGAGGGCGAAAAAAGTGCAATTAATGAATTGAATTGCCATTGAATTTTTAGCTAAGCTTTAAACATTAGAGCATGACTTGTGCATTGTAAGGCCCAACAGTTCCCCAGCTCCATAGCAATATGTACAGAGCGTAGCCTTTAGCCTAGCCCAACCTCGGCTCAGCTGAGCTTTCTATACGCTAATGCACTCTGTTGCAATTTAGTCAAGTGCTAATTATCCATTAAGCATATACAGATTTTTTTTTCAGTTGGCAAATACTTTTAATATATTTTTGTGTACATAAGCCCTAGAACTGTTGAAAGAGCAAATGTGCTGTCAAGTTTCTGTGTCAACGTCCAGTTAGCTTTACAAATCGGTCCAGTATTTGTTTACAAATTGACAAATTGCATTTAGGTTTTAACCCAGAACTTTGAACAGAAAAAAATTAACAAAACACAAACATGTCACTTTTTAACTGCCCTTAAGTTGGAATCAATATATATATATTTTATATGTATGTATTTAACACGCGTTACGGGTCAGTCGAGTTTTGTTAGTGTGTTTGCTTTCTTTTTGTAATTAGCATTCCATGCGCCTTTTAAATGTTTCCACATGTTTACGCTTGCTAAACTGAAAAGCACTCCTCATTATGCGCATCGACTAAACTCTAATGTACAGCTCGATGGGGTCACCAAAAGTCAGTTTCGTAATTCAATTAGTTCTTTTAGTCTAGCACTATAAACCCCTTATATGCATGTTAGCTAGGTAAAGCTAATTCATAGAACGAAATCTTTAACAGCTAATTTAATTTTTTTAGTATCTAAATTAGAACATACCAATGGCAAAAGAGAGTCCAAGGATTTCATACTAATTAGATATATATTTTATTTAAATTGATGTATCATACATAATTGTAAACTATTCCAGTTGGCACGCAAAGGACTGAAGCTGGTGTTGATAAGTCGCTCGTTGGACAAGCTGAAAACAGTTGCCAAAGAAATTGGTAAGAAACGAATTATTGCTAAACGTTTAAGCCGAGCTTATGAGGCAACAATGTGGCATACTTCCAGGCGATGAATTTGGCGTCGAGGTGCGCGTCATTGATGTGGACTTCACGGGCGGCGTTGAGATCTATTCGAAGATACGGGAACAAACTGCCGGCTTGGATGTGGGTGTGCTGGTCAACAATGTCGGGATTAGCTACGCCCATCCGGAATACTTTTTGGATTATTACAATGCCGATCCCAAGTTCCTATGCAACATTGTCTCCGCCAACATACATTCCGTAACGCATATGACGGCAATATTTATGCCTGGCATGGTGCAAAAACGCAAGGGCGTTATCATTAATTTATCCTCAACGGCGAGCGTAATACCCAATCCACTGCTGAGCGTCTACAGTGCCACGAAGGTGCGTAGTTATTGTTTAATTAGCTGACGATTGGTCGTTTGTATATATTTGTGTTATGCTTGCAGGCATTTGTAAATAAGTTCAGCGACGATCTGCAGACGGAATACAAGACGCACGGCATAATTATACAGAGTGTACAGCCGGGCTTTGTGGCCACCAACATGTCGAAGATACGTAAGCCGAGCGTGTTCGCGCCTTTGCCACAAACGTATGTAAAATCCGCATTGGCGACACTCGGCATTGCCACACAAACCGCTGGATATTTACCACACGCATTGCTTCAACTGGTCATACATTTTACAGAGACTGTGTTCGGCGATCAGTTTGCCCGAAATTTGGTTCTTAAAGAAACTTTAGGTACTCGCAAGCGTGCCCTGCGGCGCCTAGCCAAGGAGCAATAGAAGCAATATTTACCATAATACCATATTCCGATGTGCAAACGTGGATGCCATTAGAGTCTGTAACGGTTAGTTGGGTTGGGGACACGGGGGCAAACGGAACGACTCAAAACTCTCAGATGGGGGGCACGCGAATATAATGCTTAATAATGCCTGCCATGATGTGCCGCCATATACACACTTGTATACATACAAAAACAAACATATAAATTCACACGCTAAACAATGTTTTCAAATTTAGTTAAGTGCTGTTTGTTTTGCAACCGAAATAAATTTGAAACTTAAACTTAACGGCTGTTTTTAACCTTGCTCAACTTATTGTTCAATAACAAATCGTGACTATCGATTGGTTATATTATCGAGCTGTCATTTTTCCCGCCTATTTTAAAACGCGAGAACGCGTGCGAGTGAGTGACAACTACAACCACCTCTTTCTTTTTAATGTTATGGCTGGATCCCACTGCAAATTTTTGTATACTGATAAATACGTAAAAGTGTAAGTCGTTGGTGATAATCGTCAAACTGTGTTGTGGTTTTGCGTTTAAATAGTAAACTTTCCAATGTATTAAAAATAAAATATATAATTAATTAACCTAATCCTTGATTTTTCAAGATGCCTTTTTATTTCTTTCTTTATCAAAATGGTCTCTGATTAATCTATTTATATATCAAATTGATTTTTAACTTTGCAAGATATCGATAGTTCTATATATTGGGAATTTTGTTACGTGCGTCAAAATAGCAACGGTCATTTAGCGTCGACTAGCGGAACTATCGATAAAGACTTTTGTTGTTTTGTAAGTGTGGCAAATGCTTGTTCATTTGTTGGGACCAGCTAAACACTGCGCTACCCAACACTGTTGTTTTATCAAGCCGCATTTTATTTATTGTAGACGATTTTGACAAATTTCTCTAAGTAAAATATGAGAAACTGAATTGATTTGTGTAATTTTTGCATAGATAAAATAAAAAGTGTTTCAGTGTGTAGTAGCAGTTGGAAACAACTGCACGAACATTATTAAACCTGGAAAACAAAAAACCGCCGGTAACAACATACGTTGCGATGACATCCGCAAAGGATTTGATAAAAATCGACATAGTAAGTGGCAAAAAAATCACGCCAGACAAGCCGGTTTAACTAATGCCACTTGTTTTGTACAGGAATGGGGCATGGAGCGTCTGGTGCGCGCCCAACAGGTCGTCGAAGTGCGTCCGTACGACATCGAGTCGTGGTCGGTGATGCTGCGCGAGGCGCAGACACGTCCCATCCACGAGGTGCGCAGCCTCTACGAGTCGCTGGTGAATGTGTTTCCCACCACGGCGCGCTACTGGAAGCTCTACATTGAGATGGAGATGCGCAGCCGCTACTTTGAGCGGGTCGAGAAGCTCTTTCAGCGCTGTCTGGTCAAGATTCTCAATATCGATCTGTGGAAGCTCTACCTGACCTACGTTAAGGAGACCAAGGCGGGCCTCAGCACGCATAAGTAGGTGACCACTCGAACATATTCAATAACACAACGCTAATTTTTGCTTCATTCCATTACAGAGAAAAGATGGCACAAGCTTATGACTTTGCGCTGGAAAAGATTGGCATGGACTTGCATTCGTTTAGCATTTGGCAAGATTATATATATTTCCTGCGTGGCGTCGAAGCGGTTGGCAACTATGCGGAAAATCAAAAGATAACAGCCGTGCGTAGAGTCTATCAGAAAGCTGTGGTGACGCCAATTGTGGGTATTGAACAGCTGTGGAAGGATTATATTGCTTTCGAGCAGAACATCAATCCTATTATATCGGAGAAAATGAGTCTGGAACGTTCCAAGTACGTGTTGCTCATCAAATGGTCATGGAATGTTTCTAATGGAATATTTGATGCTTTTTAAAGGGATTATATGAATGCACGTCGCGTGGCCAAGGAATTGGAGTATCATACGAAAGGACTGAATCGTAATTTGCCCGCTGTGCCGCCCACGCTAACCAAAGAGGAGACCAAACAGGTGGAGCTGTGGAAACGCTTCATTACGTACGAGAAATCGAATCCGCTGCGCACCGAAGACACAGCGTTGGTCACACGTCGCGTCATGTTCGCCACGGAGCAGTGTCTGCTGGTGCTCACACATCATCCGGCCGTGTGGCATCAGGCCTCGCAGTTCCTGGACACCAGTGCGCGCGTTCTCACCGAGAAAGGCGTGCGTAGTCGTATTCAAACAAACAAGAAATCAACAGCTGCCGCAATTTGTCGCATTGTTGCAAATAGAAACTTATCAATAATGCCAGCAAAATCAAAATTCTGTCTCTTGTTGTTGCTCTTTGTGAAGTGTCGCCCCTTGGGTAATGCGGCACGTGGCAGCTACCTCCGTATGGACTATCGCACACTTGCCGTGTTGCCCTTGGCACTGGCCGCACGCGTTTTACTCGACCCGCCTTAAATCTCCCGTGATAACGAAATTTACATCGCCTTCACATTCAATTAATCTTTTAATATTTCTTGTCCTCCCACGCCCAGGATGTGCAAGCGGCCAAGATCTTTGCAGACGAATGCGCCAACATACTGGAACGCTCCATCAATGGTGTACTCAATCGCAACGCGCTGCTCTATTTCGCCTACGCGGACTTCGAGGAGGGTCGTCTCAAATACGAGAAGGTTCACAGCATGTACAACAAGCTGCTTACGCTGCCGGACATCGATCCCACGCTGGTAAGCTAACAGAAGCGCCTCTAGTAACTAGTTGAATGTATGTTTTAAGCCAGATTATGTTATTTGAACATAGCTCTTGCCGGATATGGTAAATATATATCTGTATATATGTATGTATTAACTTATATCGCATTGCTATATCATGCATATTTACCATATCATATGAGTTGTTGTTAAGAGCATTCAAGGATTTGTTAAAAACTTTTATTTTTCTTATTATCTATATAATATGTTTAATATATTCATTACACATGAGTGGCACTAGCCCTATATAAATCAGAATCAATTCTTGCAAATCCTTTCATCATATTTATCATATCATAGTCGCTCAATTTAATTAGCTATACTTTCCACTCAGGTCTATGTGCAGTACATGAAGTTCGCTCGTCGCGCCGAGGGCATCAAATCGGCGCGTGGCATTTTTAAGAAGGCTCGCGAGGATGTCCGTTCCCGCTATCATATTTTTGTGGCGGCCGCTCTCATGGAGTATTACTGTTCCAAGGACAAGGAGATTGCATTTCGTATTTTCGAACTGGGCCTGAAACGCTTCGGCGGCAGTCCCGAATATGTCATGTGTTACATTGACTATCTATCGCATTTGAATGAGGACAACAACACGCGAGTGTTGTTCGAACGCGTCCTTAGTTCGGGTGGCCTGTCGCCCCACAAGAGTGTGGAAGTCTGGAATCGCTTTCTGGAGTTCGAATCGAATATTGGTGACTTGTCCAGCATCGTTAAAGTGGAGCGAAGGCGCAGTGCGGTCTTTGAAAATGTAAGTTTATAAAGATTGAAATGTTAGACTTGAAAAACTTATTCTCTTGAGTATTCCCTTTTAAATATTTGAATTTTTCTCTATTTTTGCAGCTGAAAGAGTACGAGGGCAAGGAAACCGCACAGTTGGTGGATCGCTACAAGTTCCTGGATCTGTATCCCTGCACGAGCACCGAGCTCAAGTCCATTGGCTATGCTGAAGTAAGGCCAAGCTAAATTTATAATCCAATCCAAGAACTGAACTAATCTCGATTTTCTTTAACAGAATGTGGGCATTATATTGAATAAGGTGAGCACTGGCGGCGGCAGCGGTGCGAATAGTCACAACAATGACACCGAGACGGACGGTGAGGCGACGCAGCCGCTGCCACGTCCCGATTTCTCGCAGATGATACCGTTCAAGCCGCGCTCGTGCGCACATCCTGGCGCCCATCCGCTGGCTGGCGGCGTTTTTCCACAGCCGCCGGCATTGGCGGCACTCTGCGCCGCGCTGCCACCGCCGAACAGTTTTCGCGGACCTTTCGTCAGCGTCGAGCTGCTCTTTGATATCTTTATGCGTCTCAATTTGCCCGAGTGTAAGTGCAGACAATACCTTCAGTAGTTGCCTTAATATTTATATATGTTTATATCGATCATTTACAGCTGCGCCCCAGCCGAATGGTGACAACGATCTGACGCCCAAGATCTTCGATCTGGCCAAGTCGGTGCATTGGATCGTCGACACCAGCACGTATACGGGCGTCCAGCACAGCGTTACAGCGATGGCGCCTCGCCGGCGGCGCCTGCTGCCCGGCGGCGATGACAGCGACGATGAACTGCAGACGACGGCGCCGCCCTCGAATGACATTTATCGCTTGCGTCAGCTGAAGCGCTTCGCCAAGTCCAATTGATACTAATAGCTATTTTTTTTCTTTTTCTTTTTTTTCTCCATGCTAACTTTGAACAATTAAATAGTTTCCCTTTTTACGATTTTAAGTACAGTAGCAACAATAGTCGATACCGCATTAAGATTTAAAGCAAAATATATTTAAAAGAAAAAAGGAAAACAACTTTAAATTTGTTCTGATTTTAGGACTTTAAGTAAATTCAACTATTTGTTATATATAAGGTTACTTTAGATGGAAGTCAGCATTTTAAAACATATCAACATAATGTAAGAGAGAGTGAGAGAGTGAAAGAAGCCAGTAAAACGTTTATGAACAGCTATCAGATGTTTAGATATATTTAATATGATATAAAGACTAAATACTATACAAAATAGAAGAAATCTTTAAAAAAAAACTAAGGAAATCAATTTTTATAAAATTTGAATATAATCTTTCTGAAATACTTCACAGTTAGTTTTATTAGGAAAAATTGTTCGATGAAAAAATTTGATGTTTTTTATTGAATATATTATATTTAGCAACGAATTCAAATGAATAAACAGATTTATGAATGAGTAATTGAACAGGAATTACAACTAAAAACAATAAAAAAGGTATAACTAAAATTGCACTAAAGTCAAATTAAATGCTAGGGTAAACTAAGTGTGAATAATATTAGCAAATGTTGCCCGGCATTGCGCGGCTCCTTTTAAACACGTTTCGTGTTTTCTATGCGATTTTTGCAACAAATTTTGATGGATAGCTTTAATGTTTTGGGCTGTGCATCGATCATCAATTAAGATGTCAGCTGGACAATGTATGCATGTATTGTATGTCTCAGCTTGATTGACGTATTAATCAGCCAGTCGGTTACTTATTTTTGTCTGTCAATTAGTCGTCAATCAATCAATCAGTTACTAAGTCACTCAGTCTATTAGACAATCAATCAATCAATGAACAAATCAATCAGTCAATCGAGATGTCAATCAATTGGTTCATCAGTCAGTCAATCAAATCAAACCAATCTGTCAGTCAATAAATACAGTAATCAGTCAATCAATCTGTCTATTGATTGATCAGTACAACAAAATATCACTTACTCAGTCAATCATTTAATCAATCAATCAGTCAGTCAGTCAGTCATTTAATCAATCAATCTATCAATCAATCATTCACTTGGTCAATCAATCAAAGAGTCTGTTAGTCTGTAATTAAGTTAAGTAATTAAGTCAGTCAGTCAATCAGTCAATCGAGCTGTCACCCATTTAGTCAGTCAATCAATCAATCTGTCAGTAAATTAGACCAATCGATCTGTCAGTCAATTAAGTAAGCAATCAGTCAGTCAATCTGTCAATCAATTCGTTAGTCAGCCCAAAACAGTTAAATATCCTTTGATGATGTTCTTTAAATGAATATGGCCAATTGGGTGTGGACGGTGGGCGTTGGGCGTGGCTTCACATCTTGTCGCCCTCGCTGGCCTTGCAGCGCTTGCGATGCTTGTAGAGTCCAGCGTACTGGGCAAACCGCTGGCCGCAGTCGGCGCAGCCGTAACGCTTCTCGCCCCGATGCAGATTGAGATGGGCATAGTAGGCGCTGCCAACGACAAAGGCGCGCGAACAATACGGACACACCTTGTCCCGGATATTGAGATGGGCGCGCAAATGGCGATCGCGTTCGTGGGCCGTATAGAAAGCCTTCTCGCAGCGATTGCACGGAAAGTCGCGTTGTTCCGTATGCCGTTTGACGTGCTGATTGAGTTTGCTGGCATTGACAAAGCCGCGGGCGCAATGCTCACACACATAGGGCAGCTCCTTGGTGTGGCTGCGCTGATGGACGCGCAGCGAGGTCGAGTTAAAGAACTTCTTGGGACACTCGCTGCAGGCGTGCGTCCGCTGGCCAAGATGACGCCGTAGATGGGCCTGGAGGCTGGTGCGCAGCGAGAATTTCATGGCGCAAATATGGCAAATGTGCTCAAGCGGATTGCCGCTGACGCCGCGCCGCCGACGCAGCTGCTCGACGGCGCCGTCCAGCTGACGCTGCAGCTGCTCCACATGCACATTGCGCTGATGCCGCAAATAGTCGCTGCGCCGCTTAAAGCTGGCGCTGCACTGGCCGCAGCCAAAGGGCGAAACGTGCAGCTCGAGAAATTGGAGCGCCCGATAATACTCGTAGCTGGGCTGCCAGCTGTCGCCGCGGTTGAGAGCCGCCTGGCGTGCCGCCTTGCATTGTCTGTACTGGCAGCGGAAGTCGATGAGGCGACTCTTGAGACGCTCGACGGTTATCTGGAGATTGCACTCCTCCTGCAGGCGTGTGCAGAGGGATTCGAGATGGCGCTGGCGCTGCTTGCGCTTGGTATAGTCCGGATGATCGGTGCACCAGAGCTGCTCGTAGCTCTGATAGATTTGTATGATCTTTAGATTGCTGTCGCGCTGCTGCAGCGACTTTTGGAGCACACAATTGATGGGCACCACATCGTCCAGGAAGCTGAACGCCTCGTAGAAGCCCCAGCGTGTGCCCTCGCCGGCGCCAACAACGGCGAGCGCCTCCCTTTGTCGTTCCCGTCGATAGTATTTGATGTAGTCCGTTAGCTTGCGGTGCAGCGATTGCCAGCTGAAGCGTGCCACGCCTCCGGCGTAGGCGTTCAGCTGGGCCGCTATTGTGTGCCAGGCCTGGCGACGCACCTTGCGCGCATGGTAGTCCAGATGATTGGGATCCCACAGATTCGGATGCGCCTGATACAGTTCGATTAGCTGATGGGTCAGCTCCAGGCTGAGACGCATGCGCAGCTTAATGCCATGGGCGCCCAACAGACTCATCTCTGACTCAGCTGTCTCATCCTCCAAGTCGTACTCCTCTTCCTGTTTCTCTTCCTCTTCCCCTTCCATTTCCGCTTCCACTGGACACGGCATGGCTGTGATTTCATCTGGCTTTGTTTGCGCCTCTTCCTGCTGCTCCATTTGCAGCTCGTTTGCCTGGTTCGTTTCCAGTTGCTGCTGCTCCTGCTGCGTTTCCAGCTGCTCAACCACAGTTGGCTCAATTTGCTGCTGCTCCACTTGCTGCTCTTCCTCCATTTCCATAAGCGCCATTAGCTCGCCCACCGTTGCATCCGTGTCCGGCGCCTGAGCTTCGCTCTGCTCGAGAACCTGCTCGCCCACGCTCTTGGCAGCAGCCAGCTCCTCGCAGCTGCCCTGGACATGTGTTCGATGTCCCACCAGATTCTCAAAGATCTTGCCGCAGGCGGCACAAACATAGGGATCGATGTGTTTGTGCAGGAATTCCATTTCCGCATAATGCTCGAACACGGACACAAACTCGGCCTGCTTGCCCTCAACGACACAGTGCAGATACCTAATTTTCTCCAGCCGATAACGCTTGCGGAGCGACTGCAGCCGCCGCTGGATGGCCAGGCCGGACAACTTGATGCCGCACATGCGCAGCGCCAGCTGAAGGCCGCGATGGGCCTCGTGGCGCTGGCGCAGGGTTTCGGCGCAGCGAAGGCGCTTGTGGGCATTGTGCCAGAGTATGGGATAGTGTTCATAGAACTCGAGCAGCTTGCGATTCTCGCGGGCGAAGTGTTCCTGGCGCTTGAGCAGCGACTGCTGCTCGCACAGGAAGCGCAGCTGATCGTAATGGACGAACTTGACGCCCTCCTCCAGTTCACCCTCGGCGGCGATGCGTTCGCGCTGCTTGAGAAAACGCTGGCACAGCGTCGAGATCCGTATCCGGACGTCCGTCACGCTAAAGCTGCGTCCGCAGTGGGCGCTCCAAGTGTCCGTTATCTGGCGCCACGATTCGCGGCCGCGATCCACGTCCCGGAACTCCGGATGCGATTGATCCCACAGACGCGGATGGCTCTGGTACAGCTCGATCAGATGCTGAACGTGCTGCGTGTTCAGCTTTTGGGGCTCCAAGGCGGGCAGAGCGGTCTGCGGGATGGAAAGAGAGAGAAAGAATTACATAAGTGAAAGAAAAAGTTCGGTTCTTAGAATAATTATAAAGATTTTTTAACTATTTATTTACACTTTATATTTATATTTAATATTTAAATAAATAATAATATTAAAATATTATTTTCTTCAATACTTTTCGAAACATTAATTGTTATTTAAATAATTTTTATTACTTTTTTTTTATATTTTTATATTAAATTTTTTTATTTTATTTAACGCACAAAAATTATAAAAAAATATATATGTGCATATAAATTATTTAAATGCTTGTAAAATATTGATTTGTTTAGAATTTTAATTCATAAGTTTACCAATTAATTCTTTTTTAAAATAATAAAAATTTTGCCGCACAGAAAACTAAATCTGTATTTAGAACATTTGTAATAAAAAAAAATGGACCAAACAAAATTAACATTAACAAAATCTTTAAAGTTCAGAGACTCTGTCGCGAGATTTCAATGGCAACTTTTTTGTTTGTTTAAATTATTTCACCTTTCTCTTTGTTATTTGCATTCGATTTTATGTTTTTCTTTTTTTTTTGGGTATGTTGATTTTGTGATTTAATGTGTCAGGCTTGGAAGAAGTCAAATCTGAAACGTTCAGAAACCGGTTGTAAAATGGATATTCTTTTTATTTTTTTAAACCACAAACTGCATGTTCAAACATTTATTTAACAGGTTTATTCTTCACTGATATAAAAATGTATCCATAGATCTTATAACAAATAGCTGCTGTAGACCATTAGTTAAATGTCCTTATAAAAATTATATCAATTATTCGATTTTATGACACTATATTAATATATAAATCTAACATATTTTTATTTTATATTTCCAAGGGTATTTTGAAGTCGTCATCACAAATAAAAAACTTTTTCTTCTTGTTTTTGCTT
This sequence comes from Drosophila lacertosa, assembly GCA_004143845.1. Taxonomy (NCBI): domain Eukaryota; kingdom Metazoa; phylum Arthropoda; class Insecta; order Diptera; family Drosophilidae; genus Drosophila; species Drosophila lacertosa. The sequence continues at coordinate 146,070 of SCDZ01000132.1, forward strand.
TACGTCTTTCTTACAACATCTTCTGTAAGTTTCTTCATTTTTTTTTATATATTACAAAATGCTTTCATATTTTATTCTCTTTCTCATTTTGACATATTTTATTATATTATCTAATTCTTACTTTTTGCTTTGTACTTTCATACTTTTTCTAATGTTATTAATAGTCTTGTCTTTTTTATAGGCTTTTGAAGGTGCTTTCTTATATAATATGTTTTTACTATTAAATTACTTATTTTCACTTTTTTTTCTTTAAATTTGTGTAATTTATTTTCAAGGCATGCAAATTTTACATACTTAATAATTTTCAATTTCTTCGAATTCAGATTTTTTTTTTAATTTTCTTCACACTTCTTTTGAATTTTATTGAACAAATTTTTTATTTAATTTTTAGTTTATTTTTAGTATTGTATTTATTATTATTTTATAATTGTCCTTTAGTACAAAGTTCCTTTTCTTTGGTGTAATTTATTTACATTTATGAAAATATTTTTTTTATTTTGATCTTTATTCATAATTTCACGAGGGAGTTTTATTTATGGTTTCTTGGTTGGCCGCTAGCACAAATTTAAGAATTTACATATTTAGGCTTGAGTTCCAAATTCTTCGTTTTGTATTTAATTAATTGTTTTACGGTTGTTGTTTTTTTATTATTCTTTCTCTTTTCGCACTTTTTTTTGTGTGTTTTTATTATTTCTTTGGAATTTGTCCAGTTCAGAGTTTGTTTTTCTTTAAAGATCATTCGGTGAAATCGCAGTCTGAGGCTGATAAAAATAAAAGGCCTAATTGTTTTAACCTTGTTATTTCAGGAAGTTTTTTTTAACCCAGATACATGACAAAGTTTTTAATTTGAATTACATTGGAAATTATCTAGAAAAGTTTTTAGTTAGAAAAAATTCTGCCGATCTGTATTAAATATTAATTTTAATTTGTGCTTTTATATGTGCAACATTTAATTGTGATGGCAAAACAAAAGAATTTAAAAACCATATTTTCATTAAATGTTAAAAGGCAACTTGTAATGTAATGGCTAAAAAATATGTTAAATAGCAAATAGTTTCTTCAATTCTCGGTCCGGAAAATTAAATAAATTTTCCTGACCACATAAGTTTTGTTGACCTACAACCACAAAAAGAAGTACTATTTCCTACCACTGTATATGATAATTATAAACATACGATCGAAATGTATATACATATATATATATATATATATATGTATAATTTGAGGGTTTACTCACATTTACATCGAATTTAATGGCAGCGCTGAGCTGGGTTGATTCGGCCAGCAGCTGGGCGTTGCTGGCGTCCAGGGCGTTTAGTTCTTGGACCAGTTGCTGTTTGAGTTCGTTGACCTCGCCGCCACTGGACTGTTCGGCCAAGACCTCCAGCATGAGCTCGTCGACGGGCGCCTGCTGCCAGTCGGCATGCCACAGCTCCATATGCTCCGCGAACTCGTCGAGGGCGCAAAGGGGTCGCTCCTCGCACAGCTCGCACTCGATGCCGTACAGCTCGCCCGCACAGTTCCAGGTGTAGACGGTGCCGCAGCGCTGGCGCGGCTCCTCGACGGGTCCAGCTGTTGCCTCGATGGCCGCACCGACAGTGGCCGTACCGGCGGCTGCCCCAACGGCTGCCCCAGTGGCAGCAACAGCTGCCCAAGCTGCTGGCGTCATTCTGCCTGCGTTTGTTGTTTGCTTTGTGCTATTTACTGTCACTTTTTGAGCCGAGCTTCTGATTCGACGCACTTGTTACTTAGCCCCAAGCCCAGGCCGTGAGTTGGGTTGGTGGCGGGGCGGGGCGGGGCGGGCAATTGTACAGTGGAGCTCGGCGAACTGGCGAATTGTGCGACTGCGCAGCTTCTTGGCTTCTGACGTTGTGAAAATGACAAGAGCCAAAGAGTCGACTTGATGTGCGGGCCAACAAACCCGTTGCGAGCCATCACATAGACACACACACATGCACGTTCGCTCACACACACACTCTTACACGCTATTCTTTGTCGTTTGGGTTTTGGTTTGGTTTGGTTTGCTTGTTGCCTGTTTTGCTTTGCGTTTTCACTTTGCTTGTGTGTGTGTGTGTGTTTGTCTGTGTGTGTGTGTGTGTGCATGTGTGTGTGTCTGGCTAACAGGTAAGGGTAAAAGAAAAAATAAATAAACATGTAAGCGTATTCTTAAAGCGGCAGCACAACTATGAGCTACCCTGTACTACAATTTGTTTCTTCCCACTATTTTAGTAAAAACTCATTTTACCCTACAAAAAGAATAATCGTTAAAATATTCAAAAATACCCCTTCTCAATTAACATTTACATACCAGACCAAACTAGCCATGTCGTGCCTGCTGCACAAAAGCAATATACCCCACGTTGCCCGTGAGCGTTCTTCAATTGTCACGGGGTATCGAGAAAAAACGTAAACATGACGACGCAACAGCTGAGAAGCAGGGCTCAAAACAATTGAAGCCACTTTGCGTCTGCGCACACACACATGTGTGTGTTTGTGTGTGCGTGCGCGCGCCTTGGGAACCGGAGCAGCAATTTACATTTACACACATTACCAATCTTCATTGTTGCTGCTGTTGCCGCCGGTGCCTTGGCCAATTCTTTAAAGTTAAACGCGTTGTGTTTCTTTCTTGTCTTGCCTTATTTCCGAAATGTCATTGTCTTCGAACCAGGGCTGCAATGAAATTCTATTCAAGGCTGCCAGACGCGCATCACCCGAACCGGTTCGAAGCAGGTATGCTTGTTTCGCTTAAGCCGAGCGGGTTACTAGCGAACCAGTTGCTAAAATAATGCGAGCTTAAAAAATTGAAGTAAAGATATATAAGATGTTCTGAAAAGTATTATTGAGAATTAATAACTAAGTCAATAGCTCAAATATAATAAAGTAAATCAATCAATCAAATTTCTGAACCGAGCCTAAAGGTGACGGGTTCGAAACGAAAACTTAAACGACGACGGAGTTTTTACCTTTGCAGCTTTATTTAATCTATCAGCAAAATATAAGTCAACTCTGCTGACTACCTTAACAGCATATGTACCTATCGATATGAGTACTGCGTTTTTTTTCTCAGTAATTGAATTACTTTCGCTCTCTCGTTTAGTTTTCGGACTTAAAACAAGCAAACATTGATTAATAGTGCTGGAATTTTGGTAATATATGCTGTTTCATTGCTAAAAGTTAAAATACGTTGGCATAATTGTGACCGCAACAACATAAGCCGCCAACTGCAAATCTAATATGAATTCGCATTGTTCGCGTTTGATTGATTTGAGCATTAATCAAAAGTATCGATATGGTTGCTAATTAGAATCGATAGGTCGAGTGTGTGTGCGTGTGCGTGCAGCGGGAATTGTGAAAGGTAACAAACATTTTTTTTGTGCCGAAATGTGTTTGAATATATGTATGTATGTATTGCGAGATATGTTAAAAGTGCGGTAATAGCGAAAAGTGCCTAATCATTGTCAAAACAGGCAACGTCAAGCCCTGGTCAATTACAATGAGGACACTTCAAATATAAAAGTGAACAGGTACGTGCTCGCATGCGCACACACATACACGCATACGGACGTAAGAGTGTTCGTTTGTATGTGTGTCTGCACAAGTGGAAATGGTAACCGGTAGACTCAACGAAACACTTAACATTCTTGTTCTTCTCTTCTTCTCTTCTCTTTTTCGCTTTTTCAGTTTCTCTCTTCGCACGTTCGAGCAGCTGGTGAACCAGTTGCGGTCCCAGTTGCAACTATTTAACGTGGCGATCGCAACTTTTTGCAGTTGTTTTCGGTCATGGGAAAGTTGTGCGAATTTTCCCCACATGAAAAACCAGTCAATGCACAAACAAAAGCACTGTATGCATTCTATGCATGTGATAAACCGGTTTTCAATGCCCCAAGGAACCAAATAAGGGCTCTGATTTCGCATTGGCCGCGTCACATCGTTATTACCATTATTATTATTAGTGGGTATCATCGGGGAGTGCCTCCATAGCGACCGACGGGGCAAGGGGGGCGCTTCGTGAAACCACACCCCGAGACAAATTGCATGAAAATGAAAACTGTGCACGCGTGCAGTGGCAATAAAATGCTTTGGGGCCAAACTGTGCGGAAAAACTGCAACAGCGCAAAACAATGGCAAAAAGATGGGAAAGTAATGACAAAAGGACTGAGAAAATTAAGTCGAATTCTGTATCCTCTATTTAAATTAGCTGCCTAGCAAAGTGAGTAATTAATACTTCTAAAATTAAATCATAGTTTTAGTGTAAGCAAAGGGTTCTTAAGTCTTTTGCATTATAAAAGTAATTTTTAATTCTTTGGCGTTAGCTTATTTACACATTTTGTTTTGAATGCGATTTAAAATTTTTTTTTAGGCTGGCATTTTTTTTTTTATATATTTATTTTCTCGTTACACTTTTGCATTATGACAGACGTCTGACTTTAATTTAAGCACACTCAAATTTAAATGCTCTCTTTTGATAGAGTATATTCATTTGTATAAACGTATATACTGAGAGAAAAACTACTGGCTGAAAATATATATTAGATATATTTTACTAACAGTTTGAATAGTGTTAATGATTATTCATCACTTAATAATAATAATTCTGCGGAAATTTTAGTTAATTTAAATGTTATTATTAGTAGTCCATCTTTGCGCTCAGTGTTTAAAATTCGTTTCCTCTTTTTAAATTATTAAATTATTTTTTAGGTATGTTGTATCAATTCATTTTCTGGTTTGCGTTTTTAACTGAGTTAAACTATTTGTGGTTTTGTATTATAAGATTGTTAAATGACTATTTTTTCGATCAATACACGAAATGAAGCAATTATCTTGTTTCCGATCAGTTTTTGAAATATTTTGCTGTAATTTTTCTCAGTTTTTCCTAGTTAAGTAATCGGTTTTGAACTATGTAGCTTGTGTGGCTCATCTTTTTGCTCAGTGTATGGCTGTTGCCAACTTTAAGGGAATATTCAGTGTAAGCGCAAGATAAACACGACCCGCGGGAGCTTTGGTTGCAACTTTCGCGCTGTCAACTCAGTGCCAGTGAGTGTGAGTGTGTAAATAAACAAAACACATATGGCAAACACATACACACACATACACGCAAACACACACGCACACACTTGCAATCACACGCTTGGCCGCTGGCCATATTTAAAAGCAGGGTACATGGCTCAGCATAAACAACAAATGCAATGGCCTTGTCTACTACTCATTTACAGCCCCCTCTACGTCACACACACACACACACACACACACACACACACACACACACACGTTGACTTTCCGCCATATTCACTGCAAAAGTTGATCCTCTGCAAAATGCAACGTTTCCGTCAACTTCAAGCCTGCCCCTTCCTCCCTCCCTCCCTCCCTTCTGTCCTATTGTTCAGTACAGTTAAGGCTCTTGCCCTCTGTCACCGTTTTTGGGGTTCTCCTCATCGGTTCTTTCGTATGACGTCATATGTCCTATCAGAAACTGTTATTTCGCTAAATAAAACGGGTACGGAAAAAAGAAATGCAAACAAAGTTGACAAAGGCAAAATATTTAAAAAATAAATAAATAAATAAAAACAAGTAAAAACGTTGCAGTTGAGCCTTACTCTCAGACCAATACTCGTTAACAGTTTTATAAGCAACATTATTTAAACATAACAACATTTAAAAAATGTTCGTTTTGCTTTGGGGCTTTAACTCAGAATCAATTTGTAACTTGTTTTAATTGCGTGCTCCATTAAATAATCCTGTTTAGATGTGAGAGTGGTCAATTCAAGTTTTAAAATGGTCTTTTGAGGAGCTCCTAAGTTATATGTGTGATGCTCAACTCAAAAACTAAAAATGATATGAAGATAAAATCGATTGAATGAAAGCAGTCTCAAAGTTTTAATATTAATTTTAGAGGAGTTAATCGTCCTAAAAAAATCTAATATATCTAGCTTTAAAAGTGATACCGATTAAATAGATTTGCCACACCACCAGAAGGTGTTTAAATAAAAACCCTAATTATAATCAAATTATATCTTCAAGTCTCTATCTACCAGCCTGATATGCCCCTTTCACTTCCTGAACGAGCTTAAAAATAGTTTCATACAAACATAAATGTGTATGTAAAACTGAAATTTGTTAAAAATGTTATATATGTATATATATTTACATATCTGAAAAAAGTGCAAATTGTTTATGAAGTAAAACCGCAAAAATTTCGGTACGTTAAGTCACCCATTTTCCAGCGACAGGAACTGTAACCAAACGTTGCAGTTGGCGTGGAAGGTTCTGCAAGCAAAACCAACTGAAATTCTGATACGATTATTTATAGGGCTGCCCAACCTCAATCCCGGTTATTTTTTTCATATTCCATTCGCCAGGCAGAAAAAAGTTGTCAATGCTTTGCCAAAAATTAAATACCCTTGCAGATTAAATAAATAAATTTAAAATAGCTTTGTCACGGATTTTCATTTTGTTCTTTAATATAAAAAAAGGATTTTCTTTTGTCATAAAATTTATGATATAAGACTTTAATGTAGATTTAAACATCAGCTTTGTGAAAATACTAAACTATACTTTGTTACAGCTTTAATGTCAGCAAACCAAACTAGTTTTAGTTACTTATACACTATAGTATTATAAACAGAGTATTGTGAAGTCGAAGTCGAGGAAGATACTAACTTCCTACAAACTTGCAATTTTTTTCCTTGCCACTTTTCACTGATTTAACGTTTTTTGCACTTTTTTTTAAATTGCAAACTTGGTTTCTTCTTTTTCTATTTTTTTTTAATGTTTAGTTTTCTTAAATTGCCACGCCCCTTTCTGCTGGCATTGACTCAGCCCCAACAAACTGTGTAATTAGTCCTTGCCTAATTGATGACTCTTCTGCTTCTTCCTTTGGTTCCAAAAAACAAAGACAAATGTGATTGACAAGCGGTTAGATTGTTAGCGACATAAACAACATGGTGACAAAAACAATTACAGCGAAAAGATTGCTCGACGGGTCGATACCCTGGACTCGCTTAACTCGTGCCTAGTGAAATACTTATGCGTGTGAAATACATACATATATGATAATTGTTAATTGATATTATTATAGTTTTTACATTTATTTTGAGCATGGATAAAGTGTGTTTTCAGATTTGCGATAGTAAAAACGATTTTATACAGACAAAATCAAAACAATCATATTAAGATGGATAAAGGGAAACGGAAATTTTTATTAGGCCGCATACTCGAATTTCATAAAACTTTTGAATTCATTTATGTTTAAAGCTGTCTCTTCCTCTGTCTATTTCCTTCATTTGCATTACTTTATGAACATCCCTGTGAATCCCCGTTTTATGGCCGCTACTGGGTATAAATAATTGCTTGACCTTTTGCCAAAAAATGGGTTGGCCGGCAAATTGCGACATTTGTGGTTTCCTTTTTTTATAATACCCTTACAGAGGGTGTTATACATTTATTAAAAAATGTGCAATAATAATAAATGACTTTACTATTGAATGCAATAGCTTGATAAAAACTAGCAAAGGTAATATTTATTGAGCCGATGGGTTTTTTTTAAGTAATTTTAATTCTTGTAGAAAAAACACTATCTATTTCTCTAAGTGTAGCTAAAGTGTGTTCAAATTAACGTTATGTTTAAAAGTCTTTCTTGTTTACATTGAAGTAATATATATTATAGCCATTAATAGAGAATATCGCTGGAAGTGTAGAAAATAGTGCTAAGTTTCTAAGTGTCTGCAAGGGTATTAAATCTTTGGCAAGCCGTAAACTGCAAATTTTTTTTTGCTGCCCTTTTTGTTCGTTATGTCTTTTGGACATCAACCAAGGAAGCACATCTCTGGGTGCCACAATATATGGCCGCACATTATTCAATGGACTCGCGACTGTTGTTGTTGGCGTTGTTCTCGTTGTTGTTGTCGCACATTGCGCCTGGTAAAACAAGCGCGAAAACATAATGAGCATATAAATAGACAAACAATCACCGGCAAACAGCCGAGCAGACAGCAAACAACAACATAAACAACAACAACAACATAAACAACAACAACAACAACAACAACAACAACCGCCGTTACGGTTGCCTTCAGGCGCCCATTCTGCCCTTTTGCCGAATGCAAGCAGTCGCAGCCAATTCACCATAGCGCACTAAGTCACCACAATTGTGTTGAGTTTCTGTCGGTTTCTGCACAGCGGCGTCGTCGTTCCCTTTTCCCAGTTGGCAGCCAGCGCTGCTGCTGTAAACTTTATGTCCTTTTTTTCTGTTTTTAAATATTAGCAAAATATCTTGTTACTTATCTCGTAGCTAACTTGGAAGAGCATTATTTGCTGTATTTTAAGTTGGCTATATAATAGTTTAGAGCTTTTTATTCAATGGCATACACTATAAAATTATATAAAAGTTATTTAATATACCTTTGATTCCAAGCTATATAATATCTATAGGCATGGGCTTATTTTAATTTAATTTTTAACACCTTTTAATATAATTTGATTCTTAAGCTAATGTATAAAGATGGTATTTCAATTGTTAGCGCTATTAAAAAAGTAAGTTTCTATAACTTGTATTGTATATCATTTGAGGAAATTGGAATTTTTTTACAAATTGTTTCTCGTTATTTTACTTTCTTTCTAAACTTAACTAAAACATAAAAAGAATTCTACAAAACTTTTTCCTTTAACATACTTTAATCCTTTCACTTTAAGTTCAATTCAAACAAAGAAAATCAAGAGAGGGGTTCCCCTAAAATTACTCAAAGGTAATATTGAAAATATTTACCAATTTCTCATCGATATCCGAAGGCAATTTGATATTGTTATGAGCAGGTGTCGCATCCATCAATTTGTAATATTCGACAAAAACAATCTGAATATTTGCTAGATGTGTGCAGTTTATGTAAATATTGCACATGGACACAAGAAAAAAGAAACAAATACGTCAAATAAATCTTCAATGCATAAACATTGATCTGAGCGCTTAAATGTATGGGAGAAAAGTATTAAAAAAAACAATTCGCTAAAAAATAAAAGGAAAAAAATAGACAACAAATACAAATGGCAGACAATAGCAATTTAAATACATAAAGCCGCAGATAGACGAGATATGTGCTTCAAATAGAAATAAAAGCATTAAACGTGCTTTATGGGCTTAAAGTTTAAATACACTTTGTGCGGGGTAGCACGATTTTCTCATTAAAGTTTGTTTAACAATTTTAGGATTTAATGTGTTTTATATATATCATCTTTCGTACTATATATTTGGTATATTTATTTGAAATGTTTTTCCACTGTCTACAAATAATTAAATTATTTTACAAGTGTATTTAATTGTCACTTTAGTTTACATTTAAATTCTACATTATTTTGTTTGTGTCCACCGAGTTCGAGTTCAATGTGTTATGCGTTTATTTGGTTTTATTTTTGGTTTTATATTTTTGCCTTTTGCCATTCGTTTCAATTCAGTTTTTCGCATTGTTGTCTTTTTCGCCATTTTTATTTTTATTTTATTTTTTTTTTAGCAGCCGTCGCGTTCATTGCAGCTGTAAATCGAATTTGGACACGCTTAGATAACTTTTAGATTTATTTATTTAACAATTTTAACGGCAAGTCGGGCAATTTATTAGACATTTCTTTTAATTTTAAACCGTTCGCTTATTGTTTGCATCGTTTCAATTGCTTTAATTCACTTTAAATACATAAAGCGATTTTTTATACAAGATTTATGCTTTGAGCTCTTTATTCAACTGTATTTGGGTTTTAATGTTATAAATTATTTAAGCCTAGGATTTAATACGTTGAGGATTTTCTCATATACATTTTATTATGTGTGCGAATCTTTTGTTCTTTAAATACACCATTTAGAAATTTAACTTTAAATAAAATTTAAGCAATTTTAGCTTTTGCAAGGTTGACTTTAACTAACTTAAAAATGTTGTTTTTTTCCAATTTGCGTAAATGTTGTAAAGCCTTTTACATAAAAGTTTAACATCGCCAATTAAACAGATAAACTATTTTACAAAACTCCTACGATAAAGTATTTAAATTTGATTATGGTTAAGTATCGCTCTTTTCATATGTATATATATATATACTATATACATGGGGAGAAAGTTTGTTGCAAAATTTACGTGTTCAAGTGGATTCCCGTAAATTGGTTATAAAAGTGAAAAGTGTTTATTCGCAATGAATGTATTGAAAAGTTACTTTCATGCACGTCATACAGATAATAACAGCAATAAAAAAAAAACAAGGATGTGTGCTCTATACTAAAGTGTACGACTAGTGGATATCCTATAAGCAGCTCTAAGCAATTAAACAAATTCCCTTCCGTAATAAGCTGTCATTTTTAAGTTTTTGCTTTCCATAAATTTTATAAAGTATGTTTTTTAAACCTTTTTTAACTAAATTTATTCATTCTTAGTTATACAAATATTCTTAACATGCATATTTTAGTAATCACTACTAAATTTAATTTCAGAAATGTACTCAAAAACTATCCACAAAGTCAATATACCTCATTTACGTTTGCTAATCTGAAATGGCTAATAGGGTATTGAAATAACACTTGACCATTTTATCTGTAACTGTACACGCTTGCGCCAAGGACTGCTTAGTCCTTACCTGTTTCATCTGACTCCTCTCGAGCTTCCCTTTGGCACTCCTTGTGCTCCTGTTGCCTGCATTCACGCTTGCAGTGCGCTTCCTGGCTGTGTCTTACATTTTCATTAAGTTGAAAATAACAACGAAAAGTTTCGTTTTCCGCTGCTGCCAAACAGTTTTCGCCCCCCCCCTCCCCCCCCGCGTCCTTTTCCATCTGTTCCATACATAAACATTAGCTGGTGTTGTTGCAAGGATACATATTTTTTGATATGCCATGTCCAGCTGTGCAGTTCCTTTGCTTTGGCCACCTGCAAAGCTTCTCTACCTCGTCCTTATCCACCCCCCCCCCCCTCCCCCCTCCCCCCCTCTTCCTCACTGCTTTACTCCGTCACCTTGCACCCTGTTCGCTTTGGAGCGTAACGTGCAATTTTTATTGTTATAGCCGAACTTGGTACATGTCATGCTGCCTAGACACTGTTGTTAACTTTTGGTTGCTTTTGTGGCTGCCACGCCCACCATCTCAACACCCTCCGTCCACACACACCCACACAGGCAGCCATTGGAGCAATGTCCAGCGATTTTCAGTTTTTCGCATTTGCAGTTTTTGGTCGCACATCTTTTCAAAACCCCGTAACAATTGCACAATGGGTATATACAGACATAATTTTAGTTATATATTATAGTGTATATGAACTTAGATTTAATTTGTTTCCAACTCAATCAATAACTTGTTTCCCCTTGTTTCTGCTATCCATTTATAGATAAAATGTAGACTAAGCTACAGGGTATCTACGAGTGTATCAATCTTTCCATTCGCACACGTGCTGTAAATTTGTCCGCAGCTTAAACTTTTGCCTGCTTGATATGAGCGTCAAAATGTTTGGCTGCCAAGTTTTTGTTTTTTTTTTTTTTGGCCGGCCCGTGACTATTGCAAAAGTATTTTTGGTCAAATTAAAAAACATTTTACAATTGCAGTGGCAAGTATGTGCGTGTATGTTGCATGTGTGTGTGCGTGTATGCGTGTTGTGGCAACTTTCGCTAGTGACTTGGCAAAAAGTTTGCCATTTCTTGCGTCTGGCGAAAACGTTTGCACTTTGCGTTAGCCAAAGACGCCCCAAAGTTGCAGCCAGCTCCCAGTTCATTGCCAGTTATTGTAATGTCGCCGATTGCTGTTGTACTTGTTGTTGCCTGTGTTGCTTAGTTGTTGCAACAATTTTTCTTTTTCGTATACTTACTTTGGGTATTTTAGCTTTCAAGTGAACAGTAAGTGCTTAAACATGTGGGATAAAGAAATTAGGTTTTCTTTGATATCTTCAATTAATATGAAAATGCAGTAAACTTAAATAAATTATAGCTTTAAAAACATTAAAGCTGTATTGATTTGTAACAAAAGTCCATTTATGAAAGATTTTAATAAATTTACTAGGGTATTTTAGCTTCGTCTGTCCTTTAATCTTCTACTTTGAACTACTTTTCTTTTTTGTTCATGGTATTCCATTTTGTTTTTACCACTTTTTGATAGTCAAAAGTTGTTGGTAACTTAGGAGAGTCCTTCCTTCCAGTCCGCCCACTTTGGCAGCCTTGTAAGGTGCTTGGGGCCAATGGCTTTGGTAATTAGTTAGCTACTAACTGTTAGTGTTGGCTGCCTAACGGCCAAGTTAATGGGCGGGCTGCCTTGTGACATTATTCCCGCGCAAAAAGCCCAAAATTCTAATGCTTAATGTGCCAGCTAAGAAAAACTCATGTAATATTGACAAACCTTGGCGAAAACTTGGCTAAGAAATCTAAGGAAGTTTCTAATATTTTGTATTCCAGCCCATTTAACTTGCATAACAATGTCTTTTGTTAGTTTAGTTTACGAAACTTTCAGTTACTCTCAACTCTTTACATGGTATCTCGTAGTCCAGCTATTAAGTGACTACACAAGTTTTTTATTTATCACAATTAATTTTGGGTGGCTTTCGTTCTCCGATAACTTTACAACATTTTAATAAACTGAAATTATTAAAAATAGGTGCTGAATAATTTGGTTCAAATTGAATGTTTTTTTTAAACACCTATTCAAATTTATGTACAAATAAATTATATATACATACTATATATGTATATATATAAAATAATAGTCAATTAAAATGATTGTCATCGTAAAATAGCTAAATGGAAATAATTAATAAACATTTTGTTTCGGAATAATATTCAATAAATTTCTTTGAATATCGCCAATTTCTATATCAATTAGCCAAGCAACATACACACAAGTTATTTCGGTTAATAAATTGCTAAATGCAATTAAAAGATGCCTAACATAAATCAAATTCTATGCTAACTAAATGATAATTATAATTAGGCTAATTAAATGAGATTCACAAATGTGAAATTAGGAATTTTGCTAGAAAACATGTGAATATTGCCCAGTTAACTATATGAAGGGTGGCGTGTCAGGGTTGAAAACGGGTAGGAGTTCATTTCTAATCGTTGTCATTGGATATCCGGTCAATAATAAGAAATAATTAATTTGCTTCGACAATTTTGTCAACACTCGAAGCACTCGAGGCCAATCAAGCACAACGAGGGGTCTGGATTTTAAGGGGTAGTGAACGGAACTGTATGGAATTGGGGAGCACTTGAAATGCAGTCGCTGCAACAACAACAGCAGCAGCAGCAACAGCAGCAGCAGTGCGCACTTTATTAACGCAATTTCCGTTTCCGTTCGAGTCAAGTGGGTAGCTCAAAGGGGGTGGAATGGGGGGGGGGGGGGGGTTACTGTAAATGGTTGCAGGGTGGATTTGGTTAGGTCTGGTAGGTTACGGGGCTGCGTTTTGTCTCAGCCACAACTGTTGCCAGCGATAAGGCGCTGCGAGTATAATCGTTATAATAAGCGTGACAAAATTGCTTTGCAACTGTACGATGGAAAATTTAAAGGGATTTTGTAGCAAATATACATTAAATATATGTTAAATATATGGAGAAAAAGTAATAAATTTGTCTATGGGCCTATTTGGTTAGGATCTAAAAGTATTTCAGACCTTAATGAAACCTAAAGATATTATTTTAATACATATATTAATGTTTTTTTATACAAAGTTTCAGTAAGAGTTTTCCTTAACCAATAAGATGTTGGTTTTTAAATATTTACAAATCTTCTAAGAGTTAAATTGATTTTGATAATGTACATTGTTTGGCTGCTGAAAGTAAAGTATACCACATTTTATTGATATTTTGTATTTACATACAAAATCTTTATTTTCAACTCCTTTTCTAACTTTGTTTTTTTTAAATATTTACAATTGTCCCAAGAATACTTTTAGTAAATTAATATTTATTACTAATTGTTTTTTTGGGCAGTAAATATGATTTGTTTTTGGTTTTTATGGATTTAAACCGTTTAGTCTTAATCATTAAATTGCTTCATTAAAGTTTTTGTTTGCCCCACAGTGCATGAGCTGCGACGATATGTCGACATAATTGTCACGTCTTCGCTGCTTCTCTTTCTCTCTCTCTCTCTCTCTCTCTCTCTCTTTCTCTCTCTCTCTCACACATTTCCATTAGCATTTTCGCTATTGCTTTAGCAGTCACTTTTCCTGCTAATTGCCTCGCGCATTCAGATGCAAATGTGTTGCCTACTTTTAGGCGACCAAAAAATTTTCGCATACAAAAAAAAAATGAAACCGATTTATTTGGTTAATTTGAAGTCGACTATCTAAATGGCTTGTATTTCAATTTTAAACCAGCTAAGTACTTTAATTTATAAGCTGTAGTTAAACAAGCATTTAAAAACAAATGAGTATCTTTAAAGTTAAAATTGAAATTTTTATTGACAACTTTTGTAAAGCTAATTCGAAAAAGTTTTCAGGTTTCTAAGCAGAAAATTAAAAAATAATGTTAACAAGTGAAAAATCAGTTAATATATTTAAATGATGCGTAAAAATATATATTAAAAGCGTTGAAACTAAAAATTGTTTAGTAAATGATAAAAATAAATTTGTTCGCTTCTTTTTTGTAGCTTTTCAACTCACATAATTATTATTATTTTAAATAAGTTAAGCTTTTTGAATATACTGTCACTGTAACTGTCTTTAAATGAGTTGTGACAACTACACACACACACAAACACACATACACACAAACATAAGCACACGCCCTCTTCATGCACCACAGCCTACCAATTGCTGTGCATATTTTTTGGAAATTTGTATTTCGTATAAAATGCTAAAAGTTTTGTCATTAAGCCTTTTTAATAATGAATTATATGGTAGTCACATTACACACACACACACACAGCACATTTGTGAGTGTGTTGACCTGAGGCACACACACACGCGCACACACACACACACACACATGCATTTGCTGTGCCAAAAACTTTATTATTACAAAATTTTGTGGGCCAAAAATGTGCCAAAGCGCTTTTACCCATTCTCCAGCTGCAGCTTCCTTTGCTTCATCTTCTTGGCCCTTTCTCCGCGCTCGTCCTTCGTCCTCTGTCCCAGTGGCCCGCCTGTTACCCAAACGTTGTCGCCATCATGTGCTCTCCATGGAAATTATATTTATTACATAATTATGCACAGGCCATGATAATGTCGCCGCAATTTACAATTTTTATACTTTATACCTATCGAAAATTGTTATTGAAATAATAGGGTATGCTGCAGTTGTGCAAATGTTGAAAACAGGCAGAAAAAATGTATTTAAATATATTGATTTAAAGTTAATATTTATTTAAAAAATATAATTTATATATAATATACATAAACGAAGCTTTAATTACAGGGTATAAACGGTATATATACACTTTCTGGTCAGATATGACTTGAACTTTACGCCTTTTGCTTTATTGTTTAGCTGCTTAATTCATGGCCCATATAAAGTTACGCATACGCTGCGTATGCCGCCCAATGCAAAGCAACAAGCAACAGTCCAAAGTGGGCAGTGGTCAGTGGTGGGCGTGGCATTTTGCAGTTCCATCAACTAGTCAGTGAAGTATTTGATGACTATTGTTTTGCTCTGTTGCCTCTGACCAGCCACAAAAGCGAGTTAAGCATTTGACGTGCGGCGACTCGGCATCAACTGACAGTTGCTGCAGTTTGCCATTGCTGCTGCAGTTGCATTTCCATTTGCATTTGCAACTGCCACACTTTGTATGCACTTCATTTGTATCACAGCGCATTGTTGTTGCCTTTTTGCCATACATGGAGTTTATATCCGGCAAAGCTGAGCGAGCCTTCAAGTTGGCTTCTGTCCAGCCTCAACTCTAGCTAAAGTTTTCGCAACTGGATTTTCTTTGTGCCTGTGTTGACTAGTTAATGCTTGCTTTTGTCCCACCTAACTAACGCTTTTGCGTAATTTTCCAGCAAACATTTTAGCTGGTTTTGTGCTTTAACCTTTTGGGAATTACAAGGCAGTTAACAAAAATTGAAAGTAAAGCTGGCTACATTTTGTGTTGATTAAAACTCTTGAGTAGCTCATAAATGAAGAGATCCAATTTAAACATAGGCTCCTTTTCAGGCCTTTAGTTAGCAGGAAAACAGTCGTTATCCAAAACTATATTCAAATGAAAGGAATATTTGTTGATTGCGGAATTGTTATACCATTAAAGAAATCTGCAAAAAGTATATTTAAAAACTATTTTAAGACACTTTCAAACTTAATAACATAAGCAAAAAGTTTGTTGATGATTCTAAAATTGACCTGAATTGGATATTGGAGATAAATATCTAGATAAAATTTATACTGAATGAATTAATTAAATTTTTCATAGGCCAGTTGTGGAATTTTATTCCTGCTTTGGTTTATGTATTTCTTTTTGTTAAAAGCATTTGGGAATTATAAATGAAATGAGTTATATATGAAATTCTTATACACCTTGGTTCCACATAAGTAACCATATGTGCGTTGGTTTCTTTTTTGACTAGAAAATGAGATGATTTTTCCACACACACAGGCACACACACTCAAACTATGATTTATAACTATTTTAAGCTCACAAATTTCTATGCGGCGCCAAAAAGTATGCCACTCACACACAGATAGAGACACACACACGCACACACACACAGTCAGACACATCTATTTTATTATGCATGCATTACTTATTACATTTGCAGCGCTTGCCACGGCCGACCTAAAGACACACAGACAGAGACAGACAAAGAAAGAAAGTGAGAGAGGTAGAAAGAGAGAAAGAGAGTATGAGTGAGTGACAGTGGGAGTGAGAGTGAGAGGGAGAGGGAGACACAGCGGTAGACGGTGACCCAGCGAGCCTTTTTGCCATTTGTCATACACAAAAGGCGATGTCAGCTGTGCTGGGAAATAAAAAGTTACACACATACACACACACATGCACAGACACACAGACCCACAGACATACAGACATTTGTGAATTTGCTGCCATTAGCCGGCGCTACCGTAACGGGTAATGCAATATACAGTTATCATGCCGTCTCATTGCCATAATTGGAGTCTTTGTGAATGCCACAAATACAGCTACCACCCAATCCCCACAGTCTCCACTTGCCCCTTTTTGTTGCAAACGTACCTCGACGCTGCCAGCAGCGGACTTTGTCTTTTGCTGCCACTGCCACTGCATGTTGCAACATGGCCGTCGATGTGTCTGGCCTTCATTCGATACACACAGTTTGCAGCTCATTTGTGGCAAGCGATATGGCGCAACATACACACACAGAGCGAGAGAGAGAGAGAGAGAAAGAGAACGAGAACACATATCAGAGCGAGAGCGCAATTGTTGTAGTTGTTGTTGCGCAAGAAAAGAAATGCATATGGCAAATCGGCGACTGTTGGCGCCACATGCAATGTGCAACAAAGGCTAAATGGCAAATGGCAAATGTTACTCGTCACACACAAACACACACACACTCACACACTCACACTCACACACCTGCGCTTATAATGTGGCACAGGTGCTGTTTCAAGACCTCACAGCCTCAATCTACCAACTTCTTTATACTCCACTAAAAAAAAAAAGAAAGGAAAACCATTTGAAGTTTAAAGATTTTTGAAATTTACATTGTTTTGTAGACAAATGGTAACTATCTTTTATTTAAAATAAATGATCAAATTTAAATGAGTTTATATTTTTACTGCAAAAAAAAAAAAATAAAAAGCTAAGTAAAATATTGTTTGATTCACGGTTTAAACCACTCAAAAAACGTCATTTGAAGTTTTACGAATATCCAAATTCGCAAAGTCTTTTATACAAACATTAATCATCTTTTATTTAAAAAATTATATATATCAATGCTTAAATTTCCTTCATGTCATATTGCGTTCATATTGTTTCTACAAATTAGATTAAAATACAATTAAAATATTGTTTGATTCACGCTTTAAGCTACTCAGTTTTTGATTAAGACCTTGGACTAAAAGCTTTCTTTTGTTATGAAAGGACCTTTGTCTGGTTCATATTTTGAATTGATTCCTTGAGTATCTTATGTTGGTGTAAGATTTAGTTTAATAAATAAAAAATAAATAAATGTTGGTTAAGAATCACTTTTGTCTAAAATGTTGAATATACTATTATAATATATATAATATATGTAGAACTTTTTATATTCGGGGAATTTTTGTCAACGTTTTTGCTAAGTGTACTAATGTTTAACCACCTTTATCAACAGCATTATTGTTGTTGTCAGCGTCATGCGGCGTTACTATGACATTAGTTTGGCATGCATCCGCACACAGAACTCCTTTGCTTCATGCCACATTCCTCATGCCACATGCCACATGCCTCATGCCTAATGTCAGCTAGTGGGCGTTGGTATCAGGTGGCTCTCAGGACCTGCGGACAGCGACTATGCAGCCATGCGGCAGTCAACACTTGTATTCAAACAATATAGCCCAACAATAGCCAGTGTCAAGTGTTGTTTTAATATGCCACCTCAGTGTTTGGCTTGACTTTCAGCTGCCCAGCTGCACCAAATTGAAGCGGCTCAGTTAGTTTATGCGCAGATGGACCTCTTAAAATATGCAATTAATTGCGGCTTTTGCAAATGCAATCAATATGCAACCAACCAAGATGAGCTTAGTTTTGGCAAAGCTCTCTGCAACTTCAAGTGATTCCTTGATTCCCACTAAATGTAGCAAATTTAATTCATTTTTGAAAAAGACGAATAGATTTCAGATTGATAAAAAAGTATTATTTTAAAATTAAAAAAAATGAATTAATTGGTTTTACTTTTTAAAAGGTTAATTATTTGAAATCAGCTTTAATTTAAAGCGTAAATTATAATAACAATGCAATCTGTCTAACTTGCAAATATATTTGATACGACTTAAAGGGTAGACATAAAGGCTTTTAGTAGAATTTTAATTATGTAACTTTTGGCATATCACAGCAAAAGTTAAATAATCGTAGCACAAAATTTTGAAAAATAATACTAAATATGGAAATAAAATATAACATAAATAGACCCAAAGACTTATTTGCTTTTCATTTTTTGCCTGCAAATGGAGCGTTATGCAAAGCACAAAATAAAGACAATTAGCTTATTTATATATTGTTGTATAATAAAATAAAAAAAGTCTTCACAAATAAAAGTTTTAGTTGGTTTAATAAAAAAGCGCAGCAACTTCTGGGTTAACCCAACAGTTGCAGTCATCTTTTCGCTGTTGGTTACTGGGCGCTTTGTCTGGCTGTGATGTAACAGCAACAGCAACAACAACAGCAACAGCAACAACAACAACTAGAACAACAACTAGAACAACAACAACTAGAAAAACAACAATAGGCTACAAGTAAAAACCACAGCACGCAACGGGAATATGTTTCAAAGTAAATAAAACAACAAAGCGAACGGACACAAACAAAGCAATAGAAAGTGTCGGTGATGGGAGAAAGGGGGAAGAGAAAGCCAGAAGGGTTAGGATGAGGATGAAGGGTCGAGCTGGTGGCTCTTTTCTGTCCCTGGTGACATTCATTGACTGTGTGCAATTGTCGTCCATAGTTTTGCCTTTTCTATACCCTGTAGCTATTGCAAAAAAGTTTATAAAAAAAAGATTATATTGCCGTTATGCGAATTTATGTAACGGTACGAGAAAAGAAGAGACTTTAAAAACTGGGAATACTTAATTTAAAGTTTGAGTTAATGTAACATAATTTAAACTTGGCTAAAAGGCTGTGAAGATATTAGAGATTAATTTTACGAGGTTTCGTATCCAACATACATCATCCAAAAGATTTGTTATAAATATTTTTTGCCTTGTTTATAAATTATGATCTTTAAAAAATGTCCTTTAAAATGTATATAGAGTTTTCTAACGCTTTCTAGTAAATGTGAAAAAAACAAATGCAAAATGTGGATTAACGTGGGCAGATTCAACCAAGAACAGGGTATCTTTTAGTCGCACACGCTCTGTTGAAGTACTTTTGGTTCGTGGTCTGTTTGTTTTTTTTTTATTGCTGTCATCCTTAGACCTTGTGCTCAGTCGCTGCCCGCACTTCATTTGCATTGTGCTTGCTTATTGTTTGCGGTTGTTGCAATGGCTAAGCAATGACACACACCCAAGCACACACACATACACAGAGGAACATTGTTGTGGCGTTGACAGCTTCTGCTATTTTAGCCAGCAGTGACAATTGCATTTGTTTTGGTTTTAATTAGCCAACGAAAACCGCAAAAACTGCAAAATAATTGACTGAACCGGGTTGCAAAAATAGTGTGAAAGATAGAGAAAGGTGGGCAAAGAGAGAGAAAGAGACAGCAATAGTGAGAGAGAGAGAAAGCGTGTTGTGCTTAATGGTTTAAGCTGCTGTAAAAGCCTGAGGCAGGCAGCAACAACTTTAAAATTAAGCGTCAGGATTGCAACGAGTTAACCTCAACACCTTTCAACAAGCACACACACACACACACACATACATATACACACATTTACATTAATACTCGTAAATATCACACACCTTTGCATTTGCTTTTTATAGCCTCAACTAAAAGCACTTCAATTAACGATCTGATGAACTCTGCCGAGTCCAAAGTAAATGATGTGCTAATTGAAGTATGCACATAAACTAGCTCTCTTTAAAAACAGCCTCCAACTCATCCTTCCTCTTTGTCCCAATCTATCTAGCGCTATGCTTTTCACAGTTGCTGGCAGTTGAAATCATGTCAAGAATAATATTATTTTGTTAAATGAAATGTTATTATAATGCGAACCTTTTACTTATATATGTATTTATATATATAATATTGTATTTATCTAGCTGAGTGAGTTTTTAAGGCAGTGACGTAGTTTCTTAAAGGGTTAAGCTCTAATATTGTTAATATTTAATCATAGACCTTATACACTTATATTTATTGATATCGAAAGAATCGTAAAACAAGCCAGTAAACATTTCTTTCACCTTTGGATTTGCTTTATTCTCAAAATGACGACAACAACCCCATCAATTCAAACCAAATTCCAGCTTACTTTTACACTTTCAAGTTAAGACCAAACGCATTTTCCACAACCAAACTCAAAGAGGGAACATTTCTTTACATGACCCAAAACTCAATTCATCAAAATATATGTAAGCATATAAATCCAACTAAATCCAAATTTAAGCTTAACAATTTAAAAGTCGTTTAGCAAGTTCCGTTTACTACCGTGGACTATGCACTCGGACTATGGACTAATCCCATAAAAATTTAGATACTGTAAAGTTGCCAAAAATGGCAAAAATACGCTTTTGAATCCCTGCTCGGGCGCCGCTGGTTTGTGGCAGCCACGTTGCTGTTGCTGCTGCTGCTGCTGTACCGTTAAAAACGCACGTAGAAACCGTAAAAGCTTCGCATATGTAGTTAAGTACAAGTATAATAAAGCATATGAGCATCAGGCGTGCACTAAAACACTGCAAAAGCCAAGTAACGATGCTGTTACAAAAACAAAAACAACATGGCCAAGGAACGACTAAATAAAAAGGCCAAAAATAGCTTAAAAAAAAGGTCAGACGAAACGGAAATGCTCTGAACTCACATTATTTAGCTAAACATTCCGTTTTACAGTTGAGATTGTAAAAATGTAAACTTTTATCTCTTGCATTTAATGAAATTCTTAAACGGAACGATGGAATAAAACACTGAAAAGCATATGTAAACAAGCATACACGTTTCTAAAGTGTTATTTTATGTTCTGCTTTAAGATAAATTAATATTAAAAACATTTAATATGATGATATGAATAAGATTAACTTTAATTGTTTTGTCGAGTTGTGGAATAAAAATAAAATATAAATGACTTAATGGTATGATGGAATGAATGATATGATTTTGCTAATTGCCTAAGGGAATGATGGAATGAAACACAGATAAATGTATTTTAAATTTAGAAAATTACTACAAAGTTAAATGGCATGTCATGATTTTTAAGGTATTATGTAAAAGAGCTTGGCGAAATAATGGAATTAAACGGTATTGGAACGGTGGAATGGAACACACATTTAACCAACTGAAATGTGGAATAAACGATATGGTTATAGGAAATACAATAGAAGTAAATCAAAATATGTTTTTACTTAATCACACACGGTTCCTGATTTTCCTTAGTAAATCAACGGAATGGAACACTAAAATAGGGCTTAATTGTGCAAAATGTAAATGTGGCATACGCTATGAATGGGAAATGGCAAACTTCACACGTTATGCATAATACTCCAATTTGGAGGGTAGGACAAGAGCTTCAAGTCGCAACGACGATTGCTCTTTGTCTTTTGCACGAGCATGGGCACGTGCCATGTACAGTTAGTGTCCCGTCTTCCTCTCTCTCTCTCTCTCTTTCTACCCTTTTTCTCTTTTTCTCTGTCTGTCTCTGCTGTCTTGACAGCCAGTGGAATGTCGAGTCATTCATTTATGCACTCGCTCGCTCATATTGTTGTGTACTTACTCAAAAACTATAAAGTGTAGTCGCTTTGGTGTCATGTCAACACTCACAGCTGACAATACACACACACACACACACACAAACACCCAGGACACACCCAACACACATACATACATGTACTCAGTGTAAGCTCCGTTCGTGCTGCACTAAAGTTTATTTTTTTGATTTGATTCAAGCTTTTTTAGGTTAGTGCGTAGATTTACATTTATGCTGTTGAAATTAAAGTTTAATTTTAATGTGGCCAGTGCTCGTTAAGGCTGACAGCAAGGACAATGGGACATGTGCAAGGATCTGGTATTCGGGGCATGCCCCCAACAATGGGCATTGCGTTAAATCTCTTTAAATCGACATTGACGGTCAACATTTTGGATGCCCCTTTTCGTCCTTCTCCAACTCATTCCCTGCCCGCACGTCCAGCCGTAAAATGCAATTCGTACAATTTTAACCAGTTGCATTTAGAGCAAGTGGAAATGTTACAAACGTGTGACACGTACTGACTGCACAATACACTGTTTGCTGTGCAAAAGAAATAATAAAATTTGATGTAATATCATTAGTCCAAAATATATTTTCTAATACTAGCTTAAAAATTTTTTAGCAAAAATAGGGCATACACGACTTTATACTCCACGTTTCATAGCTTAATTACATATGCAAATAGATCAATTAATATACCCAATTTGCACACATGTGCGAACAGAGTATAAAAACTAGTCAGTGATGCAAACAGGGCTTCTGATGGGGTGCATTTTTGGTGATATAGGGTAGCGTTAGGGCATCTTGACACGACAACTGGCACTGGGCGCTGGGGGCTCACCAATGGCCAAAAAGTCCAACTCTGCGTTGGGGCTAATGGCAAATGGCGTGCACTGCCTGCATTTATGCATGCCATAAGGGTGCTAATACACACACACACACACACGAACACACACACACACACACACACACGAACACACACACACACACACACACTTGCAGTCAGCCAGAGTTAGCAGTTGAATTGTCGAGACTGGAAAAGCTGCAGGCCAACATTTATGGGGGCTTTAAATAATGTAAAGTATATGGTTTATATAAAGGTATATAAAAAAATATACATACATATATACAAATCTATAAATTATAGCTATATAAATATAAAAAATTATAGTATTTATTGCTTAGAAATGATAGCTGAATTAAAATAAACAAATTTATTTGTCTACTTGATTGTTGAACAAACAAAAAACTGCAGCAAAACATACAAAGGAAAAAATGTTAATGCTAATAACAAAAAAAAAAAAAATAATGCATTTATTAACATGAGTAACATTTATAAATGGGCTTCAATTTCTACAAAAAATATATAAAACAGCAAATTACAATTTAACTGAATAGCAAAACAGAAAATTAATTATAGACAATTAAATTTACATTCTATGCACATTTATTATTTAAAATGTGATAATAATGATGAAATTTAAAAAAAAAAGACTATAATTATAAAGAGACTGTAGAATGTTACTGTAAATCCTTTGCAAGCTCTATCTATTTCTGCTCTTATGTATATATATATATGTATATCCTATTAAATATGCATTTACCATTTGGCTTAGCTAATTTTCGGTAAAGTTTTTTGAGGGTCCGTTTAGTCAGCTGGCATCAGCTTCAGCTTCAGCTTCGGTTTCTGTTTTTAACTTTAACTTTAACTTTAACTTTAACGTCGACGTCAACGTCACCATCAGCCTTCAAACTTGAACAACTTGACTCCAGTTTCAGTTTTAACATTAGCTGCGACATTTGTGCACAATTTCCTAATTGGATTTGGGCAGCTGTGCATTTTTGCTATGTGTTTTTCCACTGCCGCTTGCTGCACAATTAGTTGTGCTTATTCATTTTTCATGCATTTCCCCAAAACTTTTCATTTAACTTTGCTAAAACATATTTTTAAAAAATACATTTATAAAGGAGTTTTCTTAATTTGTATGTAAAATGTATCACTTTTTATTGATTTATAAATGCGTTTTTTAACATGTAAGTTTTATTTTAGCTTTTTGAATTAAAACACTTTAAAAGCTTTTAAATCTGTGTATACGAACTCATTTTATCCTAGTTAACTGTTATATACCTTTAAGTATTAATATTAAACTGAACATTTAGATACATTTAAATCACTTAACAAAAAAAATTAACTGATTTGAGTTTGTATAAGCAAGAGTTTAATCAAATTCAAATACCCTTTTTAAAGCTTAATATTAGAGAAAATGAACTTGAAAACCTTTAGTTAAACACGGTATACCCTGTTAATTAGTCGAGCAGCATGCAACTGCTTGTGGCGCCCAACGGGCGAGCTTGTCACAGCTGCTGTCCGTAGTGCAATTGAAACGCTTGCAACGCTTTACGTCCTTCGAGCCGTAACCAAAGTGTTTGTTATCGCGGTTGGTTACACAAAACACACACAAATACACACAAAGACACTGGCACACACACACACACACATATAAGCCCATATGTGGATGCGGGTGTGGATTGTGCTTAAAAGTGGGACCGAGTTTGTCTGCGTATGGGTTTGATTAAGAGCTCAATGTTTGGTGTTGTTGTTGTCACCCAATAAATGGCTGACAGTTCTATGTCACTTACTTACGCTAATTAAACGGTTTGCAACACTTAAACCATCTTATCCTCCCCCCTTTTCCATCACCCCTCGCAATTTGCTTGCCTGCGGTCGTTTTGGCACTCTCGACACAACTTTGACACAACGTTGCGGCATTCGATGCTGCTGCTGCTGCTGCTGCTGCAACCCCCTTTTAAAGTGCAGCAGCAACGGTTGCAACTGCAAACTGCAGCTAAGCCATTTAATTTGCCTCTAAACTATTCGCTTTACCTTTGTCGTAGTGGAAACTTTTCTCTTTTGGGTGTTAAGGGGGTTTAAAATGTCCTTTTTTTCTCCTTTTTTTTTGTAATTTTTTTTCTTTCTGGTTTTTTTGGGGTTTTAGAAATTGCATTTCGGCAAAGCTGCAGCAACCAGTTGACAGTCACCAGTTTTCATCTTTTAGCCAGCAGCTTCCAATCGCCAGTAACCGATTCCCCCCCTCCCCCGCCCCTTTTTTTCTCCCCCCCCCCCCCCCCTCGGCAGCTGCCCTTTTGGCCAGTCGCCCAGCTGTGCTGTCGTCAGTTTAGTCCAGTTGAGTGGCGGAGCAGTCGAGCGCAGGCGAGGCTGGGAGACCCTTACAAAACGTACAACTGGGAGCGTTAACTCGTTTCCATTGCTCTTTAAATACCCTTACTGAGAGAGTTGTATCAAATTTATTATGCATTGAGGTCACGAGTCTCAAATGCATATTTTTTATTCATGAAATTGATTTGTCCGCTAAAATTATGTTAATTTAATTTTTAATTTGGTTATATTTGCTTTTCTTTATAAGTTGATTTGCCAGCTAAAATTATGTAGATTTAACTTTTTACATTTTTCATTTCTTCGTAATTTATTATTATTATTCAATAGCTCCTTTTGTTAAAGGGTATCTTTTATTCGACACCATTTCGTTTGGCATTTCTCACACTATTTTTTTTTCTTTCTGGCCGTCAGTTTTTGTAGTTTGTGAAGGCGTGTGCTGCTGCTGTAGGGACAGTTTTGACTTGCTGCACGGTTAGTTGGTCTCCGGGCCGTAGAACTAGACCATGTTCTCGGTATGCTTTTCGCTTGCAGCGACAATGATTCCCTGAACGCACAGCGGTCTCTTCTCACCACCCCCACACCCCCCATACTGCCTTATATATACATACATATATATGTATATATACTACCTGGCCACGATTTTATGGAATCACACGCTTCGCTGGCCCGTTGGCGACAGCAGCGTTGAGACAGCCGTGCAGGGGAGTGGGGAGTGGGGAGGGGGGGAGGGAAGTAAAGGGTATTGCGGGATTTGCGTTTACCTTCGCCGGATATGTGCGGTTGCCGGAAAATGAACTTATAACTTGACTTGT
The DNA here is from genome assembly GCA_004143845.1 of Drosophila lacertosa. Lineage (NCBI taxonomy): Eukaryota > Metazoa > Arthropoda > Insecta > Diptera > Drosophilidae > Drosophila > Drosophila lacertosa. The sequence goes on from SCDZ01000132.1 coordinate 172,488, forward strand.
TTAACTAACGCATTTAAACGATTTTCATCTTATTTCCACAGTTTTCCACACAGCGACCACAGCGTCGTGACCAAAGCTTCTCCTGCTCGTCTCTGTCTGTTTTACGCCATCTCTTTTTCCAATTCCTTTGGCAGTTTCCCCCCAGCATTTCCCTTTTGCCGTTCGCTTTTGGCTTTCTGCGTTTCCCTTTCACAAGTCGCTTAATTCCGTTTTCTGATTTAATTTGCAATTTGATTGTAATAGATATCAAAGTGCGGGTGCAAAAAGGTTTTGCATTGCCAGATAGATGAGCTTAGCTTTAGCTTTGGCCAACTGTCAACTGGGGACTGCTTAACGTTAAGCTGGACTCTCGCTGACCATTGGCCCAGCTGATTGTCAATTAGTTGGCTAAGCAACCAGTTTTACTTGGCATACCAAAAAAAATTGTGTTCTAAAGTTCTGTTTATGCAACCAAAGCAAATCAACGATTACAAGGATTTGAAGAACTAGATTTAATAGTATTTTAAGGATGCAGGAGTGTTCTTTTTTTAAATCAAAACATTTTTTTTTTTAATGAGAACTTTCCTTATGCTTAATTTTTTAATTTAAATGTTTACCCAAAAATTTTTTTTCTATATTTAAACAAAGATTTAGACTTAAAAGTCTCATAGACTTAAAGGTGTTTTATGGAAGTTATTTGTTGAGCCACCATAAAAATAACAAATCTGTTTACGTTGATTACATAATCTAAGAAAATAAACAAGTTAACGCCGCCCACGTTGGCTGTCAAATTTGACGAAGACTTTTTTTTAGACTGTTTCCACACACATACAAGTGCGTTTAGTGTGCGTTTGTGTGATTGTGTGTGTGAGTTGAATTGATTACCAGATGAACACACGCATGCATAAACACTTCACGCACACATCTATCTACATATGTACAATACATATATCAAGTATAAGGATCCAACTCATACACTGCTTCCGTCATCAATTATGTTTGCGACGCATTGAAGAGAAAAAAAAAAAAAAAAAAATACAGGAAATTTGTTTGTGGCATCAACAAACAATGCGAGAAAATTAAATTTTTGAAGAAAAACAAAAACAAAAACAATATAAAAACGTAAACGAAAAGAAAAACCAACTGGAGGCGACAACTTAAACCAGGCGGGCAGCTATAAATCATGATGTGATGGCTTGGGTTCGGTTCGGTACGGTTCGGTACGGTGCGGAACGGTTCGGTTTGTTGAGGCGGGCAACGGCGGGCAGGCGTAATAAATTGTTTGACAAGTTGACAGGATGTACGAGAGTTTGGGCCAGAGGGGAAAGCGATGCTGAAGCGAATGCCGAGCAACATGTTTATTATAACAAATTGCGTATACGCCATGTGATGCCATAAACAATTTGAATTGATGCCGCCACATGCAGTGCGTGTGAGTGTGCGTGGGTGTCTGTGTGTGTATGTTTATAACATACATAAATCTTTAAAGTGACCAAAACGAGACACATAAAAAATAAGAAAGAATAAAAGGCTTTCCGAAGTTAACCGCAAATGTTATTTAATAACTGCCAGATGCAATACCACAATTTGAATTGGTATTGGTATTGGCCGGATGTTGTTGGATTGTAACCGTAGAGAGTCTGTTAGGCAATTGGGGAAAAACCGGCCGCAATGCCAACCGCAATCAGAACACACAACTCAGACAAAACTTGCGGTAAACAAGACCATGCGCCCAGTTAGCCTCGAAATGGCGTCAACTGACAAGACTAACTTGTATATTAGACCCTTGGTCCTTGGCTCCTAAGTCGCTCACGCTCTCATAACATGGCTTAAAGGCTTTTTGGGGTGTCCTGGCCTGTCAGCTCGAATTTGTGCGCCGGCATTTTGCTTCAGTTACAGTTACTGTCGTCTCGCTTACTGTTTTACTTTTGGGCAATCGTCAAACGTGCCTAAGACGAATGTTTTTGGCCATGTTAAGTCTCGCCACAAAATCGCCAATCGCAAAGCAAGCTTAAGTTGTATTTGCATACTCTAGATTAAAATTGATGTGTGTGTGTTTGTCTTGTGATCAGGAATTAAGTTACATAAGTTCTAAGCTCTCTGTTAAGCTTTTTTTTTGTTTTTAGCTTAGGTCCGACTTAAGTTGCTGAAGATTGTTTTCAAATATTTGGCAGTCCTTTCTTGTGAGACATTAGAATTTAAGCATTTATTGTGCAGCAAAAAACAACAACTGTTATTTTATTTAACCAATTGTAAAAGTTCAACTTGCTTAAGTTAAAGCTGGGTAACTATTATTTTAAAACAATTTTAAAGCGCCGTATTTTAACTTTATAAGTTTGTAATCAGTACGTACATCTATTAAAGTACATTACTAAAGTGATGTATCATATTTTAATGTATATTGTATTAATATAATTATATATTGTGGGCGCCAAAAAATGTAAATGTTCTTAAAATGTATTTTTTTTTTTAAGTTGGCAACCTTAACTGATTTTTTAACAAAGACTTGTAGAAGTTTAAGTTTCCAAAAAAAAAAATGCATCACTTAAATCTTTTGAGCCCCCTTTTTATTATTATGTAATCTCGCGTTGGGCGCCAAATACAAAAATTGCTATCTTAAGATAAATATATGTAGGAAAATAGCCAAGAAAAAAATGGATGCCTTTGCAGTTAAAGTCAGCCTTTAAGTGATCTACCTGTTGGCGACAGGCAATGAGGCAAAATGAAACCTGAGGACAGCAGTTGCATCGTGTGTGGGTAACCAACTGCCAGTTGGCAGTTGTGTGTGACTTTCGAGCGATTTACTTGGCAAATTTATTTGCTTTTGCAATTTGGCTTTAATTGCAGCACAAAATGTTGACTTTACACTTTACGACAACCATTTTGGGGCGTGCACTGGCAGCCAGCCCACAGGGCAACACTCGCACGAATGCACATTAGTGGGCAGGAGTAGTGCCACTGGCCAGAACTCTACGGCTACGGCTCGTCCTTCAAGGCTTCATTTGCTTGGCCAAGCACAACCACTTATGCTTAAACAGGTGTGTGTGTGTGTGTGTGTGTGTGCGAGAGCATAAAATAACTGTAACTATGCCTGTGCCGAATGCAAATGGTACCTCTGTTAGTGACATGTGTGCGTGTGTGTGTGTGTGTGTGTGCGTGTATTTAAGAAGCCATTACACCTCCTGTGCCTATCCAGCAGCTAAACGATAAATTGCTGTTATCGATTCAACTTGTTTCTCTGTGATAAACCAGTTGCCCCCAATTATGCCTGACTAGCTTTCATTTAAGCACTAAACGACGCAAAAAGCTTTTTCACATAACACAAAAAAAAAAGTGACAATTGCATTGCAAATTGAAAAATTGAATAATGCTTTTATAGAGCGAAACATTAAAAATAAAAGTGGCAAAGTAAAGATCCCGCAAAAAATGCTCTTTACAGAAAAACAAGCATGTTAAAAATATATATATATATATATATGTATATATGTTGTACAGCTTTAACTTTGGGTCCGGGAGGTTTTTGGAAATAAATTTATAGATGTGGATACCTTTTTCCTTGTATGTTACATTTTCTTTTATAAGATTACTGTTTTTTTAAAATATAATACTACTGATTTTTAATTTAATTATAATAAAGAATACGCCATAAAAATATGTTACAGGTATAAAAGTTGGAAAGTGGAAAACATGTATTCACACGTGCTCAACACTGTAGGAGGGTTTTTTTTTTGTATAGACTAACCATATTTATAAATCAGTTTAAATTGAGTTAAGACTACTTGTCTCCTTTTTCCCGCAACTGCTGCTCGATTTCACATTTATATTATTTAATAGCTACCTCTGGCACTTTAGAGCGCCTCTCTTTGCGCTTCTCATTTAAACTTATACCCAAGCAATTCATTATTTGAGTGTTTCACACGACTGAGTTGAGAAAGAATTTTGCTGGCATTAGTTACTTGGTCTTGGGCAGCTGTCCAGCGAGTGGTGGAACAAAGATCTTGTACGTTGAGCTAACTTTATGACAAAGTTTGGCATAATTCGACTGCTGGCGGGATAGGCAAATGTGCCACGCCCCTCCCACCGCCCTTCCACTGCGACACATTTTGGCCATAAATATTAGCCGCTATTCGGAGACAGTATTTTTGGCACTTTACTTAACGGCGCCTGCTGTTGTTGTTGTTGTTGTTGCTGCTGCATGTGAAGAATGTTGCTGCTACTTGCAACTTGTCACTTGCGACTTTCAATTGGCCGTCCGACTGGTTGACTGTCTGTCTGTCCGACTGTCTGTCTGACTGTCTGGTTGAATGGCTCTAAAAAGTATGCAAAGCTCAGGCAGCTAAGTGACTTCACATTTGTTTGTACGTACGTTTCGTACGAGTTTGTTTTTGAATATCCTGTAAATATAATAGAAAAAATGCTTGACTGCTTAACTTTTCAGCTATAAGAAAGTATATAAAAGTTTAGTTTATTATATGCTTTCACTATGAATACTCGATATTTAAAGCAGACCACCAAAGCAATCAGTAAATTAGCTTTATGCGCTTTTAAATTAGCGCTTATTCTTTATAAGATTGAAAACTTATTTTTGTGTTAACATAACACGTAGAAATCTAAATTGTATTACATATTTTTTTAAATTACTTTTAAATTCAAATTGGAATCTGAATTGATTCTCTACAGGGTATTTTTAACTATGGCTTAAAGTATTCTTTTCTGTTTTGCTTGTTTGTTTGTTTTGCGGGTTGGCATGCATAAAATTTCAGCTGCTAATGTGCATAAGTTTGTGTGCATTTGTGTGTGTGTGTGTGTGTGTGTGGATTGGTGTGTGTGCGTGTGTGTGGATCGGTGTGTGTGGCGCATACGAGCCTGCATGTGTTTGTAATTTATAGGTTTCCAGGAACATTTCAATTAAATAAACTGACAGCCGTCCGCCAGCCAGCCAGCCAGCCAGGCCCAGAGTGAAACATCAGCGTAGTCTGTGCGGGTGTGTGTGTGTGAGTGTGTGTGTGTGCGAGAGGTCCTGGTGCAGATTCTCGACCAGCTTGGCCATTTGACAGGCATATGTATGCGAAATGCATAATGCATAATGCACACACTCCAAAAGGCATTCCAAAAAAAAGGCAGTTCAAGTTTATATTTTTCTTTTTTGTACTCCAGCCAAATATTTAATGATGCAGTCAATTTTCTTCAGATACAGTAAAAAATCTTTGAAAATGAATATAATAATGTTTTGAAAAAAAGTTATAAAGACAAAAATATGTTAGGATGAAGTTAGCATTGTGTTAAGAAGCGTTTGGCTGTAAACTAACATTTTCTGTTAATGTTAGCGTTAATCAAAGTAAATATTATGGTTAATGATTCTGTAACTTTTATTGTTGTTGGTTATGTTAATGGTAATGTTATGTCATGTTATTGTTAATTTAACATATAAATTATTTATATTTATATAATTTAATGCAATAATATATGTGTACCCTACTACCCTATTATGACTCTAATAATGTTAACAATAATTTTAACTAATCATAATTTATACAGTTAAAGCTTTATTTAAGTAATGGTGAGATAGCTAAAGTTTAAGTTATTGCCTAAAAAAAATAGCATTCCAGGGTATAAACACATTTGTACACATTTAAAATGGTTGGAAAAGTGGAAGCTAAAATTTAAAGCATAACACTTTCCACATGCAACAAAGTTGGCTCATATTTGCTGTCAGGATATATTTCAATATATTGGCTATTGCATAATTGGCACGCACACACACTCACAACACACACATATACATATATACATGTATTCACACCCCACAACAAATGGTTTTATTTTTTTCATTTTTTCATATTTGAAGTGTAATTCACTTGGGATGACTTTTTTTCGGCTCGCAATTTAAGTGTGTGGTGTGTGTATTTATGTGTGCTTTAATCCACATTTATTACATTCTTTTTTTTGTGCATTTGTTGTTGTTGTTTAAGCTGCAATAGCCATTCTACAAATAGCCTAGGCCCCGACACAATTTTTGCCGATTTCTGACTGGCAGCCAATTTAGCTGAAAGAGTAAAGTTCATGTGGCCAAATCAATTATGCAAAAGCCTAAAAATAGATGACAGTGGCAGTACAAATAAAGTGCTACAGTTAAATATACCCTGTTGAATAATGTGGAATAGGATTGAATGCCAATTAACGATTGGTACGGGAAAATTCTTAGTTAGGTTAAAGCTGAGATCAGAAGATTAATACATATTAATTAATTAATAGGTGTCTTCATTTTTAAGATATTTCCAGTCAATATGCTAAAAAAAATAACTGGAGAATTTTACATTTAAAATAAAAATACATATTGACAAAGTGTAAACAAGCTGAATTTTTATTCCAATAACTTTTTGTAAACCAAAATAAAATTTTAATTTGTTAATTTATTTACTTCTATTTATTAAGTGTAAGACCCAATTAAAGAATAATTTTTTTATGCTTATATTTTTCAGTTGAAAAATGTGGCTAAAATAATTTATTAACTCAGTACTGAGTACCGTATTCAAGTCTTATATTCAAATATTCCTTGGAAAGAATTTACTGCAAAAGTTTAGAAACTTTCAACCTGACCTCATTTTACAGTGCTTGTTGCTGATTAAAATTTATTGGATTTCTCTTCAGTTAATATTTTCCTTAGCCCTTTCAACTTTTACAGGGTATACAATTGTTGCGATAGGTCAGTTTGTAACAATTGCGTGCGTGGTGATTTCTTTTCTTTTCTAAATTTGGAAAGCTCTTAACTTTGTGGCGGGTCAAAGTAAAATCGGTTGGCTGCCAGCTGCTTTTACAAAATTGGAATAGTGCAGTTATTAGTTTGGGCCAAGCTTAAAGTTTTTAATGACCATGGTCCAAAAAAGACAGGCAGAATGCCCGCAGCTAGACAAGCCGACAGCCGGAAAGGCTGCAGCTTAAGTGCCTTATCGCAATTCACACACAACCCGCACACACACACACACACACACACACACACACACACACCTTGCCAGGTAACAATGTGGAAAATGATTCTATTAAAAGAAAAAAGGAAAAGGAAACGAGAGAAAGCCTTTTCAAAATTATATTGTTCGCTTTTGAGTTATGCGTACGTTTATAAATCATAAGGACCAGAGATTATGGCGTTATTCGTAAGGGCTGTCAGAAATTCATTTTATTCTCATATTTTTTGTTTGCCCTTTTGTGTTTTAATATCCGTTTCCTGGCCACATATTGTGTGTGTGAAATACACACTCACACACACACACATACGCACACTCGCATTTGTTTGTTGTTGTGCAAATATTTGACTTTTAACACCTCGTGCTTGAAAACTTGAGCTTTATTAGATTTTTTTTGCCGTCTTATTTTTATCTTATTTTTGGCTAGGAGCTGCTTCACAAATTTAAGCAGCTATAATACACTGTTAATTAGCGTAAACAAGGGGTATATTGAATTGTGCAATGTTTATTTGTTTAGTGCAAATTAGAAAGTCTGAAATGTTTCAAAAAGGGTTTATTCTCAATCCACAGATTCCATCTATTTACCACCTCTAACTGTTTGTTTATTTTAGAATTTTATCAACTTAATACCATAATTTTTACCTGATGGTTAAAACTCTTATTAAAAATCTATAAATAATATTTGAACATATATATTAGATACATAAAAAATTGAGTTTATTTACTTTAAATAATAATAGAAATAAATTTATAAAATATGGAACTTTATCTTAAAAACATTTATGCAAAAAGTTAGTATATTTTACTCTACATAATAACTGAAAAAATATATAAAATACGGAATGATCATAAAATCTTTTTTTGATTACTTTATTTTACATTTATAAAGTCATCAAGTCAATTAACAAGAAGATAGCCTTTATATTATATAATGCTCCTTTTAAACTGCGAACAGGGTATTGGGGCGTCGTTTATACGCCATCTGAGTTGGATTTTTTTAAACTTTATTTTCGTATTTTCTCGCTCTTGCGCTCTTTGCTATTTTGATTGAAAATTTATGCGCAATCAAATTAAATGGCGTCAAATTTATACATAAAATCCGAAATCACCACAAAATAGCACAGTTTTGGGGGAAGTTTAACGGCCTGCAAATAATTTGATCAAAATCAAGCGATCAACATTTTAATCAACTTCAAATATTCATTTTAATTGCCCGTTGGCAGCTGTCTGTCGCAGCTGCAGCAGCATCAACAGCAGCAGCAGCAGCATCAACTGCAGCAGCAACAGCTACTTGGGAGTTGCTTTGCTGCTGGCTGGTTGCTTGCCGCAGTTGCTGCCTCCAGTTGCTGCCACACGCCGTGGCAAGTGATAAATGTCCGCCTGTCAGCTGTGCATTTTTCTTCATAATCGAAAAATCCTTTCTGCAGCCGTTGGTTCGTCGCATTTTTACGAATATTTAAATACCCTAACCTGCTGTGGACTTAATTATGTCTTAACTTAAAATTAAATTATGCGTGAATTTTATCTATAACAAGCTACTCAGTTAAAGCTTTACATAATGCTAAGGAAAAGATATTCAGCTGTTTATTTTTTATTTTTACAATGTGCCCATTTTTTAATACTTCTTAATTCTTTTGGATTAAAACTTAACACACGTTAATTTTTAGATAAATGCCTGCTTGCATTACTTAGACTAATATTAAGTTAAATGGAGCTTAACTTTAAAAAAGTATTTCCTTGGTTATAAACATTGAGCTAAAGGTGAAGTAATAATTATTTTAACTGAACAGCATGGATAATAGTTTGAGAATATTAATTTTTAGATATATTTTAATGTTAATGTTATTATTATTTATTTGTGAGTTTATCAAATCGAGTTTAAGATACTGTTAAATAAAATATCTTTCTGAGTTAAGTTATATTTTGATATTTAAATTTTGAGTTAAGTTTCAAAATAAATGTTAAGTTCTTTATAAGCATATTTATTTTTTATACGTATACATATCTTCAATTGCAAACATTGGGCTGAAGGTAAACTAAAAATTATATAAACTAAACAAAGGCTTAGCATACAATTAAGTTCATGGTCTATTAATTTATTATATTTATTGTTTGCATTGTTCAGTTACATAATTTCTGTTATTAAAATTATTTTATTTTTGTTTTTTTTTTTCACTCCACTCAAATTCCATTCGAAAGAGCATCACCTAGTCGTTACGAACTGTCTTTTGCCAATGCACAGACGATTTTTTATGTTATGTGCGGGGCTTTTGTTGCATTTTGCTGTCGCTTGAAAATCGATTTCATTGTTGGCTTGTCGCATCAGCTGCTATTTATTATGTATTGTTATGATGCCCGGGGTTTCTTCTTTTTCTTCATTATTATTTATTTTTTGTTTCGCTCAGAGAGCATCAGAGTAGCTGCCATTGACTAATGTTGCGTGCATTTGGGCGCCGCAAGGCGACGGCTCTAATGCGCCGCTTATTTAGTTTTCAATTTAGTTTGGCTCGCTTTCTTTTTTTATTTTTATTGTTCTTTCTTTAAATTTTCTATTTTACTTTTCAATTAAACTTGTTTCGCTCTAGTTGCTGCAGCTGCTGCGTTGCACTGCGAGAAACAGTTGAGAATGGTGAAAATGCATAAAGTATTTGTTTTAATTATAATATGTTATATAATATATTATTTACATAATTTCATTATTTATTTCTATTTTTAAAATGCAGACATGAGTCAAATCTGTTAAAGAATGAGACAAGAACGTAAATGTATTAAATGAAAACTGAATTTTTATACTTTTGGATTTTTAGAAGACTGCAAACAAAGCTGTTATGTAATATAATAGATTATAAATAAATCTAGAAATATCAAGAATAGAATATGGCATATTATTTTTTTTTAAAATAGTAAATATTTAGAAAAACTAAGAATATAATATAGTATATTTATATAATAATAAATTTCTTTAAAATTAATTAAAAAGCAATCAACTTTATATTGCTTATATTGCTTACAATTCTTAACTTGAGTTAGCAGCCGCCATAATAGAGAAGTGTGCTATAAATAAATGGGGAACATAGTTAAAAATTGAAATAGGTTTTAAATAATGTGGTTTTAATGATGGCTTAAAACAAATGTTTACTTTATTTATATACTATAATTATTTAAAGCGATTAAAATATATAATATTTATGTTAAACAATTTTAAGTGCAGTGTAAATTGTTGTTTTCCTGCTTGCGTTGCTTGGCTTTGTGCATTTTCGGGCCAAAAAGAAATGCGGCCATTTTTGGCAGTGAGGCACGCGTCGTGCAGCGCCACGTCTCCTTCCGCCCCCGCCCCCGTCCCTTTTGCCACTCCTTGCCGCTCTGCGCCTGAAAGTATGCAGCGATTTTTCGTGGATGTTTTATTTATTGCTTGCAATTTGCCGGTCGCCTCTTTTATGCGCAACTTGTGCGATTTTTGTAAATTGCACCGAGCCAAAGCGAAAAAAAACACTAAGAGACGTACTTATGCCAAAAAACGTACCTTACCGCCAGAGAGAAAAAAAATTTAAGCCAAGTGAGAACTTTGCAATGGAATTGTTAATGACTGTAAAATACTCTGTTAAAGTAAAGTTGTGGCAAAGAGACAAAACTGATTAAAGGCATATGTTGAATATATAAAGTTAAGCTTTTAAATTGCGATTTAAGCCATGAGATATATGAAATTGGTTAATCTAAACCTTGTATTCTTAAACATCAAAAGGAGCCGCAGAAATATTTTACAAACCTATATACCCTTTAACTTACTTTCTAAGCAGTGCATGGCAAAAGGCCTTTTTCTAAAATTACCAAGCATAAAATTTAATTAGCCAAAACCGAAAAAGGCAGCTGCTGTTGCGTACAGAGAGGGGCGGGACGTCGAGGGGCGTGACTGCAATAAAACACACAAAAGTAAATTGCATTTGGCAAAAGCAAAAGGAAAAAAAAAACAGAAAAACAAAAAAGATTTGCAACCCAGGGGGCGTGGCCAGCACTCGGAAGTAGAAGGAAAGCATAAGAAAAGTGCAGCGTGTGAATTTTCACAAGCTCCACGGGCAAAACAGAAGCTGCCGAGCGTAACGTGCTTAGTTCCCCAACAACTCCTCTGTCCCACCTCGCTGATTGCGCTTTTATGTTATGCTTCTCTTTTTTTTTTTGCAGCCTGCAAGTAGGCAGCAGCATTTGTACAAAATTTGTGTGCATTTTGGCATTCAATCGCGAATCTCTTGGCGAAAATCGCAAGCGTTAAATTGCCGAGCAACCCAAAAAACCAGCAATCGCCAATTCACTGCGGTCGTAACCAACCCCCTTTGCCCTCTTCTCTCCTCCGCTGACCCTATTAACCTTGGGTCGTGTGCCCAAAAGACAAAAATAAACGTCGCGGTCATAAGTTCTGTAATTTTTTTTGGCCTGTTTCGACTTTAGTCACAAAACAAATTTCGAAGATTAATGCCAGAGAAAAATTCTTGAGCCTTGCTCATATACATTTTGATACCCTGTTGAAGTAGGGTATGCTGATTGGTTAGCCAAAATAAGTCGATAGTAAAGTTTTTTAGGTAAATATATTTATTTTTATATCTTTTTATATTGCATAAAGTGAAATAAGTAATACTTCATCTCTATTACTTAAAGGATATCTCTTAGTCTTGCACCAACAATGAAAGCACTCGTACTTATCATTTTTATTTTTACTTGACACACATTTTTTGGGCTCTCAGGCCACAAGGGAGTGTGGGAAGGAGGGAGTGGGAAACGGGAAGGGCCATATCTGCAGCATTCTCAAATTTCCACCTAGTACCAGGACTTCAATTGCGCCTGCTTCCACCTTTAGCTGTCCACACTTGACATTGCCCAGTTGCCGTATTTTTTTTTGTTTTGTGTTTGGCTTTTCCCCTTTCCCCCTTCACCTGTCAGTCTTCGCTGTGGCCAAGCGTTTAAATAACGGTTTGACTTTGTCTTGGCCAAACTCTGGCCAACGGTTTGCCAACATTTGGTTGCCACACCTGCCTCACCTTGAGACACCTCTTGAGTGTGGCAATCACGCCCACAAAAATATAAAATTTAATGTGACCTAAAAATATAGAAATTATTTTATAATTTTTCTCATTATTCGAAAATATTTCTCTAATGTATTAAAATAGTTTTAAATGGCGGAAGAATATTTACAGTCAAATATATGAAAATAATTCTTATAATAATAATTTCTTATAAAAAGTTCGGTGTCCTTTAGAATAAATTTCAATGGTGCTTTTTTTTATTTTGATACGATTACAAGTTTAACTTGTTTAAATAGTTAATCTGTATAAAATATTATGTTCATGTTTTTAGTTGTACAATTAGCGTAGAGAATAAATGATAAAAATGTTATCAACTTTAAAATGTAAAGCATCTTTAAATTAATAGAAACTTGGCAACTATAAGAAAAAATCTTTCTGACTTTTGCAGGGATGTTTTTTATATATTATATTATTTTAATATTATTGTTATATTATTTTTAATCTATTGTTTATATATGTATATTTGTATATTTATGATTTTTATAAAATTTGTCAGTAAATTGATTTTCATTGATTTTTAATTTCAATTTGAAAATAAATACATTTTACTTTACCAATATCAATTAAACTTAATATTTTTTTATTGTTTACATTTTGTTAATATTATTTTTGTGGGGTATTGTTTGAAAGCCCCAGCTTTATATGTATTCAGACCTTGCAGTTTTTGTTTTTGCTGCAATTCAATTAAGAAGTTTACCTCTCTGTGTATTTTTGCCTCTTCAATTCCCATGTCTTAACTTTGGCACTTAATTGAAATATGTTGGGCACCAAACTTGTTTAACTGGCAATAATTCAGATGCCAATAAAAACAGCAACAACAACAACTGCATTGGTAGCACTTAAAACATAACCATATTTGTTGTTGTAGTTACATATATTGCGAACATGGTCGACGCCTGGGCCCGCAGGATCTCCTCTTGCTGGCCCTCATCCTGCGGCTGGCTGAAACATCATCATCGTTATTATTGATATGGTTTTTGCAGTTGTGTTTGCACTCGACTTTGTTTTTATTTTCATTTTTGGCTGTGCCACGCCCCCGCCCCCTTTGGCCTCACCTCTTGGTTGCATTTTATTTGATTTTATTTTGGCACGCCTATTTTTGCAGGTTTTTATTGTATTTGTTTTTATTATTGCGTCGCTCGCTTTTTCCACATGAATTTATTGCTCGCATATTTCGGTTTTTACAATATCGAAAATTTTGTGCCGGCCACGCCCACCCTTTTCGCCCCCACCCACATATGCTCATACGGCCTCGTCCGCTTTTGGTGCTTTTTATATTTTTTTTGTTTTGGTTTTTTTGGCATTTCGCAGTTGGCGCGGACGAGGAAATGGTTAACAACAGCAGCGGATGTTGTGCAAATTTAATAAATATAGCTCGCTACGCTCTTATTTATTCAATTTTATGCAGCGACGGACCTTTTACAATGCACCGCATACCCTGTTGCCGGGCTAAAGCATGGGGTATGCATGCTGCTTAAATTAAAATAGAGTAATTAAAAAAGTTCAAAATGTAACTTTTAATTTTGTTTTACTTTACCTATTTTTTGTCTATTGTTTTAATATACCCTGTGATCTTAAAGATACGCTGTACTCATTTAAAACATAAACAAACAATTTTACTTTAAGTTTAGAAAAGCTTCTTTTGCCATTTACTTAACTTACATTTTTTAAGGTATCTCTTAGTCGTGCCAAATGCATGTTTGCTCTTTGAATCCTGTATGTCTGTGTGTGTGCATCTAATTAGCAGTTGGTTTGACATGAAAAGCTTTACAGCTTTGATTGGCATAAAGTTCTGGTTGGGTGCTTATAGCCCAAAGTAATCAATATTATTCATATTCCCATTAGATTATAATATGCGGGGCATATGAACATACATAAAAAAAAAAGGATACAAAAAAATAAATTAAATGGACGATAACAACATTTACATTGGTTGTAAAACAAAAACACAACATTAGCCCTATTAATGCTCGGCTCAGACGCGCTTTTAAATATGTAAATGACAGTTGAGTTTTTATAACAACTGGGAGTTGACAAATCCATAATGATCGACAAGAATATACCCTGTGGTGAGTAGAGGTGAAGTAGGAAAATATTTAAAAATATTTTATCCATTTAAGTAAGTAATATTAATTAATAACAATAAAAGCGTGAAAATAAAACGACATACAAATCTCATAGTAAAATTAAATTTAAAGTTAAAAACTTAATTCAAACTATAAAAAAACCAATTATAAGCATTTTTTTATATTAAAATCTACTTACTCTTTATTTTTCGTTTATTCTTTATCTTCATCATATTTTCCACTCTTGTACTCTTTACAGGATACCTTGCTAGTCGCTCACATTGAACCCTTCACTTTTCGACTTTTCCATTGACTTTTGCCACTCAATTTATTTGATTGTCCTGGCCCGAACTGTCAAACTTACGTGATTGACCCCTGACAGCTGAGCCCTGAACGGTTCGTATCGGTTCATGAGTGAAAGGAGAAGATTTTCAGACACAATTCAGCTGAATGAATTGCACTAAAGGTAAGAAGAGATATAAATAAATGCGCGAAAAGAGTAAATGAACAAAAATGTGCGTAATTATAAATATATATACATATGTATAGATAGCGAAATGATGGAGAAGAGATTTATGAAATTTATATATATAATTTATATACATATGTGTATATATTTAATATATATTTAAAAAAAAACATATTTAATAATTGATTTTTAATAAACCCATATTTTGGTTTATTTTTGATTTCTGAACGCAATTTATGGTAAAATATTTAATTAAAACAGGCAATAACAATTTTTTTATAATATAGCATTTTTCTGTTTAGAAAAATAAAAGACAGTAGGCACTTTTAGCCTAGCACTTTAGCATATATGTTAGCATATATTCAGATTAATAGACATCAAAAATCTAAAAAAAAAATGTCCGATAAAAGTAGTGAAGTACAAAATAAAAATAAAAATTAAACTTAATGTAAAAGCTTGCCAGGGACAAAGATGATAATGTTAAATCAATAAGATAATGCCCCTTACATTAATGCGTTTTCCAGTTACTGCAAGTTGCATATATAAATAGACTGGAAACCCGTTTGGCTGCTGCGTGCCACAAATGGCTACGTGGCAATATGTCAATTAGAAAACGCCTGCAACAGCAATTTGATGGCTCATTTGTAATAAAAAAATGAAGAAAAAAGAGAGCTGCCAACTTTTGTTGTTTGATTGGTTTTTTTTTTACTTTGTTTACAGCTCAATTAAATGTTGTAAGACGAAGTTCAAATTTTAAAACCTTTTACTATTCTCCAGATTTTGCTTTGTATTTTTTGAAGGCGTATGCCACGCCCACACACAGCCAGACAGTTGTAGTTGCGTTTGTTTGGCAATTCAGCTCAAGAATTTTCAGTGCAATTGAATTTGGTGTTCAATGGCCAGCAATTGATTTGGCGCAACAATTGTTTTGGCATTAAAAGTGTGCAACAAAAATGCTACCAACAAAAGCCGGAAGTTGCCAAAAAAAACAGGCGAGGACTTAATAGTGGGCAACTGTGCCTGACTAGGGCATACCCTAACATCAACTCAAACACAAGTTACTTAAAGGTAACTTTAAGACATTCAGAAAATACGCTTGGTTGATAGATAATTGATAACCTTATTAAAAGATTAATATGCCACGCCTATTTTTGTCTCCCACTAGTAACAGCAAACAATATTTCTTAAATTTATAGTCTTCCTATTGAAAGCTTTGAAATCCTTTTGCAAATAGGTTTATCTGTTATTTCACAACCAACTTGATTTTAATGCTCAGAAAGTAAAAAGGTTTTATTTGGTTTGTGCAATGTCCGTTCGCATAAATGCAATTTTTTATTTGAATTTAAATTTTAAGCCGCTTCAAATTAAGTACTAAGTTTTTTTTGGCTATAAATCGATTAAATCTTTATATTTCGCTACATAAACTTTAATTTTTTTAACTTAGGTTTGTTTGTATTCCAAAAAAAAAACAAATATGTAAAATCAATTCCGGATTTTTTGTGTATGCGTGAAAATTATATTTTTGAATTGTTTTTCTTTAAGTTTGGATATTTTAGAACTAAGAGAAGGAGTCAAAAGTGTCTGCTTGCTTAGCAATTTCAGTGTTCTTTGCTATTGAAAGTCGTTGCATAACCCAAAGGGCTGTTAGGAACCAGGTTCATAACCCTTACGCAGATAATATACCCCCCAAATCAATGCATTCATATTCGAAAGCAAACAGAGAGACACACAGTTAAATCCTGATTACATTTGCTAATCAATGCTTAATTTGTGTCTCCCTTTTTGAGTGTAACACACTTTGGCGCAATTGCAATATATCTTTTTTAAAGCCAAAGCAGAGGACACAGGGTATCAGCAAATAAAAAAATAAAGAGAGGAAAAAAAGTACAGTAAAGCCTGCAAATTGATGACCCTATTGTAGTTGTTGCAGTTGTTGTTGCTGGTGTGGCATGCCACGTTCGTAGCTGTCGCTGTTGCCATCCATCACACTCAAAGTGAAATAAATTGAAACTAATACCAAAAGGCAATCAATGTGTGATTTTGTTGTTGTAGTTGTTGTTGCTGTTGTTGCTGTTGTTGCTGTTGTTGCAACAGCTGTTGACGTTGGCTGGCCGCTTCACTGTTACTTTCCCAAACAACTTGAAAATCCTGTTTGCTCTGGCATTCATTTGCCAAAGTCAAAGTCAGCCAGCTTCGCCGCCCAGGCGAAGGCGTCATGGAAAGTCAAGTGTGCTGTTCGGTGAAAATGCTCGACTCAGGCTGTCAGCTTGGCCACATTTTCTGGAGCAACTAGCTCCAGCTACGGCCAGTCCATGTTCAGCTCACTGGCTCACTTTCCCAAAAACAAAAAAAAATCACTTGGACGAATCTCGACTGTTCCAGCAACATGAAAAAAAAAAAACGCAGCCATCATCCAAACATGGCCTCAAATCGATGAACCGGCCATTATTCATAAAGGAAGTTGTCTAAATGTTGCTTGAGTAATAAGCTGGTAATTAACTGTGTCATTACCGTGGCTAAAAACCAAAACACATAAAATTTAATTAGTTGTTCGTAAGCCTGGTTTTTCATACGCATTAAAACGAGATGTGATATTAATTTGTCACATATTTTCCTAGCTTAAGTAAAGCGGTATAGCAGCTATTTAGTTTCCTTAAAATATCTCTGATTTGACTTCTATATATAAGTTTTTTGAGCTATATTCTTAGCTTTTCTGCCTCTTTATTTGCTGTCCTCACTCGTCTGTGCCTAAAATCTAATAATACTAACAGGCTGTCTGCAGGCCTGACAATATGTCAACCCTAATAGTGGACTATAATTAACATTCACGTAACACATGTGTCTTCAACTCATGTGTGTGTGTGTGTGTGAGTGTGTGTGTCATGTGTGTTGGTCTCGTGGGTAAGTCACCAATAACGACCCAAAACCCTTTGGCGACACGTCGTTTTTAATAGTCAAAGTGACACGCTAAGCTGATTAACTCTAATCTAAACTACGCTCCACAAAAAGAATAATGAAAAAACATAAAAAAGAACCTACACAAAAAATAAAGAAGATGCGATTTTAAAGAAAATCCAAAGCTGGGGAGAAGGAAAAGCGGCGGAAAAGCGCAACCCGCATCGCATCGCATAGCGACACTAGAAGGCAAAATCGGGCTAAAGGCAACACAAATAAAAACACAAGGGAGAACATTGATAGCGAATGGAAACGACTGCACAATACTCTGTTCATAGTGTAAGAACAGTTTCAAAAATATAACTAGAGAAAGGATTTGGGTGACTTTTAAGCCGTAAGCTTTAATGCAATAACTTTTAAACTGTGACTTTGGCTCACATCAGCTAAACTATTTTATTATATATACATGCCACACTACATAAACAATATTTGACAAATTTCAATAGTCTTGCTTCATACAAAAAATAGTCAAACTAAACATTGTCCGAAACAAATCTTCCCAATTTTTCACTTTGTAAACAGAGTATGAAAACAACCAGCTGTTTACATTTGTCAAAGATTTGCGGCGAAAATGCAAAAGGGAAATGTGTGCAAAAATGAAAAAGAAAGTAAAACAAAAAAAAAAAAGAAAATGTGTAAAGAATCAAATGCAATTTAAGTTTTTTTTGTCATGCAAAGCACTTTGAATACCCTAACGTGAAAATTGCTTTATGAGGGAAATAAATAAGTTTTAAAGATGGAGAAATCAGTAAGATGTATGATTGATACTTTTGATTATAAAATTAAAATAATTGAATATATATTAAAATAGCTTTCAGTCTTATCAATTCAGCAAATATCGTCAAGGATTATATTCTTTACATTTATGTTTCCTAACTGCTTAAATCTCTATGCTTAAACAGATTTTACTTATTAGACAATTTGCTTTGCCAAGTAAATATAGTCAGCAAATAATTATTGTCTACTTTGAAACTTAAACTAAAAGTTATGTAAAATGAAAGAATTTTTTGTTGATCTTTTTGATTTTTTTAAAATTCCTTCTAGTACAATTAAAACTATAGCTTTGCAAAGAATGGGGTTCTTTAACTGTTCAAATATTTAAAAATAAATAGCAGTTATTAAACACAGTCTTCTTTTTTTATCTATAGTTAAGTAACGTATTCATTAAGTGATTCCCATTGCACGGTAAGGGCATAAGAATGTCTGGTATGCCAACACAAAGGCAAAAGGTCGTCTCCCCTCAGTCAGAGTTGGAGTCAGTGTCGCAGTTGAAGTTTTTCTTGTTGGACTCTGATTCGGTGTTGGACTAGGACCACGATGAGGAGTCGTCGGGTCGAAGGGTTCCTAGCCGCTTGTCTGTCTGCTGCGGCTCTTATCTGTCTCCTAATTTTACTGTATGTGTTTTGATAGCGCCCGCGTCTCATGTGGCTCCTGTCCGCGAATTTCGTTGCGAATGAGACAGGGTATTTTTTTTGTATCTACACGGACACTAAGCAGCTTTATTTTCGTGCATTCAAAGGAAAAGCTTTCCACCACTAAGAGTAGTAAGATATTTTCCAGGTGTTTAAACTATTTTAAAGGTAGTTGACGGAAATTGGGTTTGAATTTTTACTAAGGAAAATGTCTTGGATGTATTTTCTATATGGGAAAAAAACGCTAGTAAATATAATTAAATTTGCAACTCTAATAGAGATAATAATAGGGAATAATAAATTTAACTTCATTAAGTAGCCAATCCATTGCTTCAGCTTAAGATTTGTTTTATAATTTGGGACTCTAGATTTCAACTTGTGTTTGTCACATTATTTTCTAATGTTTCCATAACTTATGCTAGGGTTCGAGCTGCTTGTTGTCTAACACACCAGGTTCAAGGCAAATACAAATATGCGGTTCGAACCGGTTCGGCCTACAACGGTTACAATTTCAAATAGAAATGCCAGCTCCAAACGAGGCCCACTGACTGTTGAAGCTATTATTGAAGCACCTGATAACCAGCCTTGGCTTTGGGGCTAATCAGTTGCAACATCAGGTTGAGAGACGGACACCAGATGCAGGCAAACGAAAGGGGGGGTGGGGGTGGGAAATGGGTTGTATGTGGACTGTTGTCCAACTGTTAAACATTGGCCAAGTGCAACTCCATAATTTGACGGTCGTTTTCACCACACACAACACACAATCGTGGAGAAAAGTGGTCAAACCTGTGTCTGCACACGAGGCGCAACGATTTGCAATCGGCAATCGGCAATCGGCTTCGGCTTTAGCTTCGGCCCTGGCTTCGACTTCGGCAGACGGCGACGTCGCTGCTTGGCGTTGGCGGCATTATCATGTCCAGGCAGAGGCGGCGACTTCAGTCGCAAGCGAGCGCTCAGCGTGTGAACGTTGTGTCTGGCGGTAAACAAACCAAATAACGAACAATATTCAATATTCGAACATTTTCGTCACAGTCACAGTCACTGTCTGAGTCGCAGTCACCGTGAAGCGTCGCGTGCTGGTTTTTCCCGTATGTTTTCTGCTTATATCTCTAGTTCTGTTTGTTATTTTTTTCAAGTGCTTTTCGCGCGCGCGTTTTTTTGCACGTGCCACGTGCTATTTGCCGCTTGCCGCATGGCGGCTGCAGCTTGTTTGTTGTTGTTGATGTTTGTTTGTGTGTGTGTGTGTGTGTGTGCTTTAAGAAGCCGCTGCAATTTGCACTTTTTATAAAAAACGAAAAATAACAACAAAAACAATATTAATTTTTATTTAGTGAAAGTTTTTCATTTTTAATTGTTTGAGAGGCTTAGTTGTTGGCTATCTTCAAAAACCAGTTAGTGAGTGAGTTTTTTTTTTGCTAATTGCTAGTGAAATTGCAACGGCAACTCAGCAAATTTTCCAGCTTGACTAAAGAAAACAATTTAAAAAATGCATTTCTAAAAATCACATAAACAAATCAAAATAAACAAAATGCAACTAAAATAAATAAAGTTTGGCCTCGAAAAAGTTTTTATATTAAAGGATTTATTTTTTCTCCCTCTTTTTTTTCATATGCATATATTTATTTTGGCCAGAAAACTTTAAAGTTTTTAGTTTAAATTCAAGGCAACAACTGCAAGTGTTGTGTGTATGTGTATTTTAATTATTTTTTTAATGGAATAGATTTGTGTGTTGAATTTAAAATAAAAATATGATTTCAAACTGTTTACTTAGTTTATTTGTAAAACGTTTAAAGGCGTGTTAAACAATTTGTTTGAGTCCACTTATAGTTTTAATTGGGGTAGGACTGAATATAAATAATATATCATAAGCAAGCAAAAACTTTTCTATTTTACCTCGTTGTATAAATCAATTTTCTTTAAACGTTTAAGCGTAATATTTCTAAATTTGTTTACTAAATTACGCAAAGAATTATATATATGTACTTCACATATTTTACAAACTTAACTATGTATAATACTTTTCAATTACTTCCAAATATGCACGATTTTGGTTAAGAAAACAAAAGAATAAATAATGCCACCCAAATCCATTTATGGCACTCCTCCGGGATTTCAAACTCCAACAACTTTGCCAAAACTTAACTGATTTTTATGTTTAATAGCATTTTGATCATAGTTTTTTCTATTTCTTGACGCTAACGGCAAAGAGGTTCAATTGGAAGTTTTCTATATTCGGTTGGTAGTTTATTATAGCCTCCTCTTCAGGATTCTTTAGTCGTAATTTATCAATATCTAAAAAAACTTTCCTTAAGGTTTCTTTCAGACTGGAATTTATATTCATGTTTTTAAATGTTTATTGCATTGTTTTTTCTTATCTACACTTTTTGTCCTTCTCTCTTTCTTAACTTTAACTCTTATTCTTTTTCTTATTTTCTTTTCTTTTCTCTTCTGAACCTATATTATCTTTTTATAATTTTTTTCCTTACTGTCTTGCTTGCTTTTTATTCCCCGCATTGTAATAATTTTCTTTTTAATATTTTCTTCCATTCGATTCAATTCAATTATTGTCAAAATTTACATTGGCATAAAGTTTATTCTTGAACTGTTTGTGAATTACAAACGTGAAACAGATTTTCAGGTTGTTTTTATTTGTCTTTCTCTGCTTTCCGGATTGTCATTTCAAAGGCACCGTTTATTAATTTATTTTTGCCTGTGCGGCTTTCACTGCCAGCGGCTTTTCTTTGGCAGTCTCTTAAAATAAGCGCTTTTTTATTTATTTAATTCCTGTTAACCACAACAGGCTAAAAATAGGATACGTTATGAAAAAAGTATGGTGTAAATAAGTGTTTAAGGTAGTATTTTTACCTTTACATATTAATGTTTTTTTATAAATCTTGGGATTGATATAATTTTATTTTGAACAAGATCAAAAACTTATACTTATATTATACTTATTTTGTATATTCTTTTTTAAATAAACTTAGCTTTCATTTAATGCTTATAATATATTTAGAATTAATCTTTAGTAAAATCAAATATTGTTTATATTATAAACCCATCGGGAATCAATCTTTTCTTTATACTTATCAAATCTCTTGCTTATCTTATGAAAATCAAACTGTTTCACAAATCTCTTAGATCCGTTAAGTTAACCTTACATAAGTAAGCTCTTATATTTTTTTGTTCTTTATTTATATTTAGCTTTACCTCAGTATATTTGTCGTCTATTTTTCTTTAGAATTTCCATTAATGTTGTTTACTTTTTACTTGCGCTTGCCTCTCGACCTCTGAATGTTTAACACATTTTGGTTTCATTGAAAATCTTATTGTCATTTCATTTGATTAAAAAATTTCATAATGCGCATCCTGTGAGCATTTGTCAACTAAGGACAACAACAACAACAAAAACAACAACAGCAGCAGGAACCACAACAAAGCGAGTCTCTAAAATTTTGCGTGTCCCGCAGGCAACAGAGCTCCCTGTGTGTGTGTGTGTGTGTGCGCGCGCGGTTGTGTGTATTGGTGTGCAGGGCCAGAAAAATGAAAATGTGCCGCAGCATTTGCGATTAGCGGCATTTTTTGTATACTTTATCTCATCTCATTTTTTTTTGTCGCTTTGTCGCGTTTTGCTCATTTGCCTGCATTGTTGCTGTTTATATACCCTGTAACATTTGGAATGGTTGCGAAAGGGGTTCCAAATGCAGGCAAAAAATGAGTTGGAAACAATTTGCGTGTAGATAAAGATTGAGAAGGCTTGAAATCCATGTTACTTGTTATTATATTATACAGTGAACATTTTTATATATAAATAACTTTTGTTTTGAGTGGTTTAAAAGGAAACTATTTCGACTACATTTCTAACTTCTCACATCCTGTATTTGTCCAAAAACCACCTATAATACCATGTAAAGATATCCATATCGAAAGTAGAATCTATTTGTGTGACTCTAAAACACGAAAAACTCTTGAAATTTTAATGCTTTTTGTTTTATTGTATACATTTTTATTATTATTGAAAATGCATGCCAAAAGGCATGACAAAGAAGTCAACAATTCATGTACATATATAGACAGATGATATCTTTATAAAAAAAGTTGTTGTATGTATGTATATATTTTATATGTTAGGGTGTTTGGTCATTTAATTACAGGGTAACTGCCAGTTGTGCACTCTTAAATCGATCAGGCGCTGCTTTAATATAATTTGTGCTGCCCTTTGTTTACCTTTGGGCCCAGGTTGTAATTTTTTTCCTCTTGCTGTCTTGTGTTTTATTTAGATGACAATTTTTGTTCTCCGTTAATTTTAATTTGATTTCCATTTTGGCTGCGAAACAACAACAACAACAAGCGGGGTGAACAAAGTAAACGAAGGGTATCTAAAAACAAGCCCAGACTTTGACCATTACAGAGGGTAAAAAAGCGGGAGGGAAGGAGAAAGAGAGAGAGAGAGAGACAGCTTGAAATGGGAAATGTGAAGAAAAATTTTGCCACGTTGCAAATCTAAATGTGCAATGTTCAATGACTTTATTTGTGTCAACACAACTCAAAACTAAAACAACAACAACAGCTAAAATATATAAAAGCCACAAAAGCAACAACTGCTTTGAAGACAGCATTAAACAACAATTGACATCACGCATACGCAGCGTTTGACGTCGCGCTGAAAATTTTTTGTGTGTTAATTGGTCGTGGCGAATGGGTAAGTGAAATTTTCTTATTTACTTCGCACTCGACTTGAAATACGCACACAAAACAAAAATACAAACACTTATACAAAAATATGCGTATATATGTATATATATTTCTTTATTGCCGCTTTTCTTTTCTTGCATTTAAGCAACAATTTCACTGCGAAAATGTTTTTCGCACAATTTTCAACGCAAATGCGAAAGATCTTTGTCTTAAACGATGGTACGCGATTAGTGTACAGGTGGTCTAAATCTGCTTTTAGGGTGGCTTAAAACTTATTTAAAAGAGAGGTTGCGAAAAATAAATTTAGATTTAATTTTGTTTGCGGCTTGCAAAGGAGGAAAACTGATTTATAGCTTGGGTCAAGTTGACTGGTTTAAAAAATGGTCTGTAGGTGGTTTTAAAATGTTTAAAAGTTTGTTAAAAAATAAATAAAAAATAAAAAGTGAGTACCTTCAGTCAGTTTTAAGCCCTTAACTAATCGATCGATCTTCATCAAGATGACCTATATCCAAGCTTATTGATAATGGAAAAAATGAGCATATATTAATCCTTCCTCTGTCTTGAATCTAACAATAATAGTATTTAAATAGACTTTGCTGAGAAATGTTATTTTCTCACAAGCCTGCAAAAAATGAAAAGTTCATATTGATGTTATTTCTAAGTTCACTTGTCATTCAATTTACAGTAATAAATCTTCTTATAAGTTTTTTCTACACATTTTAAATCGCCTTGAAATTCAATCAAGCGTATGAGATTCCCATAAAATGCAGATTAAATTTAGTTGGAAAAGATTTTTCTTTGCAGTTAAATACATTTTTGCAGAAGTCAAACACTAAATAAAACACATTCGTATTTATTGCTGCATACAGTTAAATTGTTTTTCCGACTAAAGATTTTAAAGCAAACGGAGACTGCTTTACCTAAAATGTTAATTTGAAAATGAAGCTTAAAGAATTTTGAGCACAGCATTTAATCCGATTGCAAAAGAAGAATTTTTATTAAAAAATTGTTATGTAAGAATGTAAAATATTTTTTTTTGCTGGCATTGTCGATTTGTCGATTTGTTGTGGCTGCTGTTGTTATTTGATTTTGTAGCGAGTGTATTTCTGAGCAAATGTTATTCAATTAAACAAATTGTTTTGCTTGGCATATTCATTAACAATGTCGATAAGTGTTTTTGGTTGCGATTGCAATTTAATTTCGTTATGGTTTTCGTGTCTCTTTATCCAATAATCAAAAGCATTTACCCTATTTAATTTAATTTTCATTACGAACACATACACACACATACAGGTGTTAGTGGAAATGCTGTGCACAACAATTTGCAGAAATACTTTATGGGGTAAAAAAAAAAACAATTTTGTAGCAATTGCATTTTAACTGTTCGATTTGCAGTTGACACAGAAAATTGCATAAATTCTAGATTTATGTCGGGACTAATAGACACGCACTTTACATACATACATATATACACACACACACATATATATATATATATATATATATATATATATATATATATGCATGTATTTATATATATTTCTATGCCTGTGCTGACGTCATGTCAAGTGCCAGTCTGGCTGTCAAATGTTTAACAATTTATATATTTGCGATTCGTTTTATTTGATTCTTTTTGTTGTACGAATCAATTTAATTGTTTTTATAATGCAAAATAAACAACAACAATTATCTGAAGGGCTTAATTACGCTGCTAAAAATCTGTTCAAATTGCAATTATGAAATTAATAGCAATTATATCTAGTTCAATATTTACTTAATTCAATTGTCAGGCAGTTATTGTTATATATATATATATATATAAATATATATAAAATAAATAGAAGCATAATTTAAGCTGAATAGCCCTTTAACATATTTGACAAATTGTACTGAATACATTTGAAATAAACATTATGATAAGTTATTAAAGACTCTTAACTTTTTTGATAAATATATATAAAAAAAAACCAAAAAATATAATCATAAAAATCAGAGCATAAATCTAAATGCAGTTAAATAAATATATATATTTTTTATGTTTCTGTTGAAGGCTTTAACTGCGCTCACTCTCTAAGCGGACACGCCCCCCTTTACCCGCCCAAAAGATTTTCTAGCCCATCCGCGTGGAGAGCAAAAAACATGCCACACAAATCAGCGGAGCATACAAAATGCCTTTCAATTATCACGCGGTAGCTGAAAACGATATTAAAAAAAAAAAAAATAAAATAATTTAAAATTCATAAATAAATAAATAAACAGGAAAATCAACTGTGCGTGAAAAGTTTATCCCCAGTGTGTGTGTGTGTGTGTGTGTTTGAGTGTGTGCTTTGCTCATAATTGATCCAAAATTATATGAAAACTGGCAACGGGCAATTGCAATTTATGAATCTCGACTGCAAAATTCAAATAATAACTCTGTGTGTAGGCTGATTGTTAACTGTTATTGTTACCACAACATGATTTTGGCCAATATTTGCAAGAGTACAAAATGCATACGCAAATTGTATTACATTTTCTATTTTAATCTGCTGTCAGATTATATTTGGTTTGCTTTTGCCTAGTTTTATTGTCGATTTCTCATTGCTCGAATGGATCTTAATGAAATTTGTGTTTGACTGAGGAATAAAGGGTAAAAATAATGATAGAAATGATTGAAAATGTAATTCAAGCACTTCGATAAGCCTTAAATGACAAAGACCTTTTTTAATTTGATTTAATCCTATTTCTGACCTTGTTTAATAATTCACCTTTCCACTCAACGTTTATTCATAAAATTTTTAATTGTCTTGTCGGGTTGAGAAGACAATTGAATATCTTTTAGACAAACCAGGCCTAATTACAAGGCTCTACCACTAAATTATTATTATTATTATTATCTTATTATTGTAAATACCTCCAACTGATTAGTTTGGAGTCTTGCCTTGCCTTGCACTTAATTATCTCCTTAAAATTTGTTATTCGAGTTTCATTAACACTTATTTCTATAAATACCTATTAAAATTGTGATGACGTTACTAATTGGGCTTTCATTTAGAATAAGATTAGAGTTCATAGATAGCTGGTTATTTTTATACATACATTTACTAATACACAATACATTAACATAAATATATTGGGAATTGCAAATTCACAACACAAACCAAGTAAAGCTTAATGAAATTAAAGCCAATAAAGATGACAAATTTTGGTTTTTTAATTTTAAAATGGCTTAAGTGCAGATTTTAACAAATATCTAACTAACAAAAAAAAAAAAGAGGCTACTTTGTTGTTGGCTTTTTATAACAACGTTGAGTAAGGCACAGTAAAAGCCTAAGAACCGACAAATTTAGTTGACTGGCCAGGGTATGAATGCGTTGTGAAGGGTAGGGAATGTGGTCGTCTTTGGGTGTAGGCGTTCAGTACAGTAAAGCTACCTGTCTGAGCGCCTTAAGCCTTGACAGCAACAAAACAGATTGCCACGCTTGTCAGGCCTTTGATTTGCCTCCCAACTTTTGCTACAGTTTCAGCTTATTCTTCTTTTTTTCGCACTTCATCAAATTGACTTGGACACACTCTGAGCCGCACAACCCAAACGACCGACCACCCGTCCATCCACTCGTCTGTCCACCCCGTCTGTCCGCTCTTAGGCGGCAACTAAATGCGCAAACACATGTTCCCAATAAAGTTGTGACCATGTCTGAAGCAAGTGTTTGTCTGTGTGAGTGTGTGTGTGTGTGTGTGTATGTCTTTAATGTATGTATTTGCATCTATTAGTGTGCGTGTCAGACATGCCCAAACATGAACGACACGGTCTGAGGTCCAGCAAAAACTATACAAAAAGTTGCTGCCTGGTTGGCTGGCTAAAAACGGGACTAAAACGGCAGGCTGGCTAAAAGTTAAAGTTGGCCAACAGCTGCTGCAGCAGCGTCTGGCAAATAAATATTTATAAATGTGCGTGTGCAATTTTTTCTATTTGCCTGCCAAACTAAAACTGAAATGCGATGCGAAAATGTTTCAACAAACTTTTTCACACTACAAAACAAAAAGAAAAGAAGAATGCCGAAGATTAAATACCCTTGCCCCAACGGAGATGTGCTTAAATAAATGATCAACAGATACTTGACTCAAGTGTTGAAGATTAGAAAAGGTTGAACTTCATTTATATTAAGCTCACATTATCGACTGATTATAAAATAAAGTTGAAAGTACTCAAGTTTGGGTTGGGTTTAATAATCCTTAACTTACTTAAAACATTTTAGATCCAATTTTAGATGGTCAAGCAAATAAATCACTCTTCTTTCTTTACATTAAGTCAAGTATTCGTATAAGGTTTATTTTAATTTAAAATACAATAAATAAGATGTATAAATTTATTATTTATATTATTCCAACGTGTGCCAAAACATAAAACCCTTCGCAAAACATTTATTCGCATTTCTCACATTTTGTTTATATTTATATGCAAATCCTAAGTCAAATCAAGCTGTAGCTGAAATAATATTTTTTGAGTTCAAAACATTAACATCCCTTTCTCTTCTTCAACTTGAAGTGTATCACATTTGGGCTGGCAGTGCTCAGCGAACTGACACTTGACAAACGCAACAGACAAAATGGCTTAAAGTAACACTTCCGTTTCGTTCACACACACACAAACACAGACACACACACTGAGAGAACAGGCTTAGGAACAGGACAGGGTGCTTGCTAGGGGTTTTTCGGGGCCGAGACATTTGATTAATGGTTTTTTGTGCAGCTCCATGGCCCACAACGTTGCGTTTATGAGACAAGTTTACAACAGCAGCGTTTGCCATTGAAATTGTGTGTTATTATATGGTGGCGCCCGAGCAGGGATCGCGCCCGAGCAGGGACTGGCCACTGAAAGCAACTTATACCCATAAATTTCTATGTTTATATATATATGCTTGATTTGGTTTCGTTTCGGTTTTCTTTTTATTTTGTCTTCTTCTTGATTAGTTTTGGGACTTTGAGCTCTTGGGCAATCGGCGCTGGTCAAATATTGAAATCAATGCGCTATGTATTTAATTTTCAGCTTGACTCCCGAGTTGGCTAACGCCCCAGGCCAGAAAGGTTAATTGCTGACAAATGTGCCTTCGTGTGGCCTTCTGTGATCTGACAATTCCTTAACTTTATGCTGTTTACTGTTAAAGGGCGCTCATTGAGTTAAGCTCTCACTTAGTTTCATTAGCTTGGCCAAAAGTTAAGCCCGAATTCAATTGCCATGTGATCGAATTTGGCACGGAATGCAAATCAAATTAGACGCTGCAACTGCACTGCCCCCAAAAATATCAAAGGCTCAACGCTTTTAATCAAGCCAACACGGCTTCCGGCCTTCCTGACAGCCAACAACAAGAGCAAAAAAAAAAAAAAAACACGTTCTGCAATCGAAGTTGCGAGAAGGCTCAAAGTATCGTCATGGCCATGATTGCAATTGCCCACGGTGGCCAATTGCTAAGGCCAATTGCCACCTGCTCTACTCAAATAGCGCAAGTGTTTTTTTTGCCAGTTACTCTGTAAGGTAACAGTGTGGGGAGTATTAGCTGTTCGTATTGAAGTTGAATGCTGCTGAATGACAATTTGATCTAGGGCTTTCTTATTCTGTTTGGTAGCAATACTTACGTAATATTTAAA
Source organism: Drosophila lacertosa (assembly GCA_004143845.1). Taxonomy (NCBI): domain Eukaryota; kingdom Metazoa; phylum Arthropoda; class Insecta; order Diptera; family Drosophilidae; genus Drosophila; species Drosophila lacertosa. Next base: position 201,729 of record SCDZ01000132.1, read on the forward strand.
AAGAATTTTTAATTATTATAAAATGTCCTATATATTATATGGTAAACATTTTTTTTGCTATAATGAAATTGTTTATTAAATACAGTCAAATATTTAGTGAAAATAAAGTGTATTAAATATAGTTGAAAACGGAGTGACTAAAACTTATCTGTAAGAAAAGAAAGCCTTACTTAAACCATGATAACCAAAACTAGGCATCTTTTAGAATAAGTTTTATATACTATAATTATTTTATTATTTTTATATTATTAATTATATATAAGCTGTTTGGCTCTTTAATGCATTTCGCAAGTAAAAGTTGCACACAAAACCTGAACAAATATTAAATTGTACATAAAAAATGATTTTAGCCATGCAATGATTTAAATATGTTTATGCACGCAGGCTTTATAAATTTTTATGGCATCTCTTAGTCTATCATTTGCCGCGCGAACAACTTCCTTGTTGTCTATCAACACGTTTTTGCCGTGCACTGCAATTGTGGGCTCTGTATCATTGCCGCAGATCTGCAGGCCCCAGGCGCTCGCCTAAATGCCTAACGAGCAACAAGATGCCACGCCCCTTCAGCTCCCCGTTAACTCGCTCCTTTTTGTGCCTTGCACTTGCTTCCGTTTGTAAAGTTTTTTTTTTAATGCTGTTAGCCCGCCCCTCGACGCCTTTCTTATCAGCGTCGCACGTTTTTATCATAAATTTTACACGCCGCTTGCAATTTTTCGCTTGCTCATTTTTGTGGCCGCTGCCAGTTGCAGGCAAAAGGAATATACTTTTGTATATATATATATATATATATCTATATATAAGTTGACTAAAATTGCGAGCCTGGCCATAAAATGCCGAGCTGTTTGCCGTGCCGGCCTGAGTCCAATGGGCCGTTAAAATGCATTATAAAGTGGCATTTTCCTCATACACTTATATACATACATATTACGTATACGTAATACGCTTAAGAGTACTAAGAGCCAGAAGGATTGTAGGAAAGCGGGGGAAGGGGATACGCTTAATGTAGGCGAATGCCTCTCGGACTCTGACAACTCGTTATTGTTTATCAATTTTATGTGCTTGGCCATAAAGTTCTTCTGCCTGGATATTTTTTTTTTGGCTAGAAAATCAAAGTATGGTCATAAAACAAGAGGAAGGAACAAATTTCACTTGCAAAATTTAAAGTACTTTCATGTTGAATATGAAATGATTGAAATAAGGCACATATGATAAATATAGGATTTGATGATAAAAAGAGTTTTAAGCAAAAGTTAAAATCAAAAATGCGTTTGCAATTGAGAGATGCAAATTTTACTTTTTTGTAATATTTTACCTATTAATATAAATCAATATTTACCTTATATTTCTGCTAGATTACCTTTGCAACATGTTTCAATTTGAAATTTTTCCTGATTTTTCCCCCACATTAAATCATCTGAAATTTCATTTTAAGCCTCTCTTCATTCGCTCTGACACAACTTAAAGTCGAACTTGAAGCAATTTACGACTCGGGGAGATTTACATTATGAGTCCCTTGTGAATGCAATGATTTGCGTTGATTGCCAGAGCACTTTGATGCCTGTCAGTATGTGCATATATATATATATATATATATACATATATAAATATATATGTATAAACACATATATATATATAACAGTTGCCTGTCCGAAATCGTGATTCAGAATCTCTCAACTTTGCACCTCAGAGTCGACCTCCCTGGCCACCCCTTTCTTTCTTTCCACGCTGAAAGCCCATTCAGTGCTCATAAACTTTAAAGCTTACATACACACACACACACACACGTGCTGTTTTACTTTTATACTCTGCTCACTGTGATTAAGGGTAGTATATTGGCTTTGTGCCTTTGTCTTCGTTTATAGACTAAAAGTTACTTGATAATATTTGAAGACTTAAATAGTTTGTATAGCAGAGTCATATTACGTATACGTAATACACGATAAATTTCTTACTTACCTTAATTGTTTTGCATTACAAACAGAGTATTTCACAGTCGTTAATATAGGCGACTGCAATGTGTATACTCTATTTTTGTTGCTGTATTTGTATTGCATATTGTGTATACGCAGCGTATGCCGGAAACTGGCGTCCCACTTATGCAAACGATGCCAAAAGCGTTATGTGTGTGAGTGTGTGTGTATTTAAGTGCGATTGTGTGTGTGTGTGTGTGTACACAAAGTATCATTCACGCTATCATTGACACCAAACAAGCGCAGCAGCAACAGCAGCAGCAGCAGGCCCAGCCTGTGCATCCTTATCAACAACAATAACAAAAACAACAGCAACAACTGAAATGCTGTTAACACAATTCAAAAAAAAAGTTGCAAAATATTTCTTGCCTGCTGCCAGAGCCCGCAGAGATTTTTATATAATTTTTAATGTCCTCCATAGAGGGTATTACACTTGCCGCAATAAATTGCAGACAGGCAAATTCATAAAAAAGAAATGCAAAAATGTGCACGCAATTTGAATTCAGACAAAAGCGTATTTAAATTGCACAATTTGCAAGTATACATTTTATAAATTGCTTATATAATTTTTTAATACCCATAACATTTGACAATAAAACTTTTCTTGAAGAAGAAATTAGAGTCAACCTACAATTCCGAACTTTAATACAGTTGATATCAAAAAGCATTCAATAGTTTATTTGTTATCTACGCGCAATTAACACAACGTTCAAGTGTAATTAGAAGATAAGCAAAGAAATTGAAAAGTTATCATTTATAAAAAGGAAATAAAATTGTCATTAAATTATTTATAAATATAAGAAAAGTTTGCAAAAAACAATATTACAATTTAAACAGGGCAGGGCATCAGATAGTTGACTACATGCAACGAATGGTCACAGAAAATGTCAAATTTATAACATTTTCATTAATGCTGCCTTTAATTATTAGCATGCAAGTTTTACGAAATGCAACACACAAATAATTAAACTAAGCTATTAAAAATGTTTGTTACCGCGACGACTTTAATTAGTTCTACTTTTTATTTTTGGGGCAATTTGGTTCGGTGCAAGTTTCGGTTTATAATTCGCAAATGCGAACTGGTTTGTCGCCTAGCTTGTAAATGCAGTCGGTTGTTTTTTTACACACACACACACACTCGCATAGCAGAGCTTGCCACACGTTGCACTCTTCGTGCCGCATGTTGCACGTTCCAGTGATTCGCGGCATCAGCGTCTGGTTACAGCAGCAACATCAAAGCGCAATTTTCGCCGACAATTTTATTGCATATTATTTTCGTTTCGCTGCTTGTGCCACGCCCCTTTTCCAGAAACTGCCTCCGGTCTCTCTCCACCTGAACACAGCTCGCCGAAGCAACAACAAACAATATGTGCCATGTCATAATTATTATCATTACAGAACTCATCATGAAATTTATCAACATTGGTCAGTTGCAATACCCTATAGAAGTGTATGTTAAGTAAAATAACAGGGTAGATTTGTAGAAGGCTAAAAAGAAATCCCTTAATATATAAATAGATAAATAGATTATTTTCTTTAACCAAATAAAACTTTGTTTTTGTTCCACTTATCTACAGGGTATCGCTTAGTCGTGCTCTGTTTATTAGCATCTGTTCACTTTTACCAGTTAGTCTCGCGATTTTATGATTTTGGACTCTTGCTTTTGGTTTTTTTCTCAGTCGTGTTTAATTTAAAAGTGAAATTGATTTTGCAAGAGTGAAAATCGCTGTTAGTTTTCCTGGTTTGTCTTTTCTGTGTGTGTGTGTGTGTGTGCTTGTGCATTAATTATTGAAATTATATACATAGTGTTTCACTATATATATATAGTTTTTTTTTTATATTTGCTTTCTTGCTTTTTCTTTGTATCTGTTTGGTACCGGCGAACATCTTTTTTGTCCATTATTATTATTATTTTCCATCTTTCATTTTCCAACGCGGCGAGCTTCGCTTTTCTTTTGCCTACCCCCCCCCCACTTTAATTGTTGGCATTTGTGCGTCTTCTGAATTGCCGCTTTAATTGCGCGATAATTGCGCAAATGAAACATTGAAATTAACGAAATTCTTCGGCATTTTATATGACTTCGACTCTCTCAACTGCAATTATTCCATCTAGCATTAAAGAAATGTAAGCTGGAAAAAAACCCCCTCTTAAGTGCTCGTGTAGCGTGTGTTGTTTTCCATTTGATGAAGGGGGAATTTGAGGGGGGTAGCTTGGCATATTTATGTGCGCAAAATTTATGACTTGGAAAGTACTGGGCGTATCTTAAATAAATACTACTGTGCGACTTTTCGCCGAATGTTGTTGAGTAGCTTATTTCTATAACCAGTTTCATGAAGATTCGTCTGTTTTTGAAAACTTTGACCCAACTACTTATTTGATCTATATTAAAATATCTATTTAACAAATAGTTTTATTTAAAAGCTTTTTGCAATATTCGTGAATGTATTTATTTATATCTACATTTATTTAATATTATTTATTTAAAGATAAATTGCATTTGGTTAATTTTTTATTATAACCTTGAGCTTGATTAATATATATAATATTTAAAAAGAAAAAAATACTAAATTTATGTTCATGAATTAAAAAAACTTTTCAGCAGAAGATGCAATTGATATTTTTTTTTAATTTTATTCTCTGCTCTTCTCATCACTGTTAACAACCCTTTAACAGTTTTCGAGTGCAATTTAAGCTTAATTATATTTGCTGTAAAAGTTCTTTGACGTGGTCAACTATTTTACTTATGCTGGCATTTGTTATTCTATTGTTAAAATAAATTTCTATTTTGTAACATATATAAATGTACATAGTTAAAATATTGAGCAGTCGTAAAGTGTTGAGATATGTTTAAAAAAATTTTCCAATTTTATTTTTAGTATAATAAAAACTCTCTTTTTCTTTTTACTCACTACATTCAAATTTCACTTTAACATAGTATGTCTAAACACGACATTAAATATCTACCTTACACACAATTTCAACAACACAATGTTAATGTGATATTTTAATCTTGTCGCATTGTCTCCACATTTCCCTAAGTTCAACAGTAAGCAATCCTCACATTTTTCTTATATATATTTAACATGCTGAGAACTTGACAATATAATTGAATCTTTTTTGTCAACTTGATGCCGTTAACGTCACATTAACATAACATAATATATACATATATTTATATTTTGGCTCTTAGGAACTTTTATTGTTTGTCTTTTTTATTTTTGCATTTTATTTTTTTTACGACAATCGTCTTGCAATTGACAACAACTTTGGCTGCAACTTCAAACTTGAAGTGACTTTTGCTACATTTTCTGCTCCTTCTTCTTCGTCTTCTTCTTCTACTTGGTCTCATGCTTTTTTATTTTATTTGTTTGCTTGCAGTGTCACACAATTTGCGAATAAAGTTGCAGCACAGCAGCAACTGAAACCCAACGGCCAAGAATAACCCGGCAGCAACAACAGCTGAAGAAAAAGGCAGCAGCTACTTGCAACGAGCCAAATTGTTGCATACTTTGGCAGTTACAACGAGCTCACGGACACACTTACGGCGGCAACATGTCGTTGTTGTCAACAGCAACAACAGCAAAAGCAACAGCAACACGGAGCACAGCCCGAACACGCAGAGTTGCCAACACATTTCAATTGCTGGCAATCGCCTTTTATTGTTGCTGTCAATTCGAGCTGCTGCTGCTGGTGCAGGGTCAGCAGCTACAGCAGCAGATGCAGCAGATGCACCAGCAGCAAATGCACGCGACCTCTGGCGGCCAGCAGCAACTTAAATATCAGCAACTACAATATCAAATGCAACAGCAATATGAATATCAACAGCAGCAACACTTTCAACAGCAGTTCCAGCAACAACAACAGCATCAGCAACAACAGCAACAGCAGCAACATCAGCAAATGCTGCTGCAACAACAACAGCAACTACAACAGCAACAACAACTGCAACTGCAACAACAACAACAACAACAACAGCAACAACAACAACAACAGCAGCAGCAGCAATTAGTGTTACCCACTGCAGCGCAGGCGTTACCAGAGCAACCCATCGATTTGCTGTCCACACAACCAACTCAGGTAGGTGCTATTAAGTTTTCATAGAACGGCATTTAAGAGTCCTGATTAACCAAAACATGCTGTGAATCGCCAATCACCGCAATTGGCCTTTTACTTGCGAGTGATGAAAGTCAGTATGTTACAAATTGTAAGTTGAACAAGTTTATTGACAAATATATTTGATTAAAACTTGATTGATAGTTGATTAAAGATGCCTGAAGCACTCAAATAACAAATTTTGATTTGTTCGCAATTTTGATTGATTGATAGAGAGAATTTTAATTGAAAGTTTTTTAAAAATTATTTGAAGCTAATTCCAGCTTTTGATTGGTAAATTGTAAATTATAAATTCTAAAAAACAAGTTTTTTAAACATTGATTGAAGTTGATTGCAGCTTTTGTTGAGCTGAATCTTTATTAAAAATGATGAAATATTTTTTTTACTTAACTTTCCTTTATATTTAAATAAAAATGTTACAAATAATACATTTAGCTGATTAAAAGTTAAAGTTGCAAAGATATAAATTGAATTAAACGTGCCTCACGTGGCTTTCTATAAAAGCCAAGCCAAAACCATTTTGTTCAAATTCACTTAAACTGAAGATTGATGGAAGGCGATTAAGGCAACTTTTTGCAGTGCTGATTGACTAACGAGCATTTAGTTGAACTTTCTAGCCAACTTTGTTTAGGTTTTAATAAACTCCGCTTGTAATTAATTAATTCAACGAGCACCTTTTTTGGCACCTTTCTTACTCTCCCTCCCTCTCTCTCTCTCTCTCTCTCTCTTATCCTCTCTCTGTTTTTACTCCTTACTCTTGTTTTCGATTGCTTTGCTCGACAAATTGAATTTGGGATTGTGATTTCGCAGCTGCAATTGCCCGAAGACCCAAAATCTCAAATGCCAGACTCCACTTGACTTCAACTTCATTTTTCTTTTCTGTCTGTTTCCCGTTTCCGCCAACACTCGCTTCTGGCCAAGTTCAATAAGCTGATTAGCCAAATGAAAAAAGAAAAAAAAAACAAAAGCGGCGATTTTGGTTTTCCCTTTTTTTTTTTGTTATCGCTTTTTATTTTCAGTCCCGCCAAATTGGTGGCGCTTAGTGATTAATTTGTTTTTGATAGACTTTAAGTTATATTTAATTAGAGGCAACTTTTCGGGATGGCCAAAACCAAATCCATTTAAAGCTTTTGTTGCGAACTTCCAATTGGTTTGTCATTTGAATAAGGACAACGAGTTTGGGTTTGAGAAGCGCGTAGGACGGCGCATGTCTGTCGCAGACGGGCAATAAACAAAATACAAAAACATATTAAATAGTCCAATTAATGACTTCATTTTAAGTACCATGTTTATTGACAGTAAGTTTTTGGGTAATAAAGTTTTTTATGGCATGTTATTAAACTGTTAACCTGAAGCTGTCTGTTAAATTTACTTAGACTGTTAACTTTTAATTAAGAACTGAGTGTTTTTTTGAGTGATTAACAGATTTGATATTTACATTAAATAGCATATAGATATCTACCTGAAGAGTATAACAATTGACAACCTGACATTTAAATATGCCCATGACAGCTGATAGTGCTATAACTGTAACTTACGCTATCTCTAATGCATAACTAAAGTAAGGAAAGGAAATATTACTGACAGCTTTTAAGTGCCACACACACACACACTTCAGTTGTCATTGAAAGTTATTGCAGCTGACGTTGCATAAATCGATTATAAATGTTCTAATTAAAGAATCATATTGAAAATATATATATATAAATATGTATATGTAGTTAATACATACATATATATGTCAAATAGCTAAAAGCACATTTTCAGCTATTTCAGCTGGACAAACGAACCATCCACCCACTGATAACTGAAGCCACTTTCACAAGGGACAAACGATTCCATAAACCACTTTGTTGGAAAATTGCTTGTGTTTGATTCCATTGCCGATTGCGTTTTTCTTTCTCTTTTTTTTTGCTTCCTTCTCTCGTTCGCGTGGCTTACAAAATTTTATTGCACACACACACACACATAAATAAATGTATATGTACTAACAATATTTGGCCAGGACTTAATTTGACAGCCATCGCATTGACTCAACGCTTTCTCCGATTGCCCTATCTAGGCCAGCCAGCTGCTCATCTAACCAGATTCTCCATTTGACCAGGTTCAAGTATCTTCTGGCTAACTCGCATTGCATTGGCCCTAAAAATAACTGCAGTCACATTCTGCATCGTTTCTTCTTTCTTCCTCTTTTGTTGCGCTTGTTTTATTTCCAACAATATTATTTTATATATTTTTTTAGTATTTTTTTTAACAACTTTGCTGCTATTTTCACTATACCCTGTAAGCAACTGAGTGTTTATATCGAGTCTACTACTCGTATGTTTCAAGTTTTAATCAGTTTTGAATAAATAATAGTATATATAAATACAATTAGATGATTCTAATAGATATTGTTGGTTGTTCTTATAATATCCCATTTGAAAATAAATCAAACAATCTATATCACAACATTCTAGTTATTTGCCCCCTCTATATAAAATATATAGTATAAAGTTACTCTAAGCCTTTTGTACAGCTTTTCAATGAATTTCTTCTAGTCAAACATTTCTTCTCATCATTTTTGATATATTAAATAAAAAATGTTTAAATTGAAAATAGTTTCACATTTGAAGGAAATAAACAAAAATCAATGCTAAACAACTTTAGCGAAATATATTTAAAAATTTAGTTTAATGCATTTTTTCATCTTGACAAATTTTGTGTAAAAAGGTTTATTTTCAATAAATAAAATTTTTACCAAGACGGAATATTTAAACCCATTTTTAGAACGATTGGATTATTAAAAGAGCTTCTAAAAATTCAGTTGAATAAAAAGCAATCTTAAATAAATTCAAATTTTTTCCACAGGGTATTTCCAAGTCAAAAGGCACACTTTCCTGCACTTACATATATTGACTTACATTAAAAGCATTGATTTATAAATTTTCAGAGTAACTGCACAAAAAACGTAAAGAATTTTAAATCAAGCCAAAGTAATTCTACAGGGTATTTTGAGGTTATTTTTTTTACTGTGATGTGAAAATTGGCTTATAAATTAAATTGTATTTATGATTAAATGTAAAGCACAGAGAAACTTAAATCAATCGTTGCCTATCTGACAGGTTGTTCCCAAATAAAAAGAGAAACAAGTTGCTTATATGTTGGGCTATTTTACAGGGTATGTGTAGGTCAAGGCATATGTTTTAAATGAATTTTTTACTTGCTTCACTTTACGTTTGCAATAAAATAAAATCCACACAGACTTGGGAGCGTCATGTGGCAGCCTCGCTTGGCCCCAGCCGCAGCCAAAAGCCCTGTGGCCACATGCAACGGACAGGGAAACGAACAAACACACACACACACACACACACACACACACACACATTGACACACACAGAGAAATGCACGCACACACGCAGGAATAATATATATGAATGGAGTTTTTGGTTTATAGTTTGTGGCCATGTGTGTGTGTGTGAGTGCGTGTGTGTGTGTTTGTGTGTGAGTGTTTTGGGCCAGAGCGAAAGCTGCTGCATTTTATTTTACCATTTTCGTCCCATGGCAGAATTTATGAATTTCGACTCGTTGCCGCCGCTGGCCGCACATATGCGGTTTTTATATATTGACACTTAAAATTTATGGCTCTTAAAATCTACAAAACGCCAGCGCTACGACCCAAAACTCAGCCCAGCCCAGCCCAGCCCAGGGACAACGTTTTGTTTCATTTCATTTCGATTCATTTCTCTTTCTCTTTTTGTTTTTGATTTTTTTTTTTTTTTTTGGTTTTTATTTCGTATTTTGTTTCGTTTTTGTTTGGTTTTGGTTTCGTTCGTTTAGCTTTAGCCCCTTTTTCCGCCCCATTTGGAGCATAGAAATTGTTTTGTTGTTGTGCAAACTATGAAAAGTCAGCGCGCACTGTAAGCTGACAAAACTGAGCGGCAAATCGAGCGTTAAATGTTTAGGGTTGCCACCCCCAAGCATGACATGTGTGCATTTGAACTAAATAAGCTTCAAAGTGTTAAAGTGACGCTGTTTATGTTAATGTTGTGAGCTTAAACTTGAGACACTGTTGAAAGTATGTTAAACTTAGTTCAAGTAACTTTTAGTTCAAATAACTTTTGATTATTGAAGTCAAGTGTTTAACTTTTAAGCTTAAAAACAAATATTTGTTTAAATAAAAATGAATTTAAAGCATATTCAACAGTTACTTAACAGAATAAAAAAAAGGTAACATAATGTTATTTTATTTTTATTTAATACACAATTATTTAAGAGACTGATGTGAGTGCTGTTAACTTAACATAAATCAAATAGCACTTAACATAATGAAATTATAATTTGACTTAACATAATCTAATGTTAGAAACTCTTATTTATTTATTAATTATATACTATTAAACATATAATTAATAATTTTTTGATAAAACTGCAGCTCTGGGCTTCTTATAAAATTGACGTTTCTTAAATTGTGTTAAAAATTCATGTTAACACAACATAACATAACTATGTTAAGTAAAATAAAGCACACTCCATTAGCCAGCCAAAAAAAGACTTTTTAAAAGAAAACCATGTTAAGCGGAAATTTACTTAAATATGCATTTCAAATAATGTTTAGACAAGAAATTCATACTTCATGCTAGAAACTCATATCTTAATGCCTCAATGCCCAAAAGTAAAAGTAAGAGTTGGCTAGAAAGAGTGCGAGCGAGACACACAGATATGAAGAAAATGAGAGCTTGTTGAGTTGTTGTTGTTGTCGTTGTTGTTGTTGTTGTTGCTGTTGCTGTTATTGTTGTTATGTTGTTGTCAGCGTCAAAGCTGAAAATCGCTTAAGATTAATGATGCAAAAAATTGAGCATCATCAAAGAAAGTGAAAATGGAATTAGGTGCAAAGACGCCGAGAGGACTTCGGAGCAGCAAAGTAGTTGAAGAAGCAGACAACGTCAAGCTAAAATCTTGAAGGGGATGAACAAGGGGTACGAAAGGGGGGGGGGGGGGGGGGGGGGGGGGGGGTTTTGTGGGGGGGGGGGGGGGCGGCATAAAACTTAACTACAATAAGCGCCAGCTTCAAGCCAAGCCAAAAACGAGCTGGCAACAACAATGTAAACACCACACACACACACACACACACACACTAGGCATGCGGGTGTGTGCCCGCGAGTGTGTGTGTGTGTGTGTGGTATGCCAAAACTCTTGCTGTGTCTATCGAAGCAGTAGTTAGGCCCAAAGCGCTGGCCACGTACGTGCGGGCGGAAACGGAAAAGGAAATGGCAGCATCGCCGACGCCAAAGCTAACGTCAATTGACAATGGGCTGAAAAGAGTTTTAACTGATCATAAAAAGTTGTCCAAATAAAACTCTTATATAATTAAAATTTATCTTTAACAGTGGACAGCATCAGCATCAGTGCATAATTATATTTAAAGAATATATTTTAGAAACTTTAATAATGAAAAGATTTTAAATAAAAAGTATCTCGTGTTTATGGTTCCCAAAAACTTTTGATCCATTTTTGAACCTAGCAGCCCCACTGTGCGCGACCAGGCTCTTAAGCCTGGAACTGCAGCGTTGTTTGCCTACAGAAATTAAAAAGAAACGCTCGCTGTTAAGCCAAAATGAAATGTATGTCCTGGCGCTAATATGCGCCATGGCAGCAGCCCCTAATCTACAGCTAGGGAACCTACGATTCCCTTCTCCGCCCCTTGCCACGCCCAGCGTTCTCACAAAGTGTAAACTAAACTTTGCAACTGGTTCACAGCTTGCAACGCGCACAGAATTTTATACGCTAAGCCGCAGTCAGCAAAGGGATGGAACGCAGGGAGGGGAAGGGATCTGAAAGCTGAGTGGGATTTGGTAGCCGCCTTTACATGGCACGCAAAAAATAATTAGCGCGTTGCGTTTATAAGTTTCCGGTAAAAAGCGTTTTACGCTTGTTTAGCGTCGGAGGATGATGGCGGCAGCCAGACGGAGATTAAAGCCTTGATATATTAATGAACTATATATATATATATATATATATATATATGTACATATTTCTATGACCTAACAAGAACATTAAGAACTTGCGCATTTTCGGATTTTAGCTTATTATTGCCAGCAGCTTAAGCATTCACCCTTTAAATCCTTTTACTTCAACCAACTCTCAATCTTGTTCAAAAGGTTATCTGAAACCTGACCCAAGTTTGCGCAACTATTTCAATTTGCATGCGTGCGGCCAAAGTTTTCTTTTCGTTTTGTTATTGTTTTACTTGAAAGTTGGCAACACGCAAAAATTACTTAGCTAGTTTTGAGGTATTGAATTTCTCACAAAATACTTTTTGCACAATATTTGACCAAGAACAAAAAAACGGTTTCATTTTATGCCACAAAGATTTATTTTTTGTCTATGACATTTGATTTCACAAGAAATCTTTGATAGGCGTTGAAATAGACAAAATATAAAGTGTAAGAAAATTCTTAAACTTAAAAAATATTTCGTGCTTCTTTCAAGCTTTAAGTTTAAAGGAGTAAATGATTTTGAAATATTGTATAAAGAAATGTTATTAAAATTATAATAACAAATATAATTCTATAAAGGCTCTTTTTATCTCTAAGTGAACATCTCTACAATAATTGAACATAATAATTTGTTGAAAATAAATTGATTTCTTTTGTTTTTGTCAAATCATTAGAAATACAAAATGTAACTGAACTAAAGGAAACAATTTATAAAACATTTATTTTCGTGTTTAACTCAACTGAATACAAATTTCATATTTCACTTTTTTCTTTTTGCTTAAAAGGAAATCAATTCTTTAATTGAGCTCATGTTAATTGCTGAATAACCAAAGTTGTTAAACAACAATAGCAATTACATTTTTTAATTCATTTGTTTTGTTTTTTTTTTTCATTTGTGAAATGAAAACATTTTAAAAACCAATTTGTAAGAAATTAAACATCATGATTTAAACATTTTATTTACAAGATCCCACTTCGGGCAGATGTCAATAAATGATTGACTGCAATTTAAGTTTTGTAAATATGTTAACTGTAAAATGTTTTTCATATTTATTTAAATATATAAAAATATAAAAAATTTGCGTATAACTAACGATTGAAAGATTAAATAAAGTGTAGGACTATAAATTAATATAATATAAATAATCAGTCTGTTATATTTTAAAAAGCACATGGAAAAATAAGGACTTAATCTGGACTTTTTGAAATTAAAGTCACTGACAAAGCTAACTTCAATCTACTTTACAATACAATCAAATACACTTTCCTTTAAAAAACAAATTGAGTATTTTCCGACATCATTTGAAGTGCATTTTTTGTGCGCTTCTTTTGGCTCAAAGCAAAACAAACCAAAAGCTGGCAGTATTTTTTTGTTTTGGTCCACTCGATTTATGCCACCAAAATTTTTACTTTGATAGTATTTTTTTTATTTATTTAGCTTTTGCCCCCGGAACTTTTGTAGAAGCTTTTGCTGAGTCCCAAAAGCCAGAAACCAATCCAGGAACGAGAAACGAGAAACGAGATTTCAGAATTCAGGATTCACAATCTCAAAACCAAAGCGCCGACCAAACCAATTTGCAGCTTTTCGTTATAAAACTTGCCACAAAATAGTTGCAAAAATTTTACGCCGTTGCCTTTCAATTGTTGTTGTTGTTGTTCTTGTTGTTAGCCAAAGGAAATGGGGCAAACGGCGACGGAGGAAATTTAGAGGTGGGAGTCGCAAATTCGCGGCTTTGCGATTTTTTTTTATTTTGTATGCGGTTGGCCAAAAGCGGCAAAAACTTTTGCATTTTTCGCATATGAAAACAAGCGAAGCTGACGGCGACAGCGACAGCGACGTTGACTGCGCTGCTTGATAAGCGCCCGGGAAGCTCTTTAAGCTCGCAGCATTACAACAACAACAACAACAACAACAACAACAGCAACAACAATAATAACAAACAACGGCCCGCAGCGGATTAAGTGACACAAATAGTGTAGGCAGGTGGAGCTTATGGGGAGACCCTAGGCCCAGGCCAGGGGTGGAGAAGGGAAAGGGGGGGGGGGGGGGGCAAACAAATGCAGAAATATGTCAGGTCCATGTCTCCGCCTCTGTCTGTGCAATGCTTTTACATACAACAGGAAGCTCTCGAGCAACAAAAACAAAAATAAAAACAATACAGCTAGTAAACATATAGAAAAAACAAAGAGAGCTTGGATTAAAGCAACAATACTCACTATATTCTATTCAGACAAGGCAATGGGCTGAAAGCTGAAAAGAAAACCAGATTTGAGTTAATTTTTTTTTTTAGAAATAAACTTAAGCCTTAAATTTGATTTGTTTCTTAGAGTTTTTCTTAGTTTTGTTTTAGATAACTTTTGCTAATTGATCTCGTTTTTTGGCTGTGTTCACGTGGCTGGATTTTAAAAGGATCTTTTTAATTAAGATTTTGCCTTATCATGCCTTGTTTTACACAAATGTGAACAGTGTATAACAATTGCATTCAGCGTGTCGGCTTTTTTTGGGGTCAGTCAACGGTATAAAAATTGTGTAATTTTCTTCTTCTCTTTTTCTCTTACTAACTCCTTCTCTCTTCTCTCCCTCCCCCAAAAAAATCTCTGTTTTTTTCTTCATTTTCCCCACTCTTGCACTCTATTTATTTGTTTAAGCCGCCCACACTCTTGCTCTCTCTTTCTCTCTCGCTCTCCCTTCATCCCACTCAGCCTTTCTCTTCATAGCTGGTTTACTTTTTATTTATTTACCTTTGCTTCGTTTTGATTTTTCTGTGCTGCGCCCAAAATCACGCCCGTTAAGTAACAACAATAACAACTCGACCACAATCCTATTGCACCACCTTCTTTTTATTTTTTTTGTTGCCAAAACCAAAACCATGCCCCCTTGCTCCAGCCCCCTTTTCTGGTACCCTCGTCAAGGCGCCCATTTGCAGCTAAAACCAACATCGTTAGAAGGGCAATGTCGCTCCTGTTGCTGTCGCAATGTGGCCTTTACACAACTTAATAAGAATTTGAATGCCCCAAAAATACCCTATAAGATAAGGCAGCAATCAAGGTGTATATGAGTTAAGGAAAAAGTTTATAGATTAGATGGGCAACTGAGTTCTCTATGAATTTGATACTTTGAAGTAATACAAACTTTAAAGTATGGTAATAAGTTTAAAGCTATTTTTATTCGCATAAACAGATTTTCTATGCTTTGTTTGATCCATCCAATATGCCCCACTTTGACTTGTAGGGTATACGTTGTTCATTTAATTAGTATAATGTGTACTTGTAAATACTTTCTTATGGATTAGGCTAGCCATATACCCTTTAGTAAGTAAGCTTTCTTTTTGAATGTTTGCAGTTTATAAACTGTAAATGAAAGTTTCCAGCTCGAATCCCTATTTTAAGTATCCCCTTTTTTTTTGCTACTGGGTAACTGTTAGTCGTGCACACTCCATTCGCCAGTCAAGTGCTTATTTTCTTTTGATCAGCTTTTGCTTTGCGTTTCGGTTTTGTAATGCGAGCTTCGCATAATTAGCGCATTTTACCGTTGCTGGCGTTGCACAAAGCGCAACACACAAAGTTGTCAACCGCCGCCCACTTTTCGCCTTCCCCTCGACACGCCCCTTTGGGAGCAGTTCGTTGAAAGTGGGCGGCGCGTGTGAAAGGGGGTGGGGAGGGGCGAGGGAATTGCAATTGAGCAGTTTTTATTGCGCTTTTGTTTTGTTGGCCATAACCGAAGAAGAGGAAGAACAAGAAACTGCCGTGCGATCTTTGTTTGGGCCTCAACGTTTTCGGGCAGTTTCGAGGATTTCAGACGTTTTCGCGGTGGAGACAACAAATTGAGATTGTTTTTCTTGCATTTTTTTTGTTGCATACTTTCAGGCGCAATTTACAAAAATGTAACAAAAACCGTTACAATTCGTGAAAGATTGTGTCTGTGTGTGTGTGTTTGCAACTCCTGCATAATTCAGTCCATGTAACTGCAACACACCCAAACACAGCTTAAGGCAGGGTATATGTTAATTCTATGTGGGACGAAAAAAAACATTAAGGCAAAGAAAGAAAAAAAGTTGCGATGCGACAACAAAATGGAAAATCATAAAAAACAGCAATCAAAAGACGTCTGACAGAATACTTACAATATTAAATTATATTAAATTAGTTAAGTGTTTTTTTTTATCTTTGGTTGCCAAGCTTTGAATTGAGTCTTTATTGTGATTAAATAAAGAACTAAAAATAAGTTTGAAATCAGCAAAAGTTTTTTTATATCGCCTTAACTTTCTTATTTCTGAAATTATTATTTATCCTAGAAACAAAATGCATTTATTTAATTTTGTATTCCAAGCAACTTTTTCAAATTACTTTTTAAATAAAACAAACTTTTTATATTTGACCAATTTACATATATTAAATTCACAGTCTTATTTTTATAAAAAGTAAATAATATTCTTAGGCAATTCACTTTTATTTAAATTTCATCAATTTGAATGCACAATTTGTTTGAAAATCCATTTTAAAAAGTACTTAAATATAAACTCATTAAGTTATGTATTTACATATAGAAAGAACTTAGCTTAAATCGTTTGGGGATTTTCTCATCAAGAATTCCACGCTTAGTTAAAAATCCGTTTTAATAATTTTCTTTTCTTTTTTTCTTATGTTAGAAAGCTTTTCATATGCTGAACAATGCGCAATTGTGGCACATGTCCAGCACACACATCCCACACACACCCCAAGTAAATATGCCATTGAGGAACAGCTTCATTAGCACAAAATGTGTTACACACACACACACACACACACAGGCTCACTCTTTTCACGCACACAGCTAAAAAACTTGCTAAAATTTTTGGGGCTTTAGAGTTAAATATTTGCTTAAAAGCAGCAGCACGAAAAAATGCTCCTAAATAATTGCAATAAATTAAAGTGCAAACGCAAATATTTAACTAAATAAATTTTTACCAACCCACACACACACACTCACACACATCCGCCCTCACACAACCCCCTCAGATCCTGGCCACAACACTGGCCGAAAATTGATTAAATTCCGAATGTCGAAATTGCAAACCACTGGCCAAAAAATACCAAAAATAAAAATCAGGCTGGCAACAATTTAACGTTTATACGAAATTGGCATAAGCCGAATATCAAATACGCTGTCATAAACTAAAAATTTTAGTTTATCTTGCCTTTTTATATTAAAAGTCGAACAGAAGTTTAAACTGAACTATAATTTGTATTAATGATAGTACGAATAGAAAATTTTTATATATATTTTCATTACTTTCTCTTTTCGGTAAAAGTTATTTTAAAGTAAGTCTATAAAAATGGCTAACAGAAAAGAAAACTAATACCTGGTTTCACGAAATCTAATTCGCTATGCTAATATTGAAAATATATTCTTTCTATAAATACAGAAAAGAAAATAGGCAGATTTCTAAATCATTTGAAATCTATTTGAACAGACAATTAATTATTTCTTTTGAATCCATTGAAGGTAGCTACTAAAAGTTTATCATGTCATTTAAAAAAATATATCCAATAGTTCCTTAAGCTTTCGTAATTGCTTGACAAAACTGATATAACTCTTTGGTAGTGTATAAAAACGCACAATTAAACCGAAACTGCGAATAAAAATTACATAAAGTGAACAATTGGGCTAAAAGATTTCTCGTAAAAGGGCAACTGCGCACGCTGTGCTGAACTAAAATGGCAATAGTGGCTATTAGATACCCTGTACAGCCGACAACTTTTAGAGACGTCAAGACTGAACTAAAAAGTTATAAAAAGTTATATAAAAGAGAAGTTTAGATGATCTTTTAAACGATCAAAGAATATTTATCGATTTGTGTTTAGATAAATATAAACAAAATCAATGAAAAAGTTAAGGCTTTGAATACCAAATAAATATTAACTAAAACACATGCAATAAGTTTATAAATTTATTGTGCTTCAGCTAAATGTTTAATTATATAAGTGCGAATTCAAAATAGCAATCGATAATACTCTAATTAATTAAAATGATAATAACCGATAATTGCTTACATTAAAACCAACTGTAAGCTAAAGCTACCCTTTGCACACACACAATGCCCCTTTTTTGCAGGGTATTTACAATGGCCTATTTAAATAATTAGTGAAATTAAATGTGAAATTGCATTTCACGCTCCCAGCGGGCGATTAATAAATGCCCATTTACCACTTTGGTGGGGCATTCTGTGGTGCACACGCACTTCTCCAAAGAGCGGAGGTGTGCAGTTGTATAAAATGCGAAACAGCAACAACAACAACAAAAACAACAACAACAACAACAATAACCACTTGGGAAGTTAAGAGCTCAGATAAATGTTTAAATGTTTGCTGCTCATTGCTGTTATTTGTTTGTTGTGCGCAGCGGTGTTGTGTGTGTGTGTGTGTGTAAGTGTGTGTATTTGGGTGTTGCTGCGATTGCACGCTTTAACGCACAGCAAGCAGCAAATGCAAATATTTACAAATATGAAATCGAAACGTTTTAAGTGGAGCAAACTTGAATCCACTCGCCCGGACACACCTTCCCACTCGATAGGCAGGTATCGATGTTATCGCCCATTGAGCAGCGATTCCGCGCTGTTTGCTCGCACACAAACTGACATTTCAATTTATTTATATTTAATTTCTGCACCGCTAGCAACAATAATTTGGTAAACTTTCTGTTCGCTCAAGTGTGACAAGTGCTATCGATAAGTGGCATATGAATAAATATAATCCATATTGAAGCACTTAACTTTTGCAATCGCTTATGAAAGCAGCTGTTAATATCTTGTTGTAAAGCCTAACATGTTTTGTGGTTAATAATATGTTAATTGAAAACATTTTGGGTTTCGATAATATATCGATAGCTGCTAATCTGTTGATAAATATAGTTCTAGAAATAATTTCGCAGATTATTTATATTAAAGACATCAATAACTGATTAAGAGAATATATTTTAAACATATCTTGTCTATGCAATATATCTTTTTTGAATACTTATCAGTTGACTAATCGATAAAATGCAACATACCACTAATTAAAAATTTCTCAATTAAAATTTATATTAATTTCTCTTTATAAACATGACTTCGCAATATACTATCGATAACAAAATGCTCCTATCGATAACTTTATAAATTATAACCAACAGAAATAATCATGTAAGAGCATTTAAATATACCTAATTTAATAATTAATTCTTTCCATATAAATTTCGCTGTATCAAGAATTGATTACTGATCGATTTATCGACTTGCAATAACATCAAAATCGACTGAATAAATATTAAAGCTTATGTCTATTTGTTTGGTTTGTCAGCAGAACTTTGTTCTCATATCGATAACCGCACATCGCGGAGTTCGTGTGAACTCCTTCTGTTTAGCCCGATGTTCATCATGTAATTATCGGAATTACCATATCCTAACGGCCGCTTTAAACTTTGTATCTGCTGCTCCCTAATGATAACTGCGTTGTTATTCCGCAAATGCGACACACGCATAATATGCAACAACAACAACAACAACAACATTCGCAATTAACAACATAAAACTAGTCGATAAGCCCCCCCCCCCTCCCCCGCAACCCTTTCTCGACCCAACAAACTGTTTTCACCTCAGGGATTCAACTAACTAACTGCGCTGTTTTCGGCCTGTCCAACTGTCTGTTAATGCCCTGTAAATATGAACACAAAATGTTCATGGGTTGTTATTGTGGCTTGCGAAAGAGAAAGTTTTTTCTATAGAGACATGTCTTTTAATAAGACCCTAATAAGTTAGGTTAGGTTAATAAGTTTATTTTTAAATATAGAACTTTCTTTGTATAACAAACAAACTAAGTCCTGTCTGGAAGAATTAGCTGCATGTTGTTTTCAGACTGTTATATCCTAAAGTAGCAGCTGTTTAAGATACTCTTATATGTACTATTGCACTCCCTATAGGGTATCTGCTCGTTGAGCTGTCAGGCTTTGCGATTTTCGGCTTGTATTGTTGCCTACTTTTTTTTTTTGTGCTGCAGAAAAGTTAACAATATTGTCGCAAAATGCGCGCACCAATGGCATGTTTGTATGTTCAAGCACAAACCACACACACACACACACACACACACACACATACAAACGCAAACTCGCACACCTGCGAACTGTTTGTTGTTTGCATTTTGTATTTATAACGTGATATGTCGGCATTTTGTCTTGTAATTAAATTACCAACAACAAGCAGCAAGCAGCGGTTGAACACTGATTCGCACACCCACTTGAACACTCATTCACTTGTACTCACACACACACACACACACACAACAACACTCACTTGACTGCATTGAATCAATCGTTAAAAACTGTTACGCTGTATTAAGGGCCAGGGCTAAAAATGCTGTAGCGAGAAAAAAAAATAAAGCAAATGCCAGGACATGCCAGCCACAACATACACACATCCACAACACACACACACACCCACAACACACACACACACACACACACGTGAGTGCGATATAAAGCAGTGCCTGTGCAAATATCGCTCATACGCCTCGTAAACTGTTTAAAACTGCATGACAGTTGAGTTTCACCTGCAAAGGTGTTGGCTCGGAAATTTTCCAGGTGTCTGTCTGCGTGTGTTTATTTGTCTGTGTTCGTTGTAGCCAAAGTTCAGACGGGGTTAAGCTAAGATTTATACAAGCGCCAGCAAAGTTTGAGTGCCCCAGCTATTTGAGGTTGAGTCGTCTCATAGTCAAGTGGCATCCATTGAACAAGAAGCAGCACCAGTTGCCATAAGTAGAAGAAGTTGAGGTGCCAGCTGAAGCAGAACCCATTGAATTATTGAGTGACAACCACTGACTCCGACCAGGTTCCCTCCCTTTCCTCCGTGTATGTGTGTGTTTGTGTATGTGTGTGTGTGTAATGAAGCGTTTGCCAGCTGTAGTCACAGTTCGCATGTGGGTCATCAATAAACTACAGCCAAACAGTTGTTGTTCTTGTTGTTGTCCATGGCCCGCTTCATGTAAGTAATTTGACCATAAAACGTTCAATATTCAGTTGAGTTCCGTAAAAGATTCATTTGAGCACGCTATAAACGAGTGCCAGCGAAATCTGAAAAGTCTTAATACATATTTTACTCAGTCATTAAATGAAATACACCAACTAAAAGATTAATTTATAAAACAATGCGAAATAAGATGATTGTGAAGTTAATTAAGTCTGGGCCAAGATTGACTTTTGTTTATTTTATTCAATAGTTTAGCTATGATTATAATTAGGCTATTCTTCCAAGTAAGGGAAATGGTTTAATTAGAACATTAGCTTCAATATGTTTTGCTTGATTCCGGAATGCAACAAAAAGGCTTATTTATTATACATTTATATTTTGTTCATATTTAACATTCAACATTCCTAAATGTTTAATCCAACGTTTTTTGAAGCTCTTTAAATGAAGTTCTAAGATTTAAAGTAACATAAACTTTATGTTGATTAGAGATTTTGGTTCATTATGGCAAATATTTGCCAAATTTTACCTATGCGAAAGGAAAAGTTTTCAGTTGGGTCAATTGACAACTGCATTTGACATTGTTTTGCACTAAGCACTAAAATATGCAGAAATTCATTGCCCTAAAACGCAGAGACCGAACGTATCGAACCCCAATAAACGTGACAATTTCTTGCATAGACATATTTAGCACAAACACAAACACACACACACACACACACACACACACAGATGGCCAATGGAAATGCTTTGTTTATAGACACAACAAAAACAAAGAAGTAAATTTAATACCCACACAAGCTTTGTAGGGGCAGCCAATGCAATGCATAGTTCATAGCACGCCAAGCGGAAGTTGCAGCCAAGCAGCCAAACACACACACACACACACACATAGCAGCCTCCGCTGACTGATCGATTTTCAATTTAAATTCAGTGGTTTCTTTTATATGTGGAAGGTCCCTGCTGCAGATTTTGCTCTCGCTGTTTTCGGGACTGCGTGGGAAAACCTTTAAAAAAAAAAAAAAAAAAAAAACAAAATCAAAAAGATAAACAAAAGCAAAAGGGGCGAAAGTATACGAAATTTTGATACCCTTTGCAGGGTAATACAATATATATACCTATTATAAACTCCATTTAACTTAAGCAAAAATATTACTTTTGACAGATAGTTCCTTAGTAAAAACAAAAAAAACAATGTAAATATAATTCCATAACAGCCATATTCATATTGTGGTCTGATCTGGCCTAATCTTAATCTATGCCCAACTTTTTGATTATCAATTTCAAACTGAAACAAGTTTGCATAGAAAAAAACTTAAACAACCTTTTTCCTAAGAACTTTCCTTCTATTATGTCTTACACACGTTCTGGCCCAACAATCTCGGCCAGGGTATACAAATTTGTTGCCGGCTTGTGTTTTGCTGTTTGTTTGAGCAGCTCGCGTGGTTCAGCTTTTGGTTAACAGTGAATTTTAAGCCTCGGTTCGAACCGGCTGAAAGTCTTGATGTTTTTCAATGCCCGCCACAATCGACGTCCACGGAGAGTCATTAATTAAAGCAATTAAATAAAAGTTGCACTTAAATTCAATTGCAGCTTCAAGGCGCTGTCATCGGCACGTGCGAACAGTTAAGAAAGGGTGAAAGAAACGGAGGAAGGGAGGGGGAGGGGAGGGGAAGTGATGGTTCTGTCGAATGGCAGTTTTGATGGCACATCATAAGCATATTACACAACCACGATGCCAAGTTTTAATGGCCAAAGATGTCGCATGCAAACTTTTTCATTGCCTATGCAAACGATTTGAACTACAACAACAACAACAACAACAACAATAACAACTGCAATTGGGCATCGAAAAGCAGAAGAAGAAGAAGAATGAAATCGCATAGATATTTAAATGCCACATTAAATGCAATGCTCCAAAGTGCTAAAAAAAAATAAAAGTACAAAGAAATCCAAAGAAGGAAACAAACTTTTGAAGCATCATAACGACTTTTCCTCGACTTTGAGCTTTTGGTCTTTTGCTTTCTGGATTTTTGTGACCCAGCCCGTTGCTTCTTCTGGCTCCAGCTGCAGTTGGCAAATGCAAATGTTTAGCTCCTGTTGAGCTGCAAGACGAGGTTTGCTCCTGCAGTTGTCAACTACGAACCTTCAAATATTCAATCATAATTTACTTCAATTTAAATATTCAATCTTTCAATTCAACACAGTTTTCTCCTTTTCAAACTCGTACAAATCTATCGAGTGACCCTCTGTTCGCACAGGGTGTTACTATTAATGGCCACATGGCAGCCAAGGACGACTCGTCCTTCAGACCGTCGCATTATTTGCCATAAAATTACGTGTGCTTTAAATGCATTTAAGAAGCATTGAGGCGAATTTTCCAAATTCAACGCTGAGCTGAGAGAAATTGTGTTAAAATTTTCGTCATTTTTGCTGCGTGCTCGAATGTTAAAAAACACGCATTAATATGTGGCCAATATGCGCACACCAATGTAAACTCTTACACACACACACAGACACACACACACACAGTCATTCAACAATTTTCAATTAATTTGCCTTGCAGAAAATATAAAAAAAAATAAATGAAAAGAAAAGTATCTCGAAATGACAGAAACAGACGATGAGCCCAGGCAGAAGATGCCGCTTTATCGCTGAATTCCGGGCTGCTGCCGCTGCTGCTTCTGTACGTGTGTGTGTGTGTGTGTGTGACAACCAGGGCTGCATCACTTACAGAACCCTCGCAGTAAAGTCCTTTGTGTTGGCTCATTTCCGTTTTTTCTATACAAACCTTGGCTTGGAATTCGAAACTAACTAAATAAATTTAAATGAATTAATTTATATATTTTATTTTAGCATAATTTTTTATTAAAAATATTGTTAGTCAAAAGTACAAAAATATATAAAATATATAATAAATAAGTTTAGCCAAGTTCCTAGACTTATTGTTATGCAATATTTAAACAAATATTTGGTTAACTAAACCAAGTTTCTTTTGGTTTAGCCCATTTACCAATTGTTGGCCAATTCTTTTGGTTTACGTTTTCGATCAAAGTTCGTTTTTAAGTCTAGTTTAAAATGCAAGCAAATATAAGCCTGGTTAAAAACGGGCACACACTCGCACTTGGCTGTCAGAAACGTGCACTTCCGCTTTTTCCAATGCGCCGGAAGTGCTGTGGTAAATGCATTTGCATGACCGCCACCGCCCCCTACACAGCCCCCTGCCACGCCCCCTCTATGCTAGTTGGCATCGTCGATGGCGTGTCGATGGGCACACACACACACACACACACACACACACACACACACAGAGTTGGCCAACTATAATTAATATGCATGTGATTAAGGGATTTTCATGGTAATTGAATTACTTAAATGCACCCTCGAAATGGCCTCAACTCTTAAAAATATATGTATGCCAAAATCAATTATCCGCCTCGTATTTTACGTTTTATCCAACACTGTCACAACACTTAAGTGGGATTTTCAGCACTGCTTACAAAAAGCTTTCGGATTTTAAAATGACAAACGATTGAAGAGCTTTAATTCATAAGTCCAACATAATTGAATACTAAAATCTTTAGGTTTTTGTACATACATATATATACATATATATATATGAATGGTATTATGCATATCAAACTTGTCGATTGATTGAAAATGCGAAATTTTTATTAAATTAAATAAATTGGGCACGTTAAATATAAGTTGTCATAAGTCACAAACAGATAAATTAAACAAATAAACAGATTAGAAATATCAACTGAATTAATTCCACTATTTTATCGATATTTATTGCTATTCTGACTATGTAAATAAATATTTTAAAAGAGGCAAATATAATATAAAATGTATTATATTAATCAATTATTTCTTATTATGTGGCTGTTTTATAGCAAGAAAACAAATATGTTACAAATTTTCGTTAAACTTATAGCAAAAAACCATATTAAGGAATGTATTCATAGTAAATAATTGTAATAATTATATTAATATTTAATTATACTTAGAATACAAAAAAGACAAAAAATTTTCCTTGTGAACTTCCCAAATTCATATAAAGTATTTCTCCTGAATATTAAACTCCGATAACTTTAACAAAACTCAACTGATATTAATGTGTAATATCATTTTGATCATAGTTTGTCCATTCTATTGATTCTACTAGCAAAAAGAGCCAGCTTAAATTGTGGCTTAAAATTATACATGTTTCCATATATTATTTTATAGAAATATATATTATAAGCAGCAAGAGTTGAAGGCGAAGATTTCACTTGCTCAACTTTGTTAAAGTTTAATTGAGCTGCTTTCATTTTTTGTTCTTCTTAAAATCAATGTATATTGATTTGCAGATAAATCATCATACATACATATTTTACTTTCAGGTTAGCTTTGACTACCTTCTGCTTCACTTACCATTAAAGGTGAATTCTGCTATTTAAATATACATTTAAAAAAAATGCTTCCTGCGCTCATTGCACATTTGATTGACCCAAATAATTTCTTGAATTATCACAATATCACATTATGCCCCCCTTGCAGCAAAGGGAATATGTAATTTAAAATGCACAGTTGGCTGCAGTAATCCACATTCTCCCCCACACCCCCCCCCCCCACCACCACCTTCTTTTTTCCGACCCCTTCTTCAATCATTTAGCTTTTCAGTTTTAGTTTCAATTCTCTGTTCACTTCTGGTTTTGTGTGGCTCTGATTTGTAAAGCGGAAGAAGAGGGGCACAAAGGGGGACAACAGGTGATGCGGAGAAGCAGGGGGGGGGGGGGGGTGTTGACTTCGTTGGTTTGTTTCTATCCGATTGTCCATTTGTGACCCACTTTTTGGGGAGGTGACAAATGTAAATTTTCGGGTATTTTCAACCAAAGAGAGCACAAGCATCCCCCTTCTTCCTCCCTCCTACCACTGCCACGCCCCCCCCCCCCCCCCCCCCCCCCCCCCCCCCCCCCCCCCCCCCCCCCCCCCCCCCCCCCTCCCTTTTTCTCTTTAGTCCCTCAGCGTCGGCTAATTGACTGGCCGAGTGACAGGACCTGACAAGCACGTGAAAATACTTTCGCCCTCGTTCCACAATGGCAATCTCGACGAAAATTTTGTCTTGCCATGACACATTTAAAGAGCCCAAGCACTCACACACACACACACACACACACACACACATTCTCGCACAGCGGAAGCAGCTGCAGAAGAAGAAGAAGACAAGTTGCAAACTGGAAATGGAACTGAAAACTGAAAATCGAATACGCAGCATTTTGAACGTAAAAACAAGCGGGCAAAACGATGGAAACCAAAACTCGAAACTCAATTCGCAGACTCACAAACACACAGCCAGCAGTGAAGTGGGCACGGTTTTTAATACCCTTTTAAATGATGTGAATTGCTTAAGCAAACGGGTATATCGGTTATAGAATATTTAAAGCGGAGAACACAGCTGAAGCTAAAATGTTGTTAGAGTTAGCGAGAGTGAACTTAATAAGGTATCTCTTAGTCAGATATATTCACTACTTTGAAAAGGGTATTTATAAATGTTAAAATATTTAATCAAAATCATGTCGCAAATTCCTAAGGTAAAGTTTATGAGTCAAGTGTAGTAATAAACGTAATAAAAATATATTGCATTATTAAAAAATCCAATTAATCAATTTAATTATACAAACATATTTTTTAACTAACCCTTTTATTTTTTATTTACTTACGCTTAAAGAATTTTTTAGTCAAATGAAGTTTATTATTTATTATTTTTAATAATAATAGTATTTCCCTAATTTTCTAATATATATATATTATATAAACTACAAATTATTACTTTAGTTAATACAGCATATTGTTAAGAACCAACAATATTTGTTTTTAATTAATTGCGTAACATTTCTTTACATAAAACTTAACACATTTTTCTTGAAAAGTTGCCAAATTTAATTATTTAATTTATTGACAGTCGCTGTTAATGTTGACAAATAACAAGAAAATTCTGGAATTTAATATAAATAATAAATAATAATTGTCCCATTATTTCTAAAAAGACTTCTCCAAATTTATTTTGAAAGCTATCATTACGATAATTAAAATAATAATGATTATACAACTTTATTTAGGAACTTAAGGATTTTAAAAACGTAACTATTAGCTTGTTTTTAATTGTAAATATTTTATTTCCATTTTAATTGATCTCCTATTTGCCGACCAAATTTCTCTCTGCCCGCATTAATGTTGACTACAGGGTATGTTTAGGTAGGGCACAACCTCAACGCATTTGTTGGCTTTTTTCTGGCATTTTGTTTTGGCTTTTTGGCTGACTGTAAATTCATTTTTTTCTTATTTTCCTTTTTTTGTGTTGGGGCTGGCATCTGGCGAGAATTGAGTGGATTTTGTTCAGTCTTTTGCCACTTGCCAAAGCTGCCAAAGCATTTCAGCGCCACATCACATCAGCTGATAGACGATATAGCCGCCAACCCGAGGCCCTTTAACCCGCATCCGCACCCGCCCCCGCCAACCGTAACCTTAACCCCATAAAGTTGAGCAGGATTGCAGGCGCTAAGTGTGTGAATTTAGTTTGAACCAGATTTCGCCCCACTGTGCCCTAGAGCTCAGCTGCGATTTACTCTAATGGCATTTGGCCCTAACGAGACAGTTATTGACAGGTGGAGCTGAGCCACCACCCAGCGTCCAAATGGCCACAAGGCTTCAGCTCCAGACAATCGTTTCCTATTGGTCTCAACTGCCAGCGATTGGCTTGTAACAAAATCCCCACAAAACGAGTATTTTAATTAACTTATTTTAAACGCTTTACTTGAATCTTTTAATGAGATACAAAAAAAAAAAAAAAAAAAAAAAGAAAACAATTTAAAGTACCTTTTTATATTTACAAATTTAGTCAACTTCAAAAAAGGCTTTTATTTAATTTTGCACAACAGTTTTATTTGGAGCACACTTGGCGTATGCGTAATTATGCCATATACATACAGTTGCGGCAAAAAAAATAGCACTGCGTCATATAAAATTCTTTGACGCAATACATCTTTTGTTTTTTTTTTTTGTAATTGGTTTAATAATTTTGTTGTACAGTATAGTTAAATATATGAATAGTTATAAAACAAATGATCAATAAAGAAAAATGTATGCCATGGTGCTATTTTTTTGCCGCAGCTGTATGTAAAAAGAAAAGTAATTTGAGAGCATCTGAATTTTCGAAATTTAACAAATGTGCAATTATAAAGCAATTGCAGCAATTGCTCGAAGAGGCTTTCCTCAAGGCGCACTAATCAACATGCGAGCCACACACAGACAAATGAAGAAAGTGCGAAAGAGATGGAGTGAGAGAGAGAGAGAGAGAGGGGGGGGGGGGGTAAAGGGAATTAGCAGCTGTTAGACAAATGTTTCAATGTTCAAATGAAGTATATCGCAAATGGCAAGCAGAATGTGGCCAAGAATGAGGATGAGCCCAGAGAAAGGATGACAACTAGGAGCCGAAGGATAATTTGGAGACAGACAGCAGCTGCTGTCATTTGTTTTAGCTCAGTTACTAATGTAATTGAAATAATTTCATTTTGACATCAAGAGCCTAAACGAGCTATGCTTATTTATGAGACGAGACAACAAACAAACAACAAACAAGCAACAACAACAACGACAACAACGAACACAAACACTTCTCGAATGAATGCAGTCTGGGCCCAATGCAAGCTAAGGTATCACCAAGCTGAAGGATACCCTGTAATATATAGTATTAAAGCATATACTATGCCTGTTGCGTAACTCTATCATTGCCTACCTGCGACTGCTTTTCTAGGGTATACATATTTTTGAGCTTAACTAAACTAAAGCTGACATTTTGCCAGGCGCACAACTTGTGAAAATGTTGCCTACAACACTAATGTGTGTCTGTCTCTCTCTCTGTGTGTGTTTGTGTGTGTGTGAATAAGCGTAAACAACAGCAGAAACAAGAGCAACGACAATGACCAACGTCTGATGTCTAACCATGATGCCGGCGACCAAGCGGGGTAAACCGCATGCCAAAAACGGAAGTGGCATTGTTAAGCGGTTTATATATATATATAGATATATATATGTGTGTGTGTGTGTGTGTGTTTGTGTATGTGTGTGTTTTGTGTGCTGTGCACAGCCTCTGTCTGACTGGGATGCCTATTTGTCCGTCTGTTTCTCTGTCTAGTTGTTGTTTTGTGCGTTTGCATGCTAAGCACGTATTTCCGGCATAGTTTTTTCCCTATACACTATTCGCTAATCTGAGCAGAGGGTGTATTAGTCTTGAGTACGGTTTGCTTATAGAGTAAAGTTTTTGATAAGTTAACTTAAAATTCTTCACAGATATATGTATATATGTATTTACACCCACACTCTCGTTAAATGTGTGTAGAGTATTGCGTAGTTGGTTAAACTCGTCGGGCACGTTCTACCTTGTGTTTTTTTTAGACAACCCAAACTTGCCTAACCTCACTTTCCAGCCCATTCCGCCCGCTCTATCTCTCTCTCTCTCTCGCTCTCTCTCTCTTTCTCTGTCAGCCGCACGGCCAACTCGTGTCTCAGGCTTCAGTTTCAGTTGCGTTTATAAACATTTGGATTTTAGTTTAGTGGTTTTAAGTTGTGCTATAAATCGCAACTAGCTGTGCATATTTATGATAAATGCGCTTGACTGCATCTCTAACTATTGCCCTCTCTCTCTCACTCTCTCTTTCTCTGTCTTACTTTGTCTTTCTCTCTATCTTTATGTGGCACTTTGGACGTGCCAAACAAATTGGTTAACTGTTTTATTGCCCCATTTGGCAGCTGTCCATACATTGGCCACACTTTATGACGCTTATCAAATGTCAAGCTTGTGGCCTGACTCTGTTTTTTTTTTTTTTTTTTTTTTTTTTTTTTTTTTTTTTTTTTTTTTTTTTTTTTTTTTTTTTTTTTTTTTTATTATTTTTATAGCTTTAGAAATGTCAGATAAAAGTTAGATTTAGTATTCTTTGGATTTATATGCAGTTAAATTTGCATCAAAGTTAACAGATTTTCCTGCAGTTCTGTTAACTGTAGGCTGTTAATGCTAACAGAGTTAATTTGCTTATAAACTTAAGTTTGCATTGGACTAAAACGAATCCCATCGAAATATATACTTATATTCTCGGAATTAATTTTATTTAATTTTCAACCTATTTTTCAATTGTTAAATATAGAAATCGAAATGGAAATTGTGATTGTGATTGTGATTGTGATTCGTGTATATGTTATTAACAGGGTTTTGCCTAATTGACATTTTGTCTATGTGTGTCCTTTCAAAAGGATTTACTGTCAAGTGAACGTGGGCGTTGGGCCATGTGACGCAACAATGTCGCCATGTTAGCCGGTTTATTTATTCGTGTAACGCCCATTTCCCCTGCCCCTGCCCCTCCCCCAGCCCATAACTGGCTTAAAAAACAAGAAGGGAAAAAAAAGCAAATGCGACGAAATTTTGCGGCTGTTTATAGACCCAACCAAATAACAGAAAGAAGAGGAAGTTGAATATGGAGTGATAGGGTTGATGGCAAACTTTTGCACAAATCAAAACTTTTTCTTGTCCATTTTGTTGTTGTTGTTGTTATTCCATTTTGTTTTACCTGAGTGATTGCGCGTTGTTTGACATCAAATTTGTATTTGTTTTAGTTAAAATTTTGGGGATGCTTAAAAGAGGAACCAAGAAATCTGTAAGCTCATAAATCTTAAATGCAATTTGCTTAAGTTACAAACTGAATGAACTTTGTAATAAACGAAGTTGAATCGTGAATAACATAAAATTTAAGAGACCTTAACATAAATAATTCTTTAAGAATTTATTCTTAAGGGAAACTTTAAAAAAAAATATAATATCGCCTCTAAATAACTTGTCTTTAACTATTATCGCTATTATGCATATTAACATTTCTAACGTCGTCAACTGGTTTGTATTAGTTAATAACTTTATTGATAATAAAGAGTTAGAAAGAGAAAGCGAAATATATTTTACCAAAAACGAGAACGAAAGCAAATGTTGGCCTAGAAAGTGGTTATAAATCAAAGCTCAAGCAATGCAAACCAGCTGCTAGCCGCAAATGCCACAGGCTAACCCACAAAACACCCCAAATTCAGACCCATACAACATTAGCCCCTAAATTTTGCCCCTTTGCCTAACTCACTTAACTGAACTTAAACTCTGGCTCGTATTTAACTCCGTCTCTGAGCACCTTTTAGAGTATCTTTGACCGCCACCGCAAACACAACACACACACACACACAGACACACACACACACATTTTTAGCAATTACGCAAAATGTTAAGTGTTTTCCAGCACTTATAATACACTGTGCGCAAAATGTTGTGAGAAAGTAGTTTATGGTCGATTGTTGCTACAGTTTAAAAGCTGAAGTCTCTCTATTTTAAAGATAAGTTTAGATATATTATTAAGTTTGAGTGTCACTTTAATACTATAATATAATGATAAAACTTACTAACAGTTGGAAAGTCACTTTTATAGATTGCTTTTCCACTGTAAACAGAGTATTGCACAGTCAGTTGCACTTTACACCTTCACACAAGTACGCAAAACATTTGAAATAAATACAAATATAATTAAAATTGTGCTCAACTCTCGGTCTTGACCTTAATACCCTCTAACCCCAAAGTACAGTCAACTAACGTCTTTCCCCCCCCTTCCCCCCCCCCCCCCCCCCCACCCCCCTCTTCCGTTGGTTGGTTGCAGGTGAATCATCTTGGCCGTAATTGAGTGCAGATTGTGGCCTCGCTCGGCTATTGCCTAATTGCAACTGTGGGCGTTGCCACATCTTCTCGCTGAGTTGCTGCTGCCACAATTTGCGGCATGCCGCAGCCGCCCGTTTAACAGTGCATTTACCAAAGGTCAACGTCAAATTTAGCGCATTGCGGCTGTCGATAATATAATTTGACCAACTTGGAGTATTCACAATTAAACACTTTGAGAAATGTGCTTAATAGTTGAAAATATGTGCACACTTTAATATGCCATAAATACCCCATATATACACTATAAGTAACTAGATTCCATTAGTGTTTAGCTTAAGCCTTTTAAAGTATTTTATGTTTATTGTGGAAATCTTAATAATAATAATTATTCATAAAATAATAATTATTAATAAAATAATAAAAAAAAATAAAAAAAGGATTAATTATAATTAATTAATTAAATATAATAATAGCTTAAGCCTTTTAAAGTATTTTATGTTTATTGTGTTTATCTTAATACAATAATAATAATAATAAATAATAATAAAAATTAATAATAAATAATAATAAATTTGTATATATGATGTTATGTAAATATTGTAAAGACTTATTTAGTAATAATAATTTTTGAATTTTTTTTTTTAATTTATTATAACTAGTATTATTATATTATATAATATTATATTATTTATTATTTAAAATACACATATTGGATAGTATTATATCAAGCATTTATCTAGCTTAATTCAAGGCTTAGGCAACCATTTATAGTTCCTTCCCACTTGTGTCTCTTTGGTCTCATCCACCCTTTACTTTAATAAGTCCAAATTTGACAATACAAAATAGTTCGAATGTAACCAAAAAACGTTTTGAATGATACTCAATAATCATAGAAGAATAGGTTATAATTATGATAATGGTAATAGATGGGTTTCTTTGATATGTCTACACAAATGTCAATAAACCATTTAGGCTGGAACTGCAGCTGGCCACGCCCACTTGTCCGATGTAGGCCACATGTTGTAATAATTTCATGCGGCGCCGTGACACCAAAACTTTGTGGCACAAACACACACACACACACACACATCAGCACACACACATAGTTGGACACTTGAGAATGTGTTCGTGTGGCACGTAAAGGACCTTAAAATGAAGGTGTGCATAACTAAATAAATTCTATCAACAACAGCGCAGCGCAGTGCCGAAAAGGGAGGCGGCTCCGACGATTGGGGCAACTTGTCCTACATGTGAAGCAGACGACGTTGGACTACTCGAGCCTAGCAGACTTCTGTGTACCCCTTTGTACTACCCACAATTCTGCCCCCCCCCCCCCCCCCCCCCCCCCCCCCCCCCCCCCCCCCCCCCCCCACCCCCCCCGTTGCGAGAATAAGAAGTGAGAGAGGTGTGTGAGTGTATGTGTGAGTGTATGTGTGTATGTGTGTGTGTGCCGCAATCCACTTGAACCGACAAAAACAAGACCGAGAACAATGCAAGCGAGTGCACACGACTGCACAATACTCTGTTTGCAGTTTTAAAAGAGTTTAAACTAACCGAAAGTAGTTTCCGATTAATCAAACTGTAAGCCCAACGACTTCAAAACTGTTGCAGAAAAGTGTTATTGAATGGTAGCATGTGTAAGTAATAGAAACTTTTAACGTTTTCTAACACCTAATTAAAATAGCACTCATACCAAATATACTCCTTTTTCAGCTTGTTTGAACAGTGTATCAAGTGAAGAAGGTAAAAAAAAAATTGTGTTAAGCGTTGATTCTTTTGTTCTTGGCATTTCCTCGAGTCGAGTCTGGGGCGCTCTGTCGTGTCCTCGGCGGGGGCGTCGTTCCTTGGGCATAAAAGGCATTCATTTTGGCGCCTTTTGCTTTACTGCCTGCTGGCATGCACGTCTCCAAGACACGACAACACCAAGGAGCCCCTGTACCCTGTACCCTGTCCCCTGTCCCCTCCCCCCTTCACCCTTCCTTCGTGTCCGTTGTCCGCTTTCCCGCTGCGTCTGAATGGAAATTTGTGCTACTTTGTCTTTTGTATGTTCACTTTTGGGCTGCTGCTCGGCAACAAAAGCCGCTGCACAATAAAAAAAATAAAATAAAAGAAAATCCAACTGCAGACAACAATAAAAATATGTATAAAATTAAATAAAATAAAATAAAAAAAAATATAAAAACCAAAGTAAATAAAAAGCACTAGAAATAAATTTTACACTTATGACACCATCGCATTAATACTCTTAAAATTATTTTTATGCAGAAAATTAAACAAAACTTAAATCAAATCAATTACTTTAAAAAATTGTACTTAAAAGATTTGGTTTGTTCTATTTATTTATTTATTTTATTCTCAAATCCCTCAAAGCTTAGATTAAAAAAACTTTTTTATGCAGCAAAGTAAACAAAACTTAAATAAAATATTTCCTAAAAACATAATTTACTTAAAAAATTACTTTATTTTAAGTATGAAAAAAGTTTTTGTTATATCTTTTCTACACATTCTAAATATTTCAGTATTTGGGTATTGAGTAAAGTGCTAAGATTACCAAACTTAAACTTTATTTCCCTTTGCTTAAATAATTTCTAAATTTAAATACATTTTTTTGTGGGTTTAACTTTATTTTTAAAATTTTTAATCCTTAATTTAAATGGTTTTTTTTTTTATTCAATCGAGATAAATTTCAAGGTTGATCTGAAAATCTATTATATATATCATAAATATATATACAAATATACAAATTTAACTTCAACTTAAGTTAGTAAATATCTCGCAGTTAGTGTACCCAGAGAAAAGGAGACAACAACAATCAAAAAAGGACGAAGCGCCTAAAAATATTTCAACAGAAAGTTTGCTTCTTGGCAACGTTGACGCGCGGTTGTTGCTGACACACAAAAACTGAAAGCAGAGAACGATATAAATATAATAATAATAAAAATAATAATAATAAAAATGGGAGAAGTACTTAACAAAACAAAGACACGTCGCGGGCGGCTTTAGCCGACTTTGCTGCTGCTGCTTCTTCTTCTTCTTCTTCTGCTTTGTCTGCTGCTGCTTCTTCTTCTTCTTCCAGCCCATTCAGTGTTGGCAAACGACGCTAAAAGTGTCGTGCATTGCAGTGGCAAAAGCAGCAGTAGCAACAGAAAACCGCAGCACCGTTGAAAATATGCAAATTGCATGAATCTGTTTTTGCTGTTGCCACGTTTTCATTTTTGTTTTTAGTGCGCCACCCACTTTTCCACCCACTCCCCCCTTCAACCACGCCCCCTTTTCTATACATTGTCGCTGCGCTTTGTGGAAGCGGCAGTTCACAGGGGGCTTCTTCTAATGGCTGGCAACGAGTTTTTGTGTGCGCGATACCAATTGAATAAGCCAAAAAGTTTCAAGCACAGCGACAAACTGCAACTGCAAATTATGTAACGCTACGTAAAGTTAATTACGTAGCACAGGCGACGAGTGCTTGAAGCATTTGATTAGATGACTTTGTAAGCTTAACAATTTTTTGCTCTTAAAAAAACGTGATTAGTTTTATATACAAGCACTTAAGATTGCACTACGTTAGCTACTATGTTACGTAATGTGTTACGTTAAACAATGTTTGCTTTGATATATCAACTTGTTGACTCTAATTATTCCTTTTCAGTTTTTAACTTGTCACGCAGTCCTATGCTACGTAAGGTTATTACGTTATGACGTAAAATTTTTTTTTTTGCTATAAATTTGTTTAATACAAACTACGTAATTAACAGTACGTTGCACTGAGCTTACATTACGTAAATTAAATAATTAAATTTATGTCCTCTTAGCTCATTTGTATTATTTATTTGCAAATAAGCGAAATAATTTAATGTCTTTGAAAATCTTAGCAAATCACGTAAAGTATTTACGTAATGACTTCAAACGTAATTCAGTTTCTTACGTTACATAAAGTGCCAACTTAACATTATCTGTTAGTTAACAGATTAACGAATTTGGCTAGAGGACTTCAAGCTTACGAAGAATAGAAGAATAGTTAACCCTTATTTATTTGTTATTATAAAATCTAAACAATAACTATATAAATGCAGGTGCAGCTTTTATTAATCCTGGCTAATTGTTGCCCTTAGAAAGTGCAAAGTTTTAATTAAGTGTAACGAATTGAACCCCAGTTAACCCAGACTTACCGCTCTCAACTCCATCCGGACTTACCACAAACCCAATACGATACATATATATATATATATATATATATATGTGTGTGTATATATATAGAAATACAGAAGAGGGCAGGACAAAGTCAGATCTTTTCTTATGCTAACCTTTTTCTACCCTGTTGGCGCAGCCAAGCTATTAGCATAGTTCTTTTACACTCTTGGCCTTTGTTTTGCCAGCTATAGCTGTTTGGCTTGTGGCCCCAGCCTCCTTGCCGTCCTCGCAGGCGAATGCAATGAAAGGCAAAAGGCAAAGACGACTATCGCCAGATTTTGAGCTTCCCGCTGCGGCAACTTGTTATGCAAAATCTGCATAATACATTATGCAATTATGAACGTGACAGAAGTCTGGGGCTGCCTTTGCAACTAGCACTGGACGACAACTTTACGAGTCTGCTTCTCATTTTGCTCAACGTGGCGTATACGCAATCTCTTGACATAATTCCATTCGCGAGTTGTGTACATAGTTATTTATATATGTAAATGATTAGTTGTTGATGTTTACTTTAAATGTTAAACAATGCTTTATGTTTTAGTATAATAAATTCTTTCTGATCTTTGGTCACTGTATGGGTGATAAAACTCTATTGGTTTTACTTACAGCGTATATTCTATTAGTTGAATATTTCATATGTTTTTTGTTGCTGCTGTTGTTGTTGTTGCTGTTCTTATTATTAGCAATGTTAACAACATTGGCAACATATACGAGCGCATGCTACAAATTATTTCACACCATTTGACTTGTTTAGTTTCAGTTGGGGGCCTGTTGAAATACACTCAATTAATTATAATTTATGTATGTGTGCCATAAGCCAGGCACACAAACACACACACACACGCAGCACACACACTTTTACACGCTCATCAGCATATGTCAACCGGTAATTATGATAACCCAACGAACACACACACACACACACAAACTCACACATACACACGAACTCTCACACATAAACATATTTGCTTAATTTCTTGACTTGCTCAGAGGCCTCTAAAGTTAGCTGTCTTTCGGAATTCTAATTATCAAGTTATGATTATATTAAGCCCTGTACCTATATTATATACATATATATATATTTCATATATAACATTCTCTGAAAGGCAACCTGAAAAGCGGTTGATTGAAGCTTTAAGTCTACTTGTTTCAATTTTATTAATTAACTTTAAACTGCGACTCAAAACTAAACTTAAAAATTATAACTACATGTTTCTGCATTCAAATCTGATATCTTAACAGTACTTTCCTATGTTAATTAACATTGAGTCTTGTTTTACAGAAATATTTTAGAGATATGTTAGTTAACTTTTGCCATAATAAAGAGTATATTAAAAATTTAAATATTCGAATTTTTAATTTTAAAAGTAGCTTTTTAAAATTTAAACAGATTGAAAATATTAAAACTACTTAAGCCATGGATTGACTAATATAGAATTTATACAGATTTGGTCTGAAAATATTAGAAATATGTTCTTTTTTACATTAATTAAATTATTGGTAACTTAATAATAACTTATTGCTAATAAAACAATATTGAGCTAAAGTTAAAGTAGTTCAGCCTTGTCCTAATCTGTTATATGTTCCTGAACTTATAACGAAGCTCTTTGCTAATGTATCTAAATATATTATTATACATAAGAATTATTTTCCTTATATATTTAAAACTTGCTAAGTCCAATTCGTTACAAAATATTATTATATAATATTGTAACCAAAACAATCCTATGGAAAATCATAGAAATTCAGCTAACTAATATAATATTTAAGCTCTCCTTTGATTGCTTAAACTAACAAAAAACATTCTCTGAATTTTGCCGAATGCAAATTAAAGGCTTGGATTGCAATTTGCTTAACGGTTGTGTAACTAAAAACGTGGCCCGGAGTGTAGAAATACACGTGTGGTTGTATGGCCCAAAAAGGGAGCGAAAGAGAATCTACAAATTTTTAGCGCTGCATTTTTAAATGGATTGCGTTACTAATTTATGCATTTTAATTGCTAATTAATGCAACATTTACACACAACACACACACACACCCACACACACACACACACTCACAAAGACCGCGTGCTGGATTTATAATTAGCGGTCAATTTTACGGTTTTTCTGCGTTTGTCAACACTGGCCGCCCCCTTTAAAAGCTGTGCATGGGCGTGGCAGCGGCAACGTCCAGCCCATTTGCATAAGCAAATAAGAGCTGAGAAAAACCGGGTGGAAAACCATGTTGGGGAGAGGGGGAGGGGGAAGGGAACCTTCACCAAAGGCAGTTAATTTTAATGCGGACAGTGCAAAATGCAAACCCAACCGAAACCCGTCAAAAGCAGCCCCCATTTAGCCACGCCACTGGCCAAATTATTTGAGCCAGCAAATGCGCTGTCTTCGTCTCTTTCGCACTCACACACACACACTAGCTGGTGTGTGTGGGCTTAATGAGCCGTTATTTATTAGCTTGCCGTTTTAATTTATGTGTGCAACAAATTAGAAGGCCCAGTCCGAAAGCGCTTAAACTATTTGTTATTTTAAATTGAAAGCGTTACGCCCCCCAACCCCAACTCCCGGGATGGCAGAGGGGGGTGGGGCAGCATTAGGGGGCGGTGCCACCGAAAGCAACAGCAGCAAATTTGCTGCTGCTAATCATTAAACATTTGTTGGTGTGTGTGTGTGTATGTCTGAGTTTTGTTCACTGTTTAGGTAAAATTTATTATACAAAATACATTTATTTTGCAGCCAAGTGCAAGCGAGACAACAATATACAAATTAGTTTGGCTTAAAGTTGCGGGGTTCGAATCGAGCATTTTTTTATACATCTACTCGAATAAAATTTCGTTTCGTTTTTAAAACCAGTGTTAAATTTTATAAGCAAATTTAAAAAGAAAATAGAAAATTAAGCAAATGTTTTAAGAAAGCATCTTTTTTGAGGGTGGGCAAAAAAATAGCGCAGTGTATGCAACTGGCTAAGCAAACTTCTATGCGAACTCCTTAAGTGAGCTAGTCTGACAAGCTGTCTGAAGCTCGACAATACACACACGCACACACACACACAGACACCTATGAGCATGTGTGTGTTTGTGTCTTGGCATTTATCTGCGCGTAATGAAGACGTTGCAACTTTTGTGCTGCAACTAATTTTGAAAACTGACTCACACACGTGTGTGACCGTGTGTGGCCGTGTGTGTGTGTGTGGGCGTTTATCTATGTGTGTGCTTGTGGGCGTGGCAGCACAACATAAATTAAAATGTTAGCCGAAAAACTTTTGCCGCTAAATTGGCGCACAGAAAATGTGCTTGTGTGTGTGTGTGTGTGTGTGTGTAGTGTAAATGACACTTAACACAATTAAATAAACATTTAAACTTGCACACACCCCCAGAGCAGCAGCAGCACCCCCCCCCCCCCCCCCCCTCCCCTCGACAATCTTTCTTAGCTGCATATTAAATGAATGGCATGCCAAAAAGTATGCTACAAAATAAGCGCATAGCCCATAAACTGCTGACTAGCAAAGAAGTGCACACAACAGATAAGAGTGCTCGACCCGCAGATACCCTGTACCCCAACACTCGCAATTGCAATGTGTGCACAGTCAAAATTAAAGCCCTCCCCTCTTTGTCCATCACAACAACATCGACCCTATAGTGCTGACCACTGCCACGCCCCCTCTCGCCAGTTAAAGATTTATGCGCTCGTTAAGGGCAGTTTCATGTCAGTTTTTATGTGTCATGTGGTTCGTAAAGTTCCCTTTGCCCATTCTCTGGCAACAAATTGTTGTTGTTGCTGTTGTTGTTGTTGTTGTTGCTCATGCAAAATTCAAAATGTTCATCATAAAATGCCTAAACACACTTAAAGTTTTCAGCACTATTTTGTGCTGCTTCCCAGACCACAACTTTAACATCAACTTCAACTGCTTCTTGTTCTTGTTCTTCTTCTTCTTCTTCTTTTTGGTTTTACTTGGTGTACACGCAAATTGAACAATAAAACACACGACTGGCCGAAAAGAAAGAAAAATACTAAAATAATAATAGCCTCAAGTGGCATTTGTTGTTTTGTTGCCGGCTGCAACTTGATGCAGGTCATAAACTAGTCTTGAATTATGTATAAAATAAATATTTATAAATACATATTTATATATGCGGTTAAGTTTACGACCTGGCACAGCCCTCGAGCTGTTTGCCAGCTTCTTGTTAAACACACATAAAAACAGCTAAGCAACATTTATTAGCGGTTGCCTGATGAACTCGCAGATACCCTAAGAAATGAAGGGACTGCCAAATATATATTTTTTTTTTTGGCATTTAAGAGCTTTCATTGACAACTCCTTAAAAGAATTCTTTTGAAATATATATTTACCCTAAAACAATTGTAAATTTCCTTTTTTATTTATTTCGCTTTTGAAACGCTTTCTGGCAACATTTCTGTAGAAAAGCTTTGCATCATCATTTTAAAATTTTTCTTGTTCCTTCTTTAGAAAAGATCCTCAAAAGAATATTTTAAAGAAAATTCCCTATTGAGAAATTCTTTTTCTAAAAAGATGTTTATTCTAAAGGAAAAGATGCACTCAAAACATCCTTTTGAGTTTTTTTTCTTCCGTAAAAAAAAAATCTAAAATCTTTTGCACACTTTATTTATTATTATTATTATTATTTATCTCTTAGAAAATATCTGTACTTTTTGTGCCAAATGACTCTCTCTCTCTGTCTCTCTCTCTCTCTCTCTCTCTCTGTTGGTTTAGAAACTGTTAAGTCCTACAAAAACTACTTTATAAAGTTCCCAAAACACTCTCCTTGACTGCCTTTGAACAAAGATGACATTGTTAATACCCTAGATAAGTTTAAAGTTTAGTTTTTAAGTTTGACCAAAGTAAGATAAAAATTATTTGGCAGCTTGGAATATGATTCACTTGATAGTTAGCTTGAATATCGAATCTGCAGAGTTCGGATGATTAATATAATAATAATAAAATTTAAACAATTAATTCAAATAATCTTACCAAGCTCCAAGTTGAACATGAACCTTAAACCCTTCAACTGTTTTTATATTGAGTGAATAAATATGATCTTTATAACTAACTAACTGAAAACCAAGTTAGACTGCCCTGTTCTCAGGGTATGGTTAAGAAAAACTGATGCCGGCTCTATGGCTAAACATAAATAAGAAGAAAAGGAAAAGGAAAAACACGCAAATAAATGGTGTGCATAAAAATGGGCAAAACGAACGTAAATAAGGAACAAAACATGCTGCAAAAGGTGAGAGGCGAATGGATGAATGGCCAGGTGGTTAGAATAGGGAGCAGCAAGAAGGGCGTAGACTAACGGTAGGGTTTGGGTGGGGGTGGAGGTGGAGGTGGAGGTGGGAGGGGAGTAGACGAAAAGCCAAGCGCCAAAAACTGTGTGCAAACATTTTATGGCACTTTTGCTTGATTTTGTTCAGCTGCCGCTTCAAGTTGCAAGTTGCGGCGCGGTTCATTGCACGCACACACACACAAGCACACACACAAGCACACACCAACACACACAGCATAAATGGTATTGCTCTGGCATCAGCAAATGCTGTTGACAATTTTTGGCAAGATTTTTTGGCTCCTTTCAACGTGCCACACAGCAGCCGTTGCCGTTGCCGTTGCCGTTACCGTTGCTGCCTCCATTCTTGCTTCTCTTCGTCTTCTCTTCGTCTTCTTCGTCATCATCACGCACCATCACCGGAAATCGATCTCATCACTTATGCAAAATGTGACGCAGTTAGTTGTGAAAAATACATATATACATACATATAAACGCGAGTATGTGTGTGGCAACATTGTGTTGCCCCTTTCAAAACTGAAAGCAGCGCACAACAACAGCAACTTTATAACAACGTCAGATTTACACAAAATAGCAAGAGCCAAAAAAGGAACAGTAAAAAAAATTGAGTTGCTCATCAAAAAGAAGAATATTAAATACCCTTTAAAATGCGCGATATTATATTGTAAATTTAGCTTTTGACTAACTAAACGTTGGATGTTGTTTTCTTTGCTGAAGAGAAGCTGAGTTTATAAATCGAAATTTCTTATAAAACAATATTAAATAAACTAAAAAAGTCTTCTAATCCAATTCAATTTATTTGCTACTGGTTAGAAGCATTTTTAAGCTTTTGCTGAGTGTTGTTAGCATATTTTATAGTAAAATAAAAGAATAAAAAATAATAAAATAAACATAAAATTTGTGCATACAAAAATATTTGCTTTAGACCGATAGTTCCAATATTATATAGAAATCCTTTTTGCAAAGTTTTCTTACAAAAACACGGTTCCTTTTCAAGAAAGCTAATATACCCTCTGCTAAAGTATTTGCAAAAAATTGTGTGTAGGTGCGAAGGCAACTGCGAAACTTGCCTGCGTTAAATTATTTCTTTCGAGCGTCGTTTCTTTTTCTTTCGTTTTTTTTAATATTTTTTATGGCAACACTACAAAGTAGGCAACTCTACTTCAGCCATATGCTTAACTTGGCTCCGCTTGCAAAAAGGCGCCGTCGATTTAATGTCTCATTTACAGAATTTATTAGTTGGAATTTAAGCACAACGGCGAATGGAAATCTTGCGCATATTAAAGACAGCAATAAATAAATAATAACAATAATTCAGGACTTCACTATTTTAAGGAACTTTATGCAAGATATGAACTCAGATGAACAATCTATCCAGATATAAGAAAGAAAGAATATTCCTTTATCTATTTAGCTTTCGATCTTCTTAAATGTCTGACTTCATGTTCAGCTTTATACTTCACTGCTTTGTATCTGATTCATATCAGTAGAAGAAAGATTTCCTTATTTAACTTCTGCTTGCGCAATTTTCAATAATATATAGCCCAATATCAGTTTGAGCTGCTCAACTTAAAGCTTGACATGAAGCGCAAATATGCCAAATAAAAAATGTGCTGTGAACGGCGAAAAGATGAACGATATGAAATGTTTATCAGCCCAAACAGATTTACAAAAAAAAAAATAAATAAAAAAAAAAATACAAATAAATACAAATACTTGCAGCGTATCAAAAGTAATACGAAATGTGCACACAAATATATATAAAAGCACTGAGAGAAAAAGAGGAAGCACTTGCTATTTCTTGATTGAATGAGGTTGCTATCAAGCCAAACTATTTTCTCTGAGTGTATATAACTCAGCTTGCACACTGTATATATAAAAGTCAGAGTAGCGAAATGAAAGACACAGTTTAAGATGTGGCAAACTCCCACACTTGCCCCGAACAACTTGCGGCTGGGTCTCAAGGTGCGCGTCCGTTGCAAGCCCGCGTTGCCGTTTGCCTTTGACTTGTGGCAGCAACGACGAACAGTTCCCCCTGTAGCAGCTTCGATGTGCCTGCTGCGTGTCAAAGCTACAGCTGCCAGTTGCCAAAAATGGTGAAGGAGCAATACCAATAGCAGCCACCACTTTGCCATCTCCTGCCGCCTCCTTTTAGCCAGCTTGGGCCACAATCTATGCCACATCATTGTCACTCGGTCACGGGCCGCGAAACGAAACTTCAACTTGGGCTGCGGCTGCGGCTGCGGCTGTTGCTTTTACTTTTTGAAATTGTATGCAAGATTTATTAAGATTTAAAAGCTTTTATGTGTGTCCCTGTCAATTGTTGCCACTGCGGCACATACATTAACACACACACACACACACACGCACACACAAGCATACACGGGAGACAGCTCGAACATGAGAGCTTTGCATGCACTTGCTAACACATTGCAACGTAGGCAACAACAACAACAGCAACAACAACAATATTTACAACACTTTAATTGAAAGAAATTCCAACTTTGCCTGCCACACGCTGCGTATACGCAATGCACGGGCCGCAGCACTCATACGCACCGTTGTTGCCAGGCCGTATAATTAGTTATTACGCTTTGCACTTATATGCATACACACACATATTGCTCTGTTTCTGACTGTCTGTCTGTGTGTGTGTGTGTGTGTATGGTTTAATACACTCTAATTGGTTTCGGTACATAGGAATTTTTTTTTTATATTTTTAATTTCCTATTTTTGTGCCTGTTTCTTTGTTATCACTATTAAAAACCAAACAGAAAATCAAATTTTAATAATTGGAGTTTCTGTGTAATTGGGTAAACCTGGAAGCAGACAATAAAAGCAATTTGAAGCTGGCATTAATATTGTGTATCACTGAATGGGTTGAGAAAGTCATTGAATTCATTTTTTAAATAGGTAACTTCAATCGTAAGTTATATAATTTATCTAACTAAAGTTATTGCAACTTATAAAATATATACTTCGGTTGAGGGTTCACCTTTGTAACTATTTGAAAACTGTTTTCCTGAGCTCTGCTAGAAAACAAACTTTTTAATAAGTTGAGAATTTGTTTCATATTTTCTACGTAATTAGTTTCTGTTGAAAAATGGGCTCAACGAGAAGTTGACTTTTTTTCTTTTGTTTTACTTGACTAACTGACAAGAGCTGACAGTGTTGCCAGGGCAACCAAATATTGTGGTTGCAGCCGCCGTTGTAAGTGCGTTTTGAGTGTTTGCTGAGTGCGTGTCTAACGGTGTGTAAACGATATTATATGAGCAGTGAGTAGCTCATTATAAACATTTGCAAGTTATTCAAATGATGGGCGCACGTTTAGGCAACTGTGTGCAACTGTTGCGGCCACTTAGCTGCGGCTTACATGCCCAGAAAGCACACACACACACACACACACACACGCACACACACTTGTGTGTGTACTGAAATTGAAATTTAAATGAATATGCGACACGTGAGTGTTTGCGAACCCATAACAAATTTTTTTTTTTATAGCTGCAGTTGCGGCAAAACTTGCAGCTAACAACAACACACGGTCTGAAATGTCAACTGATTTAAGCAGCAATT
This sequence comes from Drosophila lacertosa, assembly GCA_004143845.1. Lineage (NCBI taxonomy): Eukaryota > Metazoa > Arthropoda > Insecta > Diptera > Drosophilidae > Drosophila > Drosophila lacertosa. The sequence goes on from SCDZ01000132.1 coordinate 246,546, forward strand.
TTTTTTAAATATTTTTTCATATATTTTTTTTTACATATATAATTTTTGTTGCCTACTTTGTGGCGCGCGACCTGTAAGAGAAATGGTGTGAATGTGTGTAGTAAACGACTGTGTGTGTGTGTGTGTGTGTGTACGTGTGTGTGCTTGTGGTAATGGGCCGGCATTTCCGCTGACCCGTGACGCGCCACTCACTCAATCAGGTCACCTTCCAGCCTTTGTTGCTGCTGTACACAGCCTAAGGCGCTGCAGCAACATCGTGCTCTGAACACAACTCAAATGTGTGTACGGACAAGGTTAATACTATTTTGCGGGCAAATTTTATTAAATTTACAAACATTTTTTATGCATAATTACCCAAGTACATTCAACTTTGCCATACATAATTACCCAAGTAATTAAATTAGCTGCCAACATGATTTGAATTAGTGAAATTAAAAGCTTTCCCTGTATTTTAATTAAAAAGGTAGCTGTGCTTTTAATTTCTAATTATTAACATAATTTTGTTTCTAAATTTTATTACTTGATTCTAATTGGCGGCAAGTAAATTAAGGTGATTATCAGAAATCATTTAAGTTTTAACAAACACAGAAAACGTTTTATATTGTACGGCCGTTTAATTATATGTAATTAAATAATTACTTGCGTTTTCCGGAAAACGTTCCAATCTCAAAAACATATGAATGTATTTAGCGAGAATTATCAAGTAGTTATCAAGTAATTACTATGTATTTATTAAGTAATTAGTAAGTAATTAAATAGCAAACCTCAAAAGTTATTTTATTTGACTCCTTTAAATCGATTCTCCAGCCCTAAAAGAACCAATTATTACAGCTTTAGCTCACATTTACCCCTTTGATTAAATGTTTTCACCATTTTGCAATTACTTATGTAATTACTTATGTAAACGCCTCCCAATTGTATCAGAATAAAAATCCATTTTGATGAGCTGCACTCCAAAAGTCGCCACAAAAAGTCAAAAGTCGCAACGCCTATATTTATATACATAGCAGCTTTATATATATTTTTTTTTTGTGTTGTTCACTGTTAATAACAACAATCAAAATGGCGTCACCACAGCATTTAGCAACCATTTTATATTTTACATTTCGCTGATGTTGCTTTTATGCCCGCTGCACCCTTTCAAAGTGGGGCGCAACGAGAAAGGGTATGGACATCATTCAATCATCATTATGTAAACATATACTTGATCAATACTCTGCCATAAATTTAAAAGACTTAAGCCGCTAAAGGTTGTCTTAGTTTCTGAGTCACAACCAAATTACAGAGTATCCGTAAGTCATACACTCACTTGTCGAGGGCGTTGACTCGTTTTTTATAATTTGACTTTTGCTTGGTTTTTGCTTTAAAGCGATTTAAAAATTGTGCTTGCAATTAAATATTTAAATTGTTTTTCCTGTTGTTTGTGCGAGTTGAGTGTGTGTGTGTGTGTGTGTGTGTGTGTGTAAACGCCTGCTTTAAGTGCGGTCAATTTTCAGTAATTTGCGTGCGGTCTGTATGTTGCCTCATTCTGGAAATGTTTTTAAATTATTCAGAGCCTCGAAAAATCGTCGACTTTTGATACTTGAGACAAGTTAACAGCGGCGCCCAACGTGCTCGCCCAAAACAAAAAGTGGGCCTAGCGAAGGGTGTGTAAGTGTATGTCTGTGTGTGTGTGTGTGTGTGTGTGTGTGTATTTTGTGTAAGTGTTTGTTCCACATTAGAAGCAATGACCCGCATATTTGACGCCTTTTGATGTTTTCATTGGGGTGTGTGTGTGTGTGTGTGTGTATTTGTGCTTGTGTGTGTGTGCTTTGCCAATTTGTCATTTGCGGTTGCATAATTGTAATATTAAATATTTAAATAAAGGGCAACAAACTGTCAACTGTCGAGGCACATTCAATATGCAGATGATATATTTAAAAAAAACATACACACACACACACACACATAACGCACATATTTATATTTATATACTTATGTAGTATATAAACAAGCAATTCTAACTGTCGCAGACTGCATGAATATTCACTGGGTTGCTTATTCAATTACTTATTCATTGCATTTATTCATATTAAGTTTGAACCTCAGTTAACTAAATATTTGCACAAATTGCATACGATATGACTTTAGTGGAAATCCCCCCAAACTCCCACAATCTATTGTGTTGTTGTGCGTGTGTGCGTGTGTATCTTTGGCACTTGCAGCCAGTTTATATTTGTTGCACAAACAACAATTACATTAATTTTCGTTTGCCTAGTTATTTAAGACCCTTGAATATTCGATTTCCTTTGCAATCTTTGTGTATTTTGTATTGTTTAATTTGTTTTAAATTGTGCTTCAATTAAGGGCATACTAAAATACAACAATTTTGCTATAAATTAATAATTTTCTTATCAAATTTTTAACTTAATCTCAAACAGATAAAATTGCAAAATTAAAACTGTGCACTTTAGAAAAAGGGGAAAAGAAAGAAAGAATTGTTAAGTTCTATAAGAAAATGATAAGTTTTAGTTTTCATGCTCTGCTTTTAAAGCTAAATAAAGCATATTGGTTTGGATAAATTTATTGCTATTAAACAAAATGAGACTTTTACTAACTGTATTTAAATTCGTTTTAAATTCCATGAACATAGTAGCGCCTTGTGTGTACGACTATTAGATACCCTGCAGTCATAACTGGGTCTATATACAATGTACGTGGCCATATAATTTTTTTACTCCTTATGTGAACGACTAACGAATACTTTATAAAACCTATACTTCAGTCACTTCCCTAACTGACTATTTTATACTCTGTGTTAACAATTTATTTCACTATTTATGTTATTTAGCTTCCTTTTTTTCCACTGGCAACTTTAATTGCTGTCATAAATTTTGAAGTCCTGGCATTGGTTGCACCCAATTTAAGATATGAAATATATAAAGATATATATTTATGCCATTAATTATGCAATCGATGGCATTGAAAGCGCATTTCATGCGTTGGCAAAGTTATGCACATAAATTAATTAAGTGTGCGTCATAAAACAAATTAAAATACCGTAATTAAAAACGCGCATATGTTGCTCGCATCTGATGTGTAATATATGATATAGGTCTATGATTGAATATATGCATAAATTTACAAAAAAATATTTTATATATAAATAAATACCAGAAAACAAACACCAATTTCTACTACTTTTCATCCGAAAGCTTTTGATTTTTTGTTAAATTTTGATCATAATTTGAACTATTTTATTTGGTTATTTGAAATAAAAAGATTTGTTTTTGGCACTTCTTGTTTACAATCGATCGATTATAAAATTAAATATGATTTTAACTACAAAATGATATTCAAATTTTATTTGGTCATTTAAATAATCAAATTAACTAAAATACAAATGAACGAACGTTCAATTTAATGCATTTGAAGGGTTTTTAATTTGATTTTAATAAAACATTTTTGTTTTGTACGCAATTAAAACACATTGATTTTAATTAGTTGACATTGCGAACATATGTACATGCCAACATTTTCCTCATGTTTTTTTTTAATTCTTTCCTTTATTTTATTCTTCCTCTTTTTTCGCGTTGTTTGCTTTGAAACGGAAGCGGAAATGTCAGCGGCCATTTTGTTTGGTGTTATTGGTCACTGTTGGAGCTTGTTGCTTCTGCTTTTGGACGCGCTTGCACTTTGATTAATTGTTTGATATATTTATGAAATTGTTGACTGGACGCTAATTGCCAGCATGTGAACACACGCACACACACACACACATACAACTGTTGCATTGGGGGCAACTTTTGGTGGCATTCAATTAATTTAAATTTAATATTTATGAAGCTGTCAAATTGTGAAAAATTGTCCAATAATGTTAATTTCGAGGAAAGTGGGGAAAGTGAGAAAGGATTAAGTGAGAGAGAGAGAGAGAGATAAGAAAAAATGAAAATAGTCAGATAGATGAAAATATGCAGAAATGTAGAGACTCAAAGAAAGAACATAAGAAAGAGAAACAAAGAGTCAGAGAAGGAGAGCAATAAAGAAATTAAGATGCAGCAAAAGAAAAAGGAAAAAACAGAGGAAGCAAAAAAAAAAGGGAAAGCATGTGAGAGAAAGAAAAACAGCTGGGAAAGCTTAAACATAAACTAAGCCACACACACATACTCACACACTCACACACACACACACATAACATCTTGCACACTCATGACATTTGACAGATGTAGCTGAATTTCTGAAATCTGCTGGGACTTTAGCGCCTGTTCAAAACCCGAACCAAAGCCACGCCCAGCCGCCCACAAGCCGTCTTTATGTGTGGGCCAAGGGGGGCGTGGCACAAAAGAGAGGCTTATTTTGGCGCTGTTGTCTGTCAATTTGTTGGCCGCTGCCATTCCCCGTGGACACTTTGCGTTGTCGGCTGATTGCGTAATGTGTGTGTTATGTGTGTGTGTGTGTGTGTGTGTGTGTGTGTGTGTGTCCGCTGGGTGATTTAGTAAATGTAAGCGAAATTGTTGCTTGCCCCATCGCTCAGCCGAGAGCCGTGTGTGTGTACATAAATGAACAATTTATGAAACATTTAAGAGGTATTTTCGGGACTCCCAGCGGAATGTTGCTGAAATCGCATTAGTTTTAAGCAATCGCCAAGATTATGAAGTCATCAAGTGATATCATCATCATCAGCATTGTTATTGCAAGCACATGCACATTTATTACTTATTATTCATATTAAATGGCCAGCCCTTTTTCCGTTTACCGCCCCATACCAACTCATCGCATATTCAATTTGTGCTTTGGCATCGAACATGAATATATAATGGCCAGTCGCAGTGCATTGGAGCTCTGGTCATATCGAATGAAATATGCATCACATGTACAAGTATTTTGTGCGGATTACTTAGTGCCCTCCCCTCCTTCCCACCCATTCCCACCCTTTTCTTCATCCCTCCCCTCAGCAATCAACTCCGACCATTTCAATGCTGGCAGCCCTTTTCCTGCCTTTGCGGCACACATGGCGTATGCGTGTTGATTTTAACTGCATTCGAAATGTCGCCTGCTCTTTCTCTTTCTCTCTCGCTCTCTCTCTTTGTCTCTCTCTCTCTCTCTCTCTCTCTCTCTCTCTCTCTGTTTGTCTTAGTGTCCTGAGCCGCTGGCTAACTTGTTATTAGCTTGTTTGACATTTTCTTTTGGAATTCTCCTTAAGCATTTGCATATCTCTGCCTCGTCTCCTGTCCAGGACTTTCAATTGCCAGACAGCTTCGTTGCCATGGATTATATTGAGAACTGAGAGCGCAAAACTAATATTTCAACCAGCTCAAAATATCCGTTTTGCAATTGCTCAACAAAGGAACTTTATTGTATTGACATAGCCAGAAATGGAGAAGGGGAAGAGGAGAAAGGAGAAAGGAGAAAGGGGAATTGTACTCTAACGAGATTGCGTGATATGTTTACCGTTGAGTATCTTGTTATACCCTGTAAACAGCAAGCAAAAAGCAATTTGAACTTTGATAATGTTTTTTTTTATAAGCGAACTATTTTTGATTCGTGAATTTCAATCAATTGTCTTCGACTCTAGTTAACTTTTAAAGGGTATTCGCTAGTTGAGCACCCATTTTGGTATGCGTTGTGTAAACTTAATGTTGTTTCTAAAGCTGGCAAATACCCAAAAGGTACACAAGAGATGTAAACACAAATATTCGGCGTTAAATGTTATGTTAGACAATTTAGCAGAGCTCTGTTGATAACAGAATGTTAACAGTGACGCGAATGTAAGTCACATTCAAGAGCTGTTAGCCATATGTTATATATTTATTATGAATAAATAAGTCTGTAAGCAAATATAAATTCCAAGAACTGTTTTGTGGCATGCAAGCAAAATACTTGTGGCAAGCAAAACATTCGTATACAGTTCAATTTATGGATATACAAATCGTCCTTGCCCAGCCAAGGTAACCCGGCATAACTTGTAAGTCGAGCTTTGGCTTAGGGAGTCAGAGCCTTTTGGGCTTTTGGGTTAATGCCATGCCATGGAGCACTGAGGCACCTGCAGTCAAGTGCGTGCTTTGTTTACCTGTCCCCAAACCAGGCCACGCCCCTTTGCCTCCCCTTCCTTCCGCACACCACTTGACAGCTGTCGGCAAAGTGGCAAACGGGGGCGGAGAGGGGGATTGAAAAACTGGACAAGCGAAAAGTGTAAAAAAAATATGCAAAGTTTAAGCAAAAGAAAAGATGCAAATGCGCAAAGATGAAGACGTAGCAGAAAAGAAAGAAAAGCTACCTCCGAATAAGCTAGACAAAGACAGAAACAACAGGTAGATGCGGTCTCCAAAGGTGAGTTCGACTACGAGATATGCTTTCTTTTACTTAAAGCAAACTTTGATAAAAAACGAATATAGAAGACATATTTTAAGACATAATTAAATTAGTTCAGCTGATACAGAAACTTTATATTTTCTGGACTTACAGCCTATTGCATGAGTATACCCCCTTTGTATGATTTAAACTGGGTATTGAAGAAGATGCGTCACTTTTAATTTGTTTGCCTTGTTGCCAGGAGAGAATGCGATAAGGCGGTGTCGACGCCGACGAGCCTTTGCCCTCGACAACGTTGTCTGCTGCTAGAAACTTGTCGGGTACTTGTCGAGGGCTCGTCCTTTTCACGTCCTTGCCGCTTGAGTGTTGCAATTAGCAAATAAAATAAGCAGCTGTCGCTGCGTGGCTATTGCCAATGTAAAGTGCAAGAATTTTCCAACGCTGCTGCTGCTGCTGCTGCTGTTGCTGCTGCTTCAGAATGTTGACAGCAACAATGGCCCAGTTAATTGCTAACAAACAGTACAGCAGAGCCTTGCAGTTAGGTACAGTCACGTCTCATGCAAATTAGTTGGCCAGGTAACCTTGTTAGACACAGCAGCAACATCAACAGCAACAGCAGCAACATCAACTGCCACTCAAGCACTCAGTTACTCAACTACTCAGCTACTCATATATGCAAGTGGGGGGCCTGTCGATTGCCCGAAGGCATTGAAGGCAGATGGGCGAAACCTAACCCGCAATTTCAAAAGAAAAGGTAGACAAAAACAAAAACAGCAAGGATAAAGTGAAACAGAAAGTGAAAGTTGCCTAGAGATAACAAATTTCCATTCAATTAACAATTCTGATAGCATCCAAAAGAAATGAAATCAATCAATTAAATTGCCCAGCTGAGAGTTTGTTTACCCAGGCAAAGCAATTGTCTTAACTAATTATCTGAGAGTCAATTGCAGCGAGTAGCCCCCAAGGTGAAGAAAAGGTAAATGTTAAAAGGAAAATAGCAACAAAAAAAAAGAGTTAAGTGAAGAACTCAATTAAGAAAACTGTGTAGAAATCTGGGAAAGAAGGAAATCAAAGATCAAGAAGTGAAACTTAAGACAAATAAAATAAATACAAAACAGAACATAAATTGAAACTGAAGCAAAGCTAAGTAAAAACATTAACTAATAAATGAAGCGAAGAAAGAAGTGCAGAGAGAAGTTTTGAATGGATCAAAGTAAGCAACGAGGGAAATAAAAGAAGACAAAGATGTAGAAAAAATCGAAATGAAAATAGGCAAAGAAAAAGAAAATAAAGGTAAAAGCAAAGCGATAAGTAAAAAAAGAAGTTAATCGTAAATTAAATATGAAAGATAAAAAGGGAAAAGAGAGAAGCTTAAATATAAAATAAATAGAAATCTAAAATAAAATTTAAAGACATCAGTAAAGCAATTAGATAAGTTTGGCTTAGATATTTGTTAAGAAGAGAAGCAGGAAAATATTTGTTGAAGTCAAAATAATAGAAGATTAACAGGAAACTTAAGAAAGAAGCTAAGAACAAGAACCAAAAAAAAAAAAATAAATAAAGAAGCAAAGAAGAAAGTAAAATTGGAAGCAATCAATAATTCAAAGAGCATTAAAGAGGAAATAAAAAGAAAAAAAGGCTAGAAAGCGTAACTAGATTATGGAAAGTGAAGCTGAATATAAAAATAAAGGAGTCTATAGAATAATTAAAGTCATGCAGCATTAGCCATAAGAGAACCAACTTGCTATCGACCTCTGTAAAAGCCAAGCACACATTTTTTTCGTATGGCATGCAAATTGGCAAGGATCTTAATTTCAAACGTGTTGTTAACGGCATTTCTTGTTGTCGGTTCCTTTTTGCAGTCGTGCGTCTCTCGTGTGCAACTTTATTACGAAGATGCTTCTGAAATTTACAGAAAAATGTATTTTTGCTGTTGCTGTTATTTTTGTTGTTGTTGTCGTTGTTGGAAAATCCACTTGCATAACGAAAATTTGTGAAATTTCATTAACCAGAGAGACAGCGACTCAGGGTGCAAGCAACAGCATTTGTGCCAAGTGCAACTGCAACTGCAACAGCCACAGACAACATAAAGGGAACAGGGGGAACAGAGGAAAGCTGAAGAGAATGGCAAAACACAAGGTTCGTTCAAATATTAGACTAAGTCCCATACAATTTTTTTGGGGGCCAGGCAAACAACAAAACGGAAACATGCAAGTCTCTCGATATGGCAACTCCGAAATTAAAGAGCTCTCTTGCAGTTTGCAGGCTATTATTCTACCGCTTGCATACCCTGTAAAGTTGACAAACAAACAAATACACATGTTGAACATATAAAAGTAACATTAGTTTAAGTTTCGTTGGTTCTTTTCAAATTTAAAATAATTATTTCTATTTCTATGCACAGCCATTTTAATGGGTATTTGTGTGAAGGCATTTTAAACAAGAAGAAGAAGGGTCAATGGAACAGGAACATTCTAGGCTTTCTAAAAAAAAAAGAATTGGTTTTTAAATGGGCAAGACTAGAAGAGTCTCAAAAACCGTTTTAACAGTTAATCTTAAAAAATAAACATAATATAAAATTATATATAAAAAATACATAAAACATTTTATATATATAAATAGCAAATTTTTAATAGCTTCTTTGTCGATAGCATTTATGAATTATTGCTTGATTCATGAGCATCTTTTGGGTCATTCTCCTTTGAAAGAAGTTTGTTGTTTTATTTTGAATGCTGTTGCAATTTTTTGTTTTGCCTGCTTCGGTCATGTTGTGTGTTGCATGGGCAACAGGCCACTGACACTGATACTGGCACGCTTGCAGCCAAATGTGGCCACTTCCACTTACGCAGATTACAATCTGTTTTTATAGCATACCTGCCCCCTTTTGCTTGTGCAACGGCCATAGCCATAGCCACAACCAGTGGCCTTAAGTGCAGGCCGAAGCCTTGTTGGCTTCTTGCTCAAAAATATGTTTTATCATATGGTAGGCACACACACTCACACACACTCACACGCACACACATATACACACATGCAAGCGTCCCATTATTTATTCCCTTTAATGATCCTTGCGAGGCGACGCTGCGTATACGTTATGTGCCGTCGCATTCGTTACGTATACGCAACGTGGTCAAATTACGTACAGCCATTGATGAGCATATTAAGAGCAATACATAACCGACCATAATTATGGGTATGTTTGTGTGATTGTGTGTGTATGATAGTATGTGTGTGTGTGTGTTAAAGGCGCAGCTTGCAAAATTCTTTAAATGGAATTCGTTTAATGAACCGCCATTAACATATTTCTGTTAATCAACCAACAAGCAGCTGTTGCCATGTTGTTGTTCGTATGTTAAATTATTTGTGTATGTTAAAATGAATGTTAAATATGTTGCACTACAGAATTTACTTTAGTTATAGTATATATATTTAAATAGTTATAAGTTAAAATGTGATATAATCAAAGATTAGCAAAAACAAAGCCAAATTCTAGTTTTAATATCAAAATATACATATATATATATATATATATATATATATATAGATAGATATATAGATAGTTACTGAATTTATATATCTGGATTAAAGCACATGGAATAAAGTCTTACCTATTTTCATTTACCTTTTTTATACGTTTCCACAAAACCAAAAACTTTGAAATAGATTTAGCTAACTTAAATGCAACAATATTTATTTAAATATTTAAAGCACATGATCGAAATGTCTTTGTTTGTTTTTATAACACTGCCTTGTAAATATCCATCGATAATTAATGTTGACTTTGACTAGAGAATGCTTTTAAGTTTGTCAGCTGACATTTACATTAGAAGAGCTATATAGTCTAAGACTGTTTTAATACATAAACTAAGCAATATACAATATATATATAATATATTGATTGTTAGCTGAAGTGTTTTTAATTTAGGATCTGTCTGCAATTAAACTGCCAGTTGGCAGTTGAGAGTTGCTGTTGTTGTTTAGCTGTTTACCAAAAACTCGAAAAGCATATTTGATTTGAATTTAAGCTACGTTTAACCTCTGGCCCGTCGGCACTGTCAAAATGCAAATGCAAACACTTTCGTAAACGTCATTAAAATATCGCGACAAAAGTCATCAGAAATGCAACCGGCGCCAGCAACCACTTTGCAAACCACTTGCGCGACATTTGATTTGACACTTGAATAGCGATTTTTAGCGGGTATATATACAGAGATTGTCGCACACACACACAAACACACACACAAACACACACCCTATTCAAGCATTCGTCAGTTGATTTTCACGCTGGCAATTCAATTGCACAATTTGAAAAGTGTTTAGGCAGTTGATTGAAATATATGTACACTCTGTATGTGTGTGTGTGTGTGTGTGTGTGTTTGTGCATATCCTGTATACACTCTGTTAGCAATTTAGTTTGGCTTACGCCATCGATTGCTGCTATTCCTGCTGGTCGTGGTCGAGCTGAGTTCTTGCATTTCCTGGCAAAACGCAAACGACGAAAATTGCAATCGCATCACTTAAAGCTGCAGTTGCCAACACATTCCCCCCCCCCCCCCCCCCCCCCTTTTGCCATGCCGCAAATTGCTAATTGGACTGGCCAATTTGTTGCTGTCAAGCAATTAGCAAATGGCCACGCCCATCGGCCCTAAAACGGTAAGCGGCTTAAGCGCCCACGCTTCATAAGAGTGAACCAAAAACACAAAAAACCCTTCAAACAATTTCGAGCACTTGTTGACGACTGTGTGTGTGTGTGCGTGTGTGTTTACTTGTGTGTGTGTTTCTTATTTTCAAAGAAAATTTATTAGTTTACCCAAAGGATTGCAGCTCGCAATTTCTTATTATCAAATTCAGGCATCACCAAGTCCAACAAAACCCAACTAATAGGGTTGGGTGTTTGCCTGATTGCTTTTATGTGCTCGACTAGCAGCTACCCTGTATAGCTTATAATTAACAACTGTACAATATATATATATATATATGCCTATATGATTGACTGACTGAATGATTAACTCATTATCTGAAGTTCAAACTGATTGGCTAACTTAATGAAGGTCTGACTTAATGATTGACGGACTGACTGTCTTGTTGTCTGACCAACTATTAAAAGGCTTAAACAATTGACTGACCAAATAATTAACTGGATGACAGATTTCCTATCTGATCAATTATTTAAAGGTTAGACTAATTGCCTGTCTGGTTGATTGACTGAGCTACTGTCGCACTAACTATCCGAAGGTCAAATTGATTGACAGCTTAAATGATTGACAGACAGACTGCAATAATAATTGAGTGACTGATTGAGTATCGGACAGTTTGACTGATTAAATAATTAATTGCATATGCGTATACCCTACTCGAATCCAAATATACTCTACATTTTCTCTGCATTTCTACGTTATATCATTCTTTGGGTGTCCTTTTATATTTTGCTGTTCTCTTTGCGTGTTTGAACTGTCTGTTTCTCTACATGTGTGTGTGTGTGTGCATTTCATCAAGGTTCTGAGGGACGCGATTTGGCCACACAACTGTAACAATTTCCATAAATCTACGCACACACACACACACAACACACACACACACACACACCACCAACATTGACAAAGGGGCAGCCGCATGGACACGTGGTTAGGACCCATTGCTTGTTTAAATCCTAATGCGCTGCAGGGTTCTGTGTGTGAATGTGTATACATATGTGTGTGTGTGTGTGTGTGTGTTTTTGGTTGTTGTTGTTGTATTCTACTTAAGCACTTAAGCGCATTTTCATACATTTTAAGGCGATTTCGTTTTGAATGCTCATTTGCATTTGTTGCTCTTTCTTTTTTGTTTGTTTATTTGTTGTTATTGCTTTTTTTTATTGCCGTTAACTGTTTGTGATTTGTGCATATACAAAATAATATTTTCAATAGATATTTTGTCAATACGCAAAACAGAATTTGTTGATTTTATTGAAAGCCGTTTTTAAAACTGAAAAGTTTTTTATTAGCTGAACTTCTATTGCAAATAGTTTTGTTTATTAGTTTCATTAAAGCCCAATAAATATATATATTTATATCTATACATATAGGTTTTAAAACAGTTTTAATTGAAAAAAAAAACTTGTTTATTTTTGGTACCTTAATATTTTTTTTAGAATTTGATTCACAATTAATTTGTTCAATCATAAATAAGCCAAAAGCATTTGTATTCAAAATATGCACTATTTGATAATTTCTAAAGTTCAACTTAATTTAAAACCAAGCACTTTAAATATTTTACAAATTTCAATTTGTTTTTGTTATTGCATTTTATTTCATATGGCTCAAAAAGATTTAAAAAGAAAACAAATACAAAACAATGATTAAATGACATTTAGTAACTTAAGGAAAGTAAAAATTAATTAAGTAAAGAAATATAAATATTATTTTTAATATTATTAAAGCAACGATTTTTTTATGCACATCAATTCAAAATCTTGCAAAACTTAATTCAGGTATTTTTTTGTTGCAATTCTTTAAGTATATTCAAAAGTTTCATTTTGTGCTTAGCAAAAAATAAATAAAACGTACACAAATTAATATTGTGGCATATAGAAATTGAATATATACCCAAATTCAAATGGGGTTTCATTTTGTTTTCTTAGGCTTCGCTAGGATCGTAGTCTTCGTATGGGAAACAAAAAATAATATTAATAACATTAATTGGGGCGTCTTGTAGATGGCCACTTGAGCAAGTTTAATGTTGGGCGCCTTTCGCCGTTTAAACCTTGAGCCGCTCCTGTGCGTACTGCAGGGCATCGCTGAGAATGCGTCGTTCCAGTTTGCGATACTGCAAAACCATTATGTCAATCTCCGCCGGTTCCGGCTGCTCCTGCAGCGCCTTCAGCTGGTCCTCCTCGTCGGCCTCCTTGAGCGTCGCCTCGAGCACGCCCAGCAGCAACCTCAGCCGCTGATACAGATACTGCCAGGTGCGTGTCTCCAGATCCGTTTCGAGCGCACAATCGATATGCAGCAGATCAACAACGCGTTCCGGATCGCTGCACCAATGCGCCAGCTGCTCGCCGCTCATGTTGAACACACGCACAAATGCCAACAGCTCGCCGGAGATGTGCTCCGGGGCGGGCAGGACGCGCAGCTCCGCCTTACGCTCAATGTTCAGCTCGGCCAGCAACATGGCTCGCTGCTCGGCCAGCGCGTCCGTTGGACTCAGCCCCAAACGTATCTGCACATAATCCTTGGGATTGTCCATGTCCAAGAAACTAAAAAGATTTTAATCATTTAGTTGTTTGTCAATTCCAAGTTTTTCATTTAATCTAATTAAATAGAAAAGGCTATCAGAAGTTTATCTGCAAAGTTAAGCTCTAAAATCTCTATAAGAAGCTTAAGGCTAAGACCTTAAAGGACTTAAAAACTTTTTCTGACTAGGTTATAGACGAGTTCTTAATCCTCGTTTGTAGCCACAAGCGATTTCTAGTTACATAAGCCTGCCTTTAGTACTCACCCATGATGCACCAAACGATCCGCATTGGATCTATCGCCGTAATAGATGAAGAACTGTTCCCCGGCCTTGTACGGCTCCTGGGCAATGCATTCCATTTGCTGTGCGGCCTGGTAATAGTACGAGGTGATTTTGCCGCAGCGATGATTCGCCATATCCCAATATGGTATCAGGGCCGAGATGGGTAAATTCCTGACGCCCGCCTCCGTTTCACGTGTCGCCGCATCGGCGCCTCCAAACCCGTCCACCGGGCACTGTTCACCATCATCGCAGTCTGTCGACAGCACACGGGGCACCAGATTCTGACGCGTTGTCACCGTTGAGACCGCCCAGCTAAAGGTAGACAGTTAAAGGAACATTTATAAATAAATAAATATATACATATATATATATATATATATTAAAATAGGAAAGTTTCCGACAAACCGAATGCAGACAACTATTTATATTTATAAATATGCAATTGCAGCGAATTAAGTTCTTTTTTTTTTTGCCCCATAATCATAAAAATTGAGCGGGGTGTTGTTAGATTTTAATGAGTTGGAATGGGATGCTCTAAAAGTAATAATCTCTATATATATATATTATATAGTCAGTGCCAAAAAAATTATAAACTTTTGCGTACGCTGTAAAAGAATTTATAGTCAAACATTTTAAAACTTTTTAATTAGCATATAAAAAAGTTTTTAAAAATTATATGATTAACCTAATGTTATACTAATGCATTCTTTTATATTATCTACAGCCTAATGCAATTTTTTATATGCATATTTAAAAGGCTTTTTACTGAATAACACGCAAGTCGAGCAAACTTGCGTTTATGCAATGATTATTACATATTTTTTTAATTCTTATTTGTCTTTTATTTTATATATTTTTATTTTTGTGCGCTTTCTCATTGGCCTTTGCGTGGCTTTGGACCACAAAGCAAAGTTTTCCATTTAATTGCGCATAAATTTTTCAATTTAATTATGAAAAGCAGCAACTTGTTTGAAGTGGTTACAAAAAGGGTTTTCCGCAGCAATAGATGGTAGGAAATGGGAGGGGAGGGGAGGGGGGGGAAGTGGAAGTGGAAGGGGGTTTTAAGAGTGGCCATTGCAGGTGGGGTTAGAAATCGTCGGGAGCAACAGCAACAGCAACAACAAAGACGACAAACAGCTAAGCAACTTTTTGCGGTGGTCACTTCGAGAACTTCAACCCCTTCCCCCTCTTCCTTCTTCCTTCACCCCTCCCTTCGTGCTTTCACTTTGCTTTTGTATTGGCCATTGTGTCTTTGCGGCCGCCTTTGCAGCTGCCAAAGTTGCCATGGCAAAGTATTTTTCGAATTCCGAATTTTCCACATTTTTTTTTTATTTAGATTTTTAAAACTTATTAAAGTATTTGCTGAATATTTATGCATATTTATAAGACGTCAAAGATACAGCCAGTAAATGCCAATTGTAAGCCAAATAGTTGTCTAAAAAGAAACTTAGCGATTGTGTTGTATTTGGTTTATAAGAGTTTGTATATTTTTGTGCGAAATGTGCCTGTCAAAGTTGACAAGCACTTTGAAGAACAATTATTTAAGACTCTGTTAAAGTTCAATTTATTTGTGACGAATCTTATTTAACAACATAAAGACTTAAATGCTTAAAAGCTTATGTCAAAGTTGACAGTCACTTTTAAAAGAAACTTTATGTCTTTGAAGTTGTTAAAAGTTGCTGTCTAATATGTCATTTATTTATACATGAGATAAAGCTCAAATTAATAACAAATCTTTTTTTTTACACCTTTTTCTACTATTCGACGCTATTTTAGTTGAATACCACTTTCCCATCTCCACATCATTTCCCATTTGATTGCCTAAATTGAGAAGCACTTTAAGCAGTCACAATTTGAGCACTCGACTGCATTTACTTCCATCTCGAATACCCTTAAGAATCCAAAAATCTAAAAAGCAAACACTTTTGCTGTCAACACAAGCTTGACAACTACTTTATAATGTTTATCAACTTTGAAGTTTGGCATTTCCAGCTGAACTGTCAGCTGCGAATCTCGCGTCGTTTAAATAATTGACAGCAGGATATGACAGTGTTGCCAGTTTGTCAATCCCACAAAATGTTGCCAAAAGCTTGACTTTTGTAAATTCATTCGCTAGCATTCATAGTTTTTTTTTTTGTCGGGTTAACTTACTAAATCGTTGGCGTTGCCAGACTGTTCAACTAATTCGCTTAAGCTGCGAGAGTTTGTGTCAACTTCAATGAACTTTGACTGTGACTGTGACTGTGACTGTGATTGTGATTGTGACTGTGACAGTGACATGTTGCTAAACTAGAGCAAAATATTTGCACAGTCGATGACAACTTTAACGCTAACTTGACATTTATCGACTGAACAAGACGAAAGCGACAACATGGGCTTTATACAGAAAGCTGAAAACGTTGCAGTTCAACAGCTTGGCAATAAACTGCCCGCCGGCTATAAAAACAAGGCCAAAAAGTGCACTAAAATGGCCGAAAAGCAAAGGAGAAAGGGAAGCAAAGAAAAAATATAAGAAAAAATGGCATATTACAGTAGGGCATAAATGACTGCTTAAATACTCTGTGAACAGATTAGACAGATTAGATTAGAATTTAAATATGACAGAAATATTTTATGACTTATCAATTGCAGAACTGTTAAATTTGTAAGATCTTAAGACACACATTGCTTGTAATTAATATGCTCTATTCATGCGCTTAGCGGACAGTGTATGAAAAGTGGGGCTATGTGTGACTATATAAAAAAAAAAAAGGCCGCATGCGGCAGTCGAGCGAAGCGCGTTGCAAACTTTTGAAGGCTGCTGCTGACAGGCCAAGTTCTAAAGTGTTGCCCTAGCTGTCAACACACTCGCACACACATGTCGCAGTTGACCCTGTCTTTGTCTCTCTCACTCTCTGTCTCTCTTCAGTTGATTTAATGCACTGCATCGATGAGAAAAAAAAGGGATTTGAAAGCCTCTTCGTGCTTTCGCTTCTCTCTTCTATTCTATACTATTCTTCTTGGGCTGCCCTTTCTTCTACTTTTATCTGCTTGTTCTTCTTTTTCTACTCGCTCAATTGCAGCTTGTGGGAAGGTTTCTGTTCAAAGTTCGTTTGGCATCTCTTTGTTTAAAACTTTGCCGATTGAAACAATTCGATTGCCATTGACGTCCATCTTCATTATGCATGCAATCTCCACAGTCAATACTTGGCCAAATTGAAAAACCCCAACCCGCAACCTCCCACCCCTTCCTTGCAGCAGCACCCCGTGCATCTCGCCGAGGAGCGGCAGGTATTCCATTCAATTTGAATGGCAGACAACAAAACATGTCACACAGCCAGCGACAGAGCCGCAACCAAATGATTTGAGAGAAATGCGTTTAATGCGTTTGGCCCAGAGAGGAGCGCGTTCCAAAATAGTTTTAGGCACGAGAAGCAGTTGCTGATCAGTTGTGATTTAGTTTGCTTACTGGAAAGCCAAAATAAAATTGGTATCTAGTACAAAATGATTGCTCGTTAATTAATGGTTTGAAAATCCGTTGTGTTTAATTTGGACCTGTTTTTAAACATTGTGTACAACTAGATTCCAATAAGCACTTAATCAATTTAAATAATAATAATAATAATAATAATAATAACAATAATAACAATAATAATAAAAAGAATAAAATAAAAAGATTTTTAACATCATTTGTATTTCAAGTCTACAATTCAAACAAACTGCAATTTGTTATCGATAACCGACTAACTAAATTCTATCGACTCTCCCTCACGACACGCACTCATCTCTAGGCCGCCCAAATTGTTCGGCGCCTTGGCTTATGCAACGTTTTCTTGTCAGCATTCGCAAAAGCTGTTCCATTTCATTCCGTTTTGTTTCATTCCGCATTGTTTGTGGCTCAGGGACAGGAACAGCCAGGGGGGGGGGTGTTTTGTGTTTTCAATTTAACATTATTTCTGCATTGTTTGCAGTTGTCGCAAACCTTTGCCGCTTCTCTCTGCTGTCGCCCCGTTACGTATCCGCCCCTTTGTACCCTGGCTGGCATATTGTGTAATGAGTTTTTTGGCGCGTCGAAGTCGCTGACGCTTTTGTTTGTTCAACTTGTTTTATGTCAACAATTTAGTTTTGTCATTAGCCGTCGACTTAATTATTTGCACGCCGGGGCATTCAAATTGTAAATTCGCTTAGGTCATTTTGGGTAAATTTATTATCTAATGGATTTTAAAAGATGCGACAAAAAACAAAAAAACCTAAGAATACAATATGCTTTTGCGTGACTGCAGATTAAATACCCTGGAAGATTTGCCTGGTTGCCTGAACAAATTTCTGTTTTAATTTTGAATTTTTTCTATACGTTTTATATTTAATTTAAATCTTCAACACAGTCTGCAAGAAATTGACATAAGCCATTTAGAGTAGGGCATAAAAAACCAATCTGATCAATTTCATTAATGTGGGCTCTGAGCACCAAGCCGCACACACACACAGCACACACACATAATAAACTCATAAATGCACAAATCGGCATTTGCATTAGACTGATTAGAGCGAGAGCGAGAAAGAAACAGGTATAGGCAATATTAGAAAGAGCGCGAAAGAGTTGCCTTTTGGGACAAGCCAATTACTCAGAGCAACTAAAGTGGAGGCACGACAGGCTGTAGAGTAGGGTGTAGGTTAGGGTAGGGTAGGGTGTACATGCACATGCTCGATGCCGACAACATAATAAAGCGATAGCGAATAATAATCAACCCAGCTGCCTTTGCGCTTCTTCAATGCAGACATCAACAAAATGGGTGGCAACTAAAATGAAGGGGGTAAATGTGGGAAGGGGTGGGCGAGGAGAAAAGGCTGGCAGGATTGGATAACTGCACGGCGTTAAATTGAAAATTAATTACGTGCACAGAGAAGTGCCTGAAGTCACGGTTTGGCAGCTTATCCAAAAGCTAAAGCTATCTAAAGAGCTTTCTCTCCCTCTATCTCTCTCTCTCCCTCCGTCATCATAGTTGAGTTGAGTACAGTTTATGAAGCTTAGACAGTTATGTGTGTGTGTGTATGTTTTGTTTTTTTATTTAGCTTTAAGCGCTTAAATTGTGTTAAACCGGCCAAGAGCTATTGCCACATTATAGTGGAAGCTCAAGCTAATTATAACAGGGGATTGAGTGCTTCAATTTCGTGAACATTGATTGCCTTGGCTCCCGTTAATCAAATTTGATGGCGCATCTTAATCATAAATGCAAATATATTTGGTTTGGTTAGTTAGCGATGAATGTGCGTTGGGCGGAATTTAATTAAGGGTTCCATCAATGTCTATTGAGATACTCAGACACAACTAACTAACTAACATATTTTATGGCAAACTGAAATAAGTCAATATACATACAATATATATTGATTATAGGTATACAGTTAAATTAATTGCCAACACACACAAACACACACACACACACACACACTCACAGGCATCACCATTCAGAAATTCAGCCATAAATCAATGCAGTTCATCAATCATTCAAAAACCAAACCCAGCACTGACCATGTGCTAACCGGTGCCATAAATCTCGTCCATCTCTCTCTCTCAGTCTCTCTCTTTCTCACTGTCTCTCTCATAGAGCTCTTCTTTTATTCTCTTCTTGCAGCAGCTGCTCCAAACTGGCGTCTCGCTGATTGTGGACGATGGCAAACCAACGCCGGATGCGGCTGTGCCACGTCGTCGTCCCGCCGGCGCCGGCGGCGGTTTGGGCAAACGCAAGCGACGTCCTCAGCTGCCGCTGGCCACGATGGGCGCCAACGAGGAGGAGCCCGACGCGAGCAACTATTGGCGTGGGCATGTTGAGGATGAACAGGGTATCAACCGGCGCAAACAGTTGCCCATACGCGAGCCAATGGCGGCACTGGAGCGTGACAGAGACAGACAACGTCAGCGGCAAACGGAGGCGCCTCCAGGCGGCAGCAAAGCCTATCGCAGACCCTACGGCCAGGCCAAGAAACAGGATCAAGAGCAGCAACAGCAACAGCAACAGCAACAACAGCAGCAGCAACAGCAGCAGCAGCAGCAACAGCAACAGTTGCCTGTGCTGTCCACTGTGGCCACGGGCAACAAAACGCCCGTCGATCTTAAGAACATATTGAAAAACTCCGGCGGACTCAGCCTCAGCGAGATATTGCAGCAGAAGAATCTCTCGCTGGACGATCTGCTCAAGGGCAAACAGAATGCGCTGCTGGCGCTGCAGACAACAGCGGTGGCGCCCGCCAGCCCGGAGCCCAAGGCAACAGCAGCTGGTCAGGGCAACAACAACAACAGCAGCAGCAACAACAATAAGCATAGCGTGCGTCGCATACCAGCTGCCTTTTTGGCACATGAACAAGAGGAACAACAGCAACAACAACAACAACAACAACAACACTCGCAGGATGATTCCCGTGAGGAGCCTTTTAAGCCCAAGCTAAATAAGCTGCCTGCACTGCAACGTTTCAAGCTCTTCGGCAGCTCGTCGCGTGAGGCCAGCAGCAGCACACGTCGCAGCAGCAGCAGCAGCACAACAGCAGCAACAACAACTAGCAGCACAGCAGCAACAACAACACGTCTGCCGCTGTACAAAAAGCGACAGCAAATGCGTTCCACCCTAAAGCCGCCCGGTCTGTTTAAGGCAACGACAAGCGGTACAAGCAGCACAACGACAACATCGACAACAACCGAAACAGCAGCAGCAGCAACAACAACAGCAACCGAAACTGTCGAAGATGATGAGTTGGAGTTGCCGACAACAGCAGCAACAGTTGCAGTTGAAGAGCAGCCAGCAACAATACGCTATCGTACGCGCAACAACAACAGCAACAAAGGCAGCAGCAACAACAACAATAACAACAACAACAAAGAGCAATTGAAACGTTTGCGCGACAATTTTATAGGCAGCAACTATGACAGAAATTCGGTGGAAAGCATTGAGAATGTCGAACTGGAGCTGACCGATAATATTGTCAGCGCAGAGGCAACACACAGTACGACAGCAACACACACCAGCAGCATCAGCAGCAGCAGCACAACTAGCAGTAACAGCAGCGATGAGCAGCTGAGCTACAACGATGATTTGGAAAACTTTTTCGATGAGGTCGAAAGCAACACACATCACATACGTGTCCCGGCGCCGGCAACAACAGCAACACCGTCAACCATTAAACTGCCAGCAGCAACAGCAACTGTGGCAGCAACCAAATCGAAACGTACGCGACCGCAGCAACATCAGCAACAACAACAACAACAACAGCAACCACAATTTTCAACATCGCCGCCGCAACAGATGCCGGCAATGCTGTTGATCGATGATGTTGATGATCGCACCGATCTGCTCGAACTGATCGAGGATCGACGCTCGGGCAATCGGCTGTTCAAGGTGTTGGAGCAGCGCAACATGACGCTGGAGGAGCTGATCGAGCATCGTAAACGCGGCTCGAGTCAGCTGCATCTATCCACAATTCTGAGCGGTACGCAACATTCGCGTTTCTATCCCGGCCAGAAGGTTGTGCTGCAGGACAATATGGATATTGTGACAGCATTTGAGAACTTTCCGCATTTCAATTTGATCGATTTGAAGAGCGTCAAGCCGGATGAGATTAAAACGGACTCGCAGGGTTCCAGTTATTTTACGTCGATTATCGATATTGAGCCGAACAATGATGGCGATAACGAGGAGCCGATCGATAACGACACCGATATGCGCAATCGTAATCGAGGTATAACCGCATTGCGACTGCGACGCCAACGTCAGCGCCAGCGCGAACAGCGCCGGCGACAGCTGCAGTGAGCGTGTGCAGAGAAAGCGCGCGTATTTGGCGCGTGCTGAGCTGTTGCCGTTTATCGATCTTAGTTGTTATTTTTCATTCTTTCGTTCATTTTTCGAATTTTCAATTATTATTTGATATTTCCTTTTTTGATATCTGTTTTTTTTTTTTTTGATCATGTTGCTGCTGTTGTTGTTGTTGTTCTTGTTGTTTATCAGAGGCAGGCACACAACAATGCGGCAGCAGCTCAGCACGCCAAATGCACACACGTAAGTAATAGCTGGGAATGTTGGGCATATTTCAAGTGCGCGCATGTTATCGATAAATATCGATTCGGTGTTATCGTTCAGTTATCGAAGTTGTTTATCGAAAAACAAATATTTTGTATCGTTTTAAACCGCCTCTTTTATATGATTTCCAATTATTCGATATAATTTCGATAAATAAAAATCGAGCATTTGCGCTTCAAATTGGCACCGTTTTTTGATTTCCTTCCTTAAAACACTGTTCATTTGTAATATCGATTAATAACCTGAACAAGTTTGCATCGCTTATTGATAACTTTTTATAGTTTCTGATTAATTTAAAATAATAATTTGTTAAATCAGACAATTTTAATAATTTATATACTTTAAAGTGTTAAATCATACAAGAATTTATGCAAGCAGTATTGTGATGATCGCATTTTGTTCAATTGATACACGAAAAATCTGATTTTCTATTACTAAGCAGCACAATGAATGTGAAATTTAATCGTTTTATCGATAAAACAATTTAAAAAAACCGATTTCCTCTTTAAAAACAAATAAAAACTTGTGACAACCCCTCATATTATACACATATGCTCGATAACCGATTAATGAATGCATCGATATTTATCGATAACAATGATTTTGACTTAATCGCACAAAAAATATGCCGGCACGCCTGGCACTTTAGCACACAAGCCACAGCTCGCTGTAACCGCCGCACAAACACATCTTTTTACGCTCAAAACACACAAATCTCAAACGCCGCTCTGTCTCTTTTTTCTCTCTCTCTCTCTCCAACTCTCTCGTTCTTTCTCTTTGCAAACTTTCACTGGCACATGTGGCATATAGGACCCGCCTATGCCCAAACCAACCAGCAACAACAACAGCAACGCGGCGAAAAGTCGCTTGGGTTCTTTCCATCGTGGAAAACTCTGGCGCTCGCCTCGCTGGCAACGGCAACAGCAGCACGCGCCGCCACCTCTGGCAATGGGGAGGATAAACGCAATGCGTATTATTTGCCGCCGCCACGCCTGCTGCTCGACAGCAATCCCAGCAGCTCGCAGGAGCAGGACCAGGATCAAGAACAGGACAACAGCAGCAGCAGCAGCAGCAGCAACAGCAACAGCATGGATATCGATCTAAGTGTGAATGCCTATGGCAGAGGGGGAATGACTGGCAATGGAACACGAGAATTGGCGCCCAGCGAGGATAACAGCGATGTGATCGACACCATTGAGAACGAAGTGGCCCGTGCACACGATCTGCTCGATCTGGAGCTATCCGGTCACGGTTTCCGGCGCAGTCCAGCCGCCGCCGCAGCCACGTCAATGTCGCAACAGCATTTGGGCAATCTGTACGCCAGCATGCCGGCGGGCATACGATCGGCAATTGTGGCCAGTGCGGCCATTGTGCTGACATCGCTGGCCACGTTCATGGTCATATTTGTGGTGTGCCGCTGGAAGCAGCATCGCCGCCGCAAGACGAGCTACCTAAAGACCTACAATGCCATGAAGAGCAAGTTGCCACAGCTGGCGCAGACGGCGAATGCATCGCGACGATCCTCGTTGCGTCAGCATATGGAGGAGCTGGTGGTCAGTGGCGGCGCCATTGGCGATGGCTGCCATAAGCCACAGGGTGCACTGGGCATTGCCACAGTATCGTGCAGCACGCCAGTGCATCAGCATCAGCAACAGCAGCACCAATTGCAGCAATTGCAACGGCAGAGCTCGTTGCTGTTCAAACGCGAAGGCTCCAGCTCAACAACAACAACAACAACAACTGCTGCAGCAGCAGCAGCAGCAGGAATAGCAACAACAACAACTGCAACTGCATCAGCATCAGCATCAGCTGGACGTGGCGTCAATTCGTTGGCCCTAACATTGCGCAGCACACACCAGAAACTAAACACCATGGATCCCAATTCGCCGGAGGTACAGGAATACTTATTCGATACGCTGCGAAAATCATTCGATAATTAAGCACTAGGCTCTAGATGAAAACACAAACAAACATCAGATAAAACACTAGCTAACTTGTAGTGTGGTATCGCTCCGTATAGGCCAAGTTTTATATATATATATATATATATATAAACTATAAATATATATATATAAATATATGTATATGCAGCAGAGCGCAAAACGTTAGTTTATGAATTAATTTAAGAGAAAAAGAATTTTTTTTTGTGGTTGCATTAGGAAAGAAATATATACATTAAATAAATACAACTATACAACTATTAAAGACCATATGACACTGGTCGACAAATTGTGCTAGCTACAAAAAATACTAGCGAAGAGCAAAAGGGAGAAGCGTAGCGAGAAGATAAACAGGACATAACGAAAAACATTTTAAGAGCCGTAAAAAATTCAACAAGGACCGTATTAAAAATTTGTGAAAAGAAGGGCAGGAAGAAGCGTAGCGAGAAGGGAGCATAGCAACAACACAAAACGAGAACCATTTAGAGAAGAGAGAAGCGTTGTGAGAAGCTTATCGCGAAGTCGACGGACTCTAGCAAAAAGAAAAGTCAACAAAACAAACAAATAACGAAATAGCAATTCTCGGTAGATAAGTTGACGAAGTGTTTAAACATTTAGGCATCTGAGCAACAAGGATCCGGGTTCCAATCCCAAGCTAGTATAGTCAAGTTTGGCTTAGTTTTGAAGAAGAAAGGTAGCTTAAATACTCAATGAAAAGAAGTACAGGAGTGCCAAAAAACAATTCTAAAAAAACATAAGAAAGAAAAACAGACCGAAAAATCTACAAATCTAATCTAATCCAATAAGAAGTGAGAAGCGATTTTCTTGAAGGTGAAATGGGAAGCCAAGCGAGAAGAAAAGAAAGTATAAAATAAAATGGAACATTTTGAATTTTATGCAACTTTTGGTATGCTTCTTGTGCTTATTTAAAAATATAAACTATAAAATGAAAATTGTTTCTTTAACAAAATAAGAAGATAAATTCAAAGATCAACAAAGATAAGCCGTTATAAATTTCTCTAACGCGACTTACAATAATAATACAACCAGTATCAAAGAATTAACTAATTCAAAAAAGAGAACTCGAGTACAAACTCAAATTGAATGGAAAGACCAAAAATTTGTACTTGTTAAGAACATTTTCTTCAGCTCAAAGCTCAGCTTGCGAAATTATTTTTAGATCAGTGTCATATTGTCTTTAGGCTCGTATTTAAATTAATGGTATTAAGAACTTAAGCTCTAATTAAAATCCCAACTACAACTGGCCCCAAGCTCGGTCATCAATTACACTAAATCGTGTGGCACGTACTTTTAGAACTCTAACCTTAAAAATAAACAAGAACAAAAACTACACAAAACAACTAAAAGCCAAGAAAAGTGATTTAAAAAAAAAAACAAAAAAACTGCGTTTCAGGGGCACAAATAGAATTGGAAATGGGTTTCGGTAGCGCACCAGATGAAAAGCACTGTCACACACACACACACACAAGTATAGTTGTGCTGAATTTAAGGTTGAGGTTATGTTGCACAAAAAAATTAAAATATCGAAAAAGGCTGAAAAATTATGCAAAATCCGTTGGAATTTCACAAAAAAAAATAAACAAAATGTTTGAGGACAATAAATATTTAAAAAGTTACGAGTCAGAAAATAAAAACAAATTCATTGCTTTTCCATGCAAATGCAAATAACAAAAACAACCGCAACAACAACAGCTAAAAAAAAACACAGTTCAGCGCACTAGAAAATTATAAATTGCTCAACACTAGCATATTAGAATATCTCAATAGAGAAGAGAAAAGTTTTCAAGCTATGATTTTTCCATATACAACTTTTTTTGTGCCCACAAAATACGAAATATACAACTAAATATATAATATATATACATACATATATATAATATAGACATATGTATAAGCAACACAAAATACATACATATATACGTAAATGTAAGCATGTAAATAAGTTACAATTTGTTTCAATATTTTTGTTATTTCATTTTGTTTGTTTTGTTTTGGATAATTAAATGTAGTAAAAATAAAAGAAAATTTTAAAAGTTATAAAAAGTGATTTTAACTATTTTTAAAACATTTCAAACAGAACACAAGGTGAGTGTGTGTTTAAAAATAAAAACTGCGTGGAAATTGAATGTGGAAAGCACAGAAAAGAAAATCTACACAACGGTGAATGTGACGAAATATTAAAATAGGTGCGAAAAATGGAACAAAAATGTTAAGTTTTACAATATTTAAATTGCTTTCAACTTAAAATCGCTATTAATCAAGCATTATTAATTATAAATAATTATAAATGTTTATCTTTATAAGTTACTAAAATTTTGTAAAATTTTTACTTTTTTATTATAGCACTAATAGCCTATTATTTTCAATATGCTAGACGATAATTTAAGATATTTTTTATTAATATAAGAATACTTTCCCTTTAAATTTAAAAAAAATCTAGAAACCAAGGTTATTATCAAATCCATTGATGTGTAAAACCAATTTGAGTTTTTGATATATGCAGATATGTTAGCTGTAAAAACTCAACTGTTGATCAAGAAAATATACACAATACCCTCTGCAAAAGTATAATAGTATAAATATATACCTATGAATAACCCTATTGAATGGATCGGGCCAGCTGGTTGAGACGCTTTTAATAAGGGAGAGGGTAATGGGGGCCACACACACACACAGACGGACTGACGCATGCACTGCACTCACCGATAGAGCTCATAGCAGAGTCCATGCTGGGTGAAGAGAGTGGCCATGGCGGCCATAACGCTGTCGTCGGGCTGAATGTAGGCGCACTTGTACATGGACGCGTAGAGGCGTGCAATGACACGGCAATGCCGCATGGCGGCCGAGCAGGCGGAGGTGCCGCGCAGACGCTGCATTTGCTCGACGGTAAAGTAGAGGACCGTGTTGTAGCTGGTGGGCAGCGTATCGATGAACGGCTGCCAGGTGCTGGCGGCAGCACGCACCTTCTCAATGATGAGCGTATATGTGACATTCAGGTGGGTTGGAAAGTGACGAAACAGTTTGCGCTCCTTTTCGGGCAGCAACTCTTCGGAGAAGATTAGCTGGCGCGGCACGTTGAGCACCTGCTCGCCGGCCTTTAAATCGCGTGTTGTGCGCAAACCCAGCTGATAGCCCGGAAATGTGGTGATTTCCACACAATTGGTCTCCACGCCGCCCGCCCGTGCCCACTCATCGAATGCGGCCACCTTGGCCAGGCGCTGCGCTTCGCTTGCATCGGTGTCCTCGGTCGGACAGACGGCGCGCAGCAGCGGCTTCTCATGGTCCATCATGCGCTCGAGCAGACGCTGCACCTCCACATACTGCTGCCACTCATCGTTCGCATTAGCTGGCTGTATTTGCACGAGCTCCAATATGGCCTCGGCGAGCTGATTCAATGCCTTGCGATCTTTTTCGCTGAGGCGGGGTATGCTGCTGCTGTTGTTGCTTTTGCCCGCCTGCTTTTTATTTGTGGATGCTGACGTCGAAGCTTGCGACGCTTGCTGGGTGGCTTTGGGCTGCTGCTGCTGTTGTTGTTTATTGTTGCGTTTGTTTTTGCCCATTGTGAGTTGTTTCACAATTTAAAGAAATGTACGTGTATCAATTACCGGTTAAAAGACGCCGCCGCGCAACAACACCAAAACAACAGCCAAATAAGGCTAAAAATCAAATGCAACTCTGCCAACACGTGCAGCCAAATGAGCAACAGCTGTCTTGCGCCAATACGCTGCTCACGCCAAATATCTGTGCTGGATTTGTATCGATAGTATCGCATGCGAACTTCTGCAATCCAATGAAAGGTGGTACAGTGAGTAACAACTAAACATAGTCAAACTATCATTTAGTTTTTCTCATTATCCACCTATTCCCTTTAAAACGTAATTATAATATACTTAACTTAGCAAAAGTTGATCAGTATTGCAGTCTGCTTAAAGTATGGGCTACATATCTAGCATGAAATGCCCAACAATTGTCATCGAAAATGCAGCCCTGTGCCTCTGTCACATTGTGATCAGAAGTGCATGTAGCTGGTTTTTTTAAAAAACGTGCTTTATCAATTGCCGGAGACGCTAAGATTTAAGCGCTTTCAAAGAATAACTTATATTGTTTTAGTACGATACATATAGTGAAAATGAGCAAGAAGAAGCCCGCAGTGGACAAGAAAGTTGGCAAACCGAATGGGCTGGCTAACAAACGAAAACTGCTGCCACAAAAAGAAAATAATCAAAACGGCCTGCAAGATTCTCAGCCGCAAGTTAAGAAGCAGAAGTCCCAGGAAAAGCCACAGCAAAATGGAACAACAGTTGAACAGGTGGCAAAAGTGCCGGCCAAAAAGCGCAAATTGCCGGAGCCGGAAAACCAAAAGGAAGCCGGAGACACGGACTCTGCACAAGCCGAAAAGCGCATTGACAGTTCCAACATAAATAAGGCAATTTTCGCCATATTCAACAAACTGCAGGACGCCAACAAGCAGACTACACAAAAGCATGTCAACGAAATGATTGCGCTGCTCATAAGCGAAACGAGTGCAAATAAGGTAAAGAAAATAGTCTGAAGTTATCCTCAAACAATTGCTTAAAAAGTTGGGCGCATGCGCAACTGCTGTTAACGAACAGCTGATTGCAAATTCAGCTTGGCAATCCCTATCAAATGGTTGATAGGGTATTTCTACATAAATTACACTTTAAATATGTTTTTTTTAATTTTTATTTTTATTCTCTGAACAGCGCACAGCAACCTGCGCATATGCCTTGAAGCGCTTGGTTCGGTGCACTGGCGCCGACGACAAGGAATCGGTGGCCCTCAATGCCAGCTTTATCAATAGCATATTGCGCGAGGTGCCTGGCCTCGATGTGATCGAGCTGCTCGACTTGCTGAAGCGCGAGCTGCACGTGGGCGGCCAGCAGAAGGGCAAGGAAGATTCCCTGGCCGCTGTGGGTCAACTGATAACTGTATTCGCCATACTGCAGAGCCAATACTTTCAGGATCCGTCCACAGAGCTTATTGCGGCCGTTTATCCCATACTTGTCTCACAGCTGAAGGGACGCGAATATCTTGTGACCTTATGTGCAGACATAATGGCCGAATCCTTCAAGCAGGTGGGTCCAACTGAACAAACAATGCTCTATGATCACATTTTTATTTGCACAATATCATATTAATTAATATATATTCCTGTTTTATCCATTGTTTAGGTAAGCGCTGCAATATTCCAGGCTCATGTGTGGCCGCTGCTGCAGCCGGAGCTGAGTAAGCCCGTTGCGGCACAAACGCTGCACAGCAGCGATCTCCTGCTGGCCGTGCATCTCAACTATCCGAAGGTGCTGCCGCTGCGCCAGCTGCAGTCGCTGCTGTGCCGCAAACCGGGGCAATATGAGCAGCTATTCGAGCTGTACTTGAACAGTGGCAGCATCCAAAGCGATGGCGTCTACGCACGTCTGGGTAAATTCGTGGCCATCACAACCAGCGAGCAGGTGCTCGCCGCCTGGCAGAAGCACATCGCCGAGCAGTTGCCACTAAAGCACAGCAACGCCAAGTGCTATGTAATCCAGACGCTGACGCATGTGCTGCTGCACTACGATGATAACAAGCAAAGTGGCGGCCAGCTGGATCAGCTGTTCGCACTGGAACCTCTGCTCAGCATGTTGCTGCAGGAGTTGAAGGCAGCCAAGTGGCTGACGATCAAAGTCAAGGCCAAAGCGAAGCCCGTACAGCACCAGCTGCGTAGCACATGTCGTAAATTCGAGACATCGCTGCTGGTTAGCTTCAAGCACCAACTGAAAACGGACAACAGCAAGCTAGGCATTCTGCTGCCGCTGTTGCAGCAGCAACTGCAACTAGATAACGCAGTGCAAACTCCAAGGCTGACACAACAGCTGGTGGCGCAACTGGGTGAACAAGGTCTGGAGCAGATGTACGAGTTTTACTTTGGACAATTCACCAGCGACAACGAACAGATGCCGAAGACGCAACGTGAGCATTGCCTCAAGCAAATCCAACAGCTGCAGCATTCGCAGCGCAACAAGCAACTCGAGTTCTTGCTCAACGCCTCGCTCTTTCACCTGGACGCACAGCAGCAGCCGTGCAATGTCGAGCAGGCGGCACTTTTCAGTCGCCAGGCGGCGTCGCGCTGCGAGGAGTCGCTCTTTGGCTATCTCACCGATAAGATCGGCACCAATAATGCCGAGCAGCTGGGCGCATTTAATGCGCAACTGCGTCCCCTGCTCGCCCAGCTGGCTAAGAAGCTGGTCAAGCCGGGCATCGAGAGCAAGCTGCGCATTCAGCGAACACCCGAAATGCAAGAGTTGTGGCGACAGGTGGAAACTGTTATCAATACGCCCCCTAAGGAGCAACAAACACTTGCTGTCGTCTTTGATGCGTTGATTATGTTCCTCGGCCTGGCCATGCTCATGCCCAGCTGCAATGTTTCCCAGGACCTGCTAAGCGATTTGTTTATCTGCAAACAAAATGCGCTCAAGGCAAAGACGGGCAAGGACAAGAAGACCAAGGCAGCGGTAAGTTGAGCTAACATTGCTGCCAGGTTTCTAATTGAAAGCTGATTAACTGAATTCTCTTGCTTGCTTCTATTTTACAGCCCGACACGGAGCCCAAGTGGCAGGATGTGCTCACGGATGTGTTGCTGCAGTTGTTGCTGCAGACAGGACACTTCTGGCGTTCCTTTGTCAATGCAGTTGGCGGCGCTTTGATGTCACAGCTGGGCAGGGATAATCTAGAGCAATTGCTGGATATGCTGGACATCAGCAAGAATCCCTTGGCTGACAAGGACTGGGAGCTGGACGATGGAGTTGATAATGCAGCAGAGGATGATGAAGATGAAGATGAAGACGACGCAACAAGCAATGATGAAGAGGAAGAGAATGAGGATGATGATGATGAAGAAGATGAGCTGGAGGAAATTGGTGACGACACAGACGATGATGACGACGAAGACGAAGAAAATGATGATGATGAAGACGATGATGAGATAACCAATATGGATCTAATACGCGACCAAGTGCGCAAGGCGCTGCTCAACGACAAAGAAGACGACGATCTCGAGTGCAGCAGCATTGACTGGAACGATGTCGACGAGGAGCAAGGCAATCGCCTCAATCTGGCGCTGGAACGCGCCTTTCAGGCACACAAACCCAAGCGTTCGACCAGCAGTGTTAAGTCCAAGCGCCTGACCAAATCCGAACGTATTACCAGCACGGCGCTGTTGCACTTCCGCGTGCGCGTCCTTGACCTAGTCGAACTGTTTGTCAGTGCCCAGCCGCAGCTGGAGCTGGTGCTGGATGCTCTGACCTGTGTGCATCAGGTGGTTCAGACGAGCAGCAAGGATACCAAGCTGCAACCACTGGCCGAGGCCAGCAAAAAGACGCTGCGCAAGCTTTTGGTCCAGAAGATTACCTATTCATCGCCGCAGCAGGACAAGGAACCGATCATCGATTGCATCCAGCAGCTGATGGCAGAGGAACAAACACCCCCGCCCAGCGAAGGCCCCGCCCAACCAACTAAGAATAAGATCAAAGGCGATTTGGCGGCTTGGCGCAACAAGTGCATTGCCTATCTGGTTAGCCAGTACAATGAGCCAAATGTGACCAAGACGGCTGTCTGGACGCTGCTGCAAAACTATCTGCAAGATTGGGCCAATCGCCGCAATAGTCCCCTTCAGTTAGCCACGTTCGATGCCATTCTCACATCGCCGTGGAACGGCATAGTAAGCTTCACGTCCAGCTTTTATGCTCTACTGTCGACTAAGCTGCGTCTCTATAGGCGCGTGCAGATCTTGGAACTGCTGATCAAGCATTGCAGACGCATTTGCAATGTGCCCAACGACAAGTTGGCCACCATCAAAGAGTTCCACGGCGCGTTGGAAAGCTATGAGCCCGTTGCCGACAAAGATCGCAATCTGCAGAAGAAGCTGCTCGCCCAGCTGCAAAAGATGCTGACGGAATCGAAGGCCAAGGTTTAATTGCTAAGCTTTTTTTTTACATATTGTTAACACAATTCAGGGCGGGTTTGAGGGGCGGGGGTCTTAAGTAACTGCAATTGGGATTGCGCTCAGTTACGTGTTCAAAGTTGGTTTACTGTATGCGGCAGTAAAAACCACTCGAAAACATAATAAAAGAATTGCTTGCGAGCAGCTGACAAAGAAGAATTTGCAAGCCTTTTTTCTTTTACTACAACGTTGTTTGTGAGGCACTCTAAGACGCTAACTGGGTTCACATATCATATAAGGTATAAGAATCGATGTATTGATAAGAACCTTTTTTATTCTCCAACGAATCAGACCGAGATAGCTGCATATGCTTCAACTCTTTATGCACTTCGCCCTAAAATTGCCAAAGTTCTAATCAACATGTTACTGCCAAAAATAACTATGTCATTAAAGCGTATCATAAATTATTTTAATAACCACATAAGAGCTTACATTTTATTTACACACATTTGATGTTTCATTTCATATAGTATACATAAATAATTATAATCAATTGCACTACTGTTTAAATTGCAGGGAAGTAGACGTTCTGACTTAACGTGTTGAGGACAACGGGAACCATTTTCTCATTTTTATCGCCGCGTTTTTGGCTCACCTGCCGATTGACGATGGTCAAAATGTCCAGGATGTGTTCGCTGCAATGGAAATAGTTTGAGATAAGAATTTGGTTGGTAAGTGAAAAATTCACTGAGTAAATGAGAGTCGGGATCAACCCTAAGTCACTGAAAAGAGGCTGCAATTTTAACTGTGAGCAAAATATGGGCGAGTCGATTGGATTCAATAGCAGCAATTTAAATAAATTTTACCTGGCCGCGTGCCGCTGCACCGAATCGCATATGGTTTGAATGAACCAACTGCCCTGGACACTGTGCCGCAGTGCCACAAATCGGGGCACCGTCGACATAGCAACCACCATGTTCGCATGCTGGATGGGTGACTGTGTGATGGCATTCACATTGCGCTGCGGTTGGGTGGAGAAAAGGATATGACAATAAGATAAAAATTAAATAAAATAAGATAGATAATTAATGTGGTCGCCCGTCTCACCGTCTGCTTCATCTTTTCGTTTTGCTGGCACGCCTGGATGATCAGGATCTTGGGCTTGTCGTGCAGATTCTCGTCAGCACAGAGCACGTTCTGTATGTCAATGATGCTCAGTGGAATGCTATCGGCGCCGTAGACGGCGCCCTCAAAGCCATGCGACAGAATGCACACAATCAGCGAATCGCGCAAAGTCGAACGTTCGCAGACGCTTCGAATATGCCGAAGCAGCTCCAAATGATCCACGTTGTTGTGGGACTCCACCGTGTAGCCCAGCGACGAGAAGACTTCGTCTAGCCGACTTCTATCCACGTCGGTACCATCGCGTCGGGGCAGCTCAAGTTTTGGCAACAGGTGCTGTCAATTATAATAAATGAGTAACGTTTTGCGATGGGGAAATGGACCCACTCACGGTCAGATCGGCGCTAACATTGCGATGGAAGCTCTGTTGATTGATGATCAGTAATATGCCCGCATTTTCTTTGCGCACCTGGAGCGCATTGGCGCGCCGATGCTGATTACTGGGTTGTGGGGCGGCGACCGAAGCTGCTGCTGGATGTGGAACAGGCAATGACTGTTCCTTATCTGCTTCTGCTGCAGCATCCGCTTCGCATTTGTTGACTGGATTCGGGCTGTGGTTGGTCGCCTGGTTGGGCGCCTCGCTGGCACTGTTGTTAATCGTCTGAATAAGCAGCGTGGCCATCGGGCACAGCTCTTTGAGCTTGAAGTACTCGATAAGCAGCTGCATATCGCTGCCCAGCGTATTGGCGTCGCCCAGCTTGATATGTCGACGCGTCAGCCAGTCCAGCATGAAGATCTCCAAATAGGCGAAATCATAGAAGCGCAGCGGTTCATTCGGCTGGTTGCTGGTTGCCTGGCGACGTGCCAGCTGCTCGTTGACATCCAAAACGAGCCGGCCGCTCTGCGCCACAGTCAGCTGCTCACAGATTATGTACATGGCCTTTAGCAGCGGATGCACGTGCAGCGACAGTTCGTGCACATGCGGCAAATAATGCAGGCGCACCTCCTGCCACTTAAAGCCCATTTTACGCAGCACATTGCGGGCATTGATGATGCACAGCGCCTCGACAAGGTGGCCGCGCCAGTGATCTGGATTCGTCAGTGCATACTGGCGCAACAGATCGCTGTGCAGCTGCTCGGTTTCTGGCGCCCGCACCAGAGCCAACAGCTTCTGCAAAATGTACGTGGCCAGGGCGTGTTGATCGCCAAAGAGCAGAAACGATAGCGAGACCTGATAACAACAAAGAATTAATACACAAGACCATCGAATGTGTATTGCCGTACCTTTTGGGCAAAGTTAAGTTCGCGCTCCAGATACGGCAGATCATCCACATGAAAGTTATTCAGCTGAACCTGCATTCTCGCACAGCACGATCTCAGGCGGGGAAGTACAAAATTTAACTGATCGTCAGTTTTTGCCCAAACGTACACACAGACACACACACACACACATGCACGCGCGTGCAGTGTTGCAAACAAATAATTTTATTTTTTTCCGTTCTTTTAATTCATATAAAGTACTTATTTTTTTTAGCTAGCATAAAATTATAATCAAAATATTGAAATACGACATGCGATCGCGATGTGACCTTTGGTTAAAACAATCACGGCGTTCAGCTGGGCACACCGTTTATTAGAGTTGCACATGGCAGTTCAACAGAAAGAACGCACTTTTCGTTCCCAGTATCGATTGTTTGATTATCGATCGTCTGCTTCTTCAATATTACAGTTATTACATTACTTAATATAATATATAATAAATTTAAAATCTTAATCAAGTTCCTTTTTTTATATTTATTTAGTGCATTTTATTGCTGTAAACCCAAAAAATTGTCAGTGGTCCGGTTAGCGTTTCAAACCAGTCTCGCCTTTAGATTTGGTTTGTAAATTAGATTCTGGTTGGAAGCCTGGCCTGTCACATTATTTTAGGTTCACTTAAATTTGGTTTATGATTTTAAAAATATTCGAGTTCCTTGTTTTAAACGGATTGTTACCAAATATCGCAAATTTACTGAAATTCCTTTTTAATTGCATATGTTAAACAATAATTGATTGTGCGTCTGTTATTACTGTAAAACGAAATGATTACCTACGATCTATGACGACGTTTGTGAGTTCAGTTGAGCTAGTAGCTCAATTAAACGAACTCAGAGCCATATCAAACAACTCTACCTTTTATCGATAGATATTTATTATTTGATTTTTTTAAACATTTGCTTTGACTTTCCACTCACGGCAAAACAAAAGCAACTTTTTGTGCTACTTTTATTTTTACTCCATGTTCATAACTGTGTGTTACATGCGTCGCAGCAGGACGATTTTCTAAAAATAAAAAAAAATAATTATTTGTTTTAAAGAAAGAAAGAAATTATCATTTACAAGCGCATTGTTAATATAGCGTGGTCTAGGCCCATGTCTAAGGTAAGATACTTAATCTCCAATGCTGACCACCTCAACCCAATACCAATTTAAGTTTATTTTGCAAAATAACACATAACGAATCTTATATTAGTAATTATTTGCGAAGTTGTTTTTTGCCACAACTCTGCTGACTATCGGATCAAATTCACCACGCCTCGGTAATGCTGCCAGATATGGGCTGACATCGTTCGGCAGTTTCAACAGCTACACAACATTTGCACAAAATACGATCACGTCTTGATAGCTATGTTATAAATGTTAATTTGCATTTATGCAATGAAAAATACTAGTTTTCTGGTAATTTACACTGCTATAACCCGTTGCCCAAATGGCAGACAAATGTTGCGCCCAAGTAGAGCTGCCAACTGCGGTAAAAATGGCGACAAATTCACCACAGGTGCGCTGTCAGCCCTGACTTATGTTCGTGGAGTACGGTTGCAATTTGCACAAATCATTCAAGTAGATATTGTTGAATTGTTAACAACGCTCATGTTGACGAGTTTTTAATTATTTAATGTATTTGTTATTCTGTCTATGAGCGAAACAGAGAGAAAGGGACAGACATATACAGAGGCCAGGGCCACAGTCAGAGAGAGAAAGAGAGCGACAGCTTGCATATATTGTACAAAACGAAAAAAAAGCAAAAACTGCTAAAAACTAAAAAAAAGAACTAAGAAATATTATTTCTCATACATACATATATAGCACATATATCTATATATATTTAAATATATATATATGCATAAATAGATGTTATATGTATATATGTGTGTGTGTGCACATATTGCGCTATAGCCGTATGTATATGTGTATGCCTGTATATGTACACATACATATATACCTTCACATATACTTAATACACATATATGCATATCTATTCACCTACTGTACCACTTCATTATGTAAGCAGCGGGAACTCTCCGACGCCAAACAAGCAAAAGCAAAAAAAAAATCGCAAAGCAAAAAAAAACGACAAAACAAATATAACCAAAAAACAACGAAATCAAACAGAAATGTTATAAATCATTAATAACTGTAATTGTAATGTTCCGTAACCACAAGCCACGCCCACGCTGAAACGTAAGAGAAATTGTTCCAAAAACAAAAAAAGAAAAAATTGCTAGCACAAAATATTTTTCCAAATTTTTCTGCGACAACTCCTTGTTCGTTTCTCGTTTGTTGTTCGCTGCAGCCACGCCCACGTCCCATATTTCAACAACAAATGGCAAATGCAAACAAAAACCAACAAGGAATTGTTTCTTTTTTCTTTCGTACAACGACAACAACAAAGATGATGTCTTTAACGGGCCCATTCTTCGTACGTATACGTACGCATGTATGCACACACATAACATACGCACACTCGCTCATACAAACACTCAACATACATATATACACACGCGTTTACATGCATTTGTGCATGTGCATAGTAAAAGCTGCTCAGCAGCCATTGCTGTTGCGTTCTTTTTTCGTTCGTGTGTCATGTGGGGCGTTGCACACACACTCACGTACACAATTTATATATAGACGGAGAAAAAAACTTTCGCCCAGCGTGGCTCTGACAATTGCGGCAATTTGACCAGTTATAACGCTAACATCAACAACAATAACAAAAGTGTAATTATCATAGCATAACATAATTCATAATGTATGTATGTATCCAATATGCATTTTATATGGGCATTTAAACCAAAGCCCAAAACACGCACATACACAACACACACGCTCGCATGTTTATATATATGTGTGTGTATGTGTGTGTCACGCATTTGCGTTCTAAGCTGTAGTGCATGCACCTAAGCGAGACAACATGACAGTACAGGCACAAAAGGAGAGCACGCGAGAGCGTCGCTTTCTGACCACTGTTCTGTGTGTATTTGCCTGTGTATGTGTGTTGTTGGGGCCCAAAAGAATTTCGCAAAACTATGTCTTCCATCTGCTCCAGCAACAACAAATTGTGTGAAACGTGCAATGTGTCAGTATTTACACATAAATATTTAGTATATATATAAATATGTACATAGGTATGTAACGACGTGGCTAAGCGTGGATTAACAGCTTGATGTTATACGCGCACACTCATATAGTTCGTTTAGCAATTGTACGTATGTATCATTGTTTATATATTTATATACATAAGGCCATCGCCTTAGCAACAAGTGTGTGTATGTACATCATGTTGCTGGCAACATTGTTTTTGGCGCGCTGCTAAAGCGTTTAACAGTGCTATGTTATAGGCCAAAGTGAATGGAAATTCCTTTAAGCGTGTGGGCGATTCAACCACACACTAATACCACAGTGTATATGTGTGTGTGTATATGCGAAAAAGCTAGGCCACACAAACCGATGTGTATATAAGGTTATTTTTGCTTGTTTTCTTTACTGCTTTGTGTAGTTTTTTTTTTTTGTTGCTGCCCACCACCACCCACTCCGAAACATGTTGCGTGCGCCAGACGTTAGCAACATGTATCGGTTTTTTTTTATGCCGCACTGTGGTCAACAGTCGGGTGAATCTTTATGCATATGCGTCGAAAACTTAAGTGTTGTGATATGCTTGTATATGACCCCAAGACCTAACTATTTTGCAGTATTTTGCGCTTGTTTTAAAACGGAAACGCAATATGTCTTCCGTTGTGGTCAATGAAACGGCCCTAATTAATTTAGCCGAGGATCTCGAAGATGGCGAGATCGATGATGATGATGACGATGAAGAGCAGCAACAACAACAACAGAAACACAAGCCGACGGCCTTTTTAGCTGGCGGCTCCAATGATGAAGTCCAATTTGTGGGCATCGAGCGCTTAAACGAAAAGCAGCAACAACAACAACAACAACAGCCGCCGTTGCATGACGATGACGTCATCTTCCTGGGTTTGGCCAGTGAAACGGCGGCGGCCAGCAATAAATCCAAGAAACCGCGCCCACTCGAAGGTAAACAACAATCAGAACAACAAATACTAGTGTAGCGGTTTCTAATTCGCCTCGTACTTCCAACTATCCTCCACCACACACACACATACATGCACACACACACAGATGATCACGCAGTCAGCATTGAAAATGCCATTGCCAAAGTGCTCAAGAAAGGCGGCATTGAGCCGCCCCTGCCCAAGATTAACAGCAGCAACAACAACAATAACAGCAGCGGCGGTGGCGGCAACAACAACGTTAACAGTGATGCCGACAGCGCTGCCAACGCTGCCGACAGCGGCTGCGTTGCCTCTGGCCTCGATGCCGGACAGCTGCAGCAGCAGCAGCAGCAACAACAACAACTACAACAGCAGCAGCAGCAGGCGCCCAGTCGCAGCAGCCGTCGACGCAAGCGCAAAAAAGAACGCGAACGTGAGCAAAAGAAAGACAAGGAGCTGCAGGTAGGTCAAAAAACTCCCCATACCAGCCCCCCCACCCCCTGTTGTTAACAGACCTGCCCACTGCAAATCAAGCAAAGCAAATTTGCCAATGCGGCAGATTTCACGGCGATTTGACATTTGACTGGGTTGACACTTGGCATCTGCCAACTGAACTGGCACAGTTGACCAGCGTATACCCTTCCCATGCCCCCGAGCAGACCCAACACCAGCTTAATTATTTTGTGGTTTTTTCTCACTTAATTTTTTCAAACTTTTTTTGTCGTTAAAATGTGTAGAAATTTCATGAGCCATGTTCCGATTTCTACTTTCACTCGCAATGCAGCTTATGAAACCAAATAAATATTTAGTTAGGTGTAAATACTAAAAAAAAGTTTAATGATTAGCATGACGATTATTTTTATGTGTAATGGTTATATCATTATTAATGTTGTTTTTATTAAAAAATTGCAGCAACTAATTTATATAATACTTATAATTACCAGATCGTTATCTACCGGGCTTTATTGGAATTTAGTTTGATTCTCATTATAGCAAATAAAATGAATATAATAATTAAATAGTATTAAGGAAATTATTAAATTAAAATTGCCAGATTTTAGCTTCATGCGTACAGATCTGAAAGAAATAAAAAAAAATAGACATTGTCTAGGTAACAATTTGATTCTGTCATTTGTTATAAGGATGAGCATTTATTTGAATTATGATTTAATTGTAAGATAAAATAACAGGGTATAATATTGTCCATACCATAAAATTACAGGGTAGTTATTAATAAATGCTATGGGTATATTTTGTTGAAAGTCTGTAAAATTCGATGGGTATTTATTTTACTTAATATACATAACCGTTCATAGAAGATATGTACAGGGTGTTTTTGTTAATAGGGCAAATGGAAATTATGCAAATACAAACGATTTTAAATAGAATAATCTATAAAAATTAGACTTACAGGGTATAACCAACTTGTCCTCGCAGCGTCCAAGTCTACACTGGTGTCCCATTCTTAGTTCACAGCCTTAACTCATATTTTTTGCTTTCCTTTGTAGAAACGCGCCCGTCGCGACTCAATGGAAGACGTGGGCGGTGCGGCTGGCAGCGAGGAGATGGACATGGATGAGTACGAGATGATGAACGTGCGCGGCGGCAGTCCGCCGCCAGGTGGCGCCAGCGCGACGGCGGTGGCCACTCCTAGCGGGCGCTTCGTTAGTGAATGGCCCGGCATGGGCGACGACGCCGGCTACGAATCGCCGCCGGACAACTACAGCAGCTACGATTCCTTCTCGGAAGACGAGGCGACGAACGTGCCGATCGGCGGCGCTGCCCAGCGACGGCGGCAGCGACGCGACCGTGAGAAGGAGACGCGCGGCGGACGCAAGCGACGTGATCGAGAGCGAGATCGCGATCGTGACATGGATCGACGGCACGACGGAGGCGGCCAAGGTGTCGGCGGCATGGGAGGCGGCGGGGGAGGCGGCGGCGGCGGCGGTGGCATCGGCGGCAGCGGCAACAAGCGCAATCGTCGCGATTCGGGCGATGAAAAGCCGCGCGAGCCACGCAAACTGGAACTGTGCAAGTTTTATCTGAAGGATTGCTGCGCGAAGCGCGACAAGTGCAGTTATATGCACAAGGAGTTCCCGTGCAAATACTATTACCTGGGCATGGACTGCTATGCGGGCGAGGATTGCCTGTTCCATCACGGCGAGCCGCTCACCGAACAGCTGCGCAACATTCTGCTCAAGCACATGGAGACGGCGCCCAAGGAGATACTCGGCGACTTTAAGCGCATCTCGCGGGACGTCGCCCTCAGCCAGATGACGCGCCGGCACGAGCAGCTCTGCGAACAGTTTAACTTGGACAACGGCTGGACGACGCTGGCCAGCGCCGGCATCAGTCGCCTACAGGAGCAGCAGCATGCGGCGGCCAAGGCAGCCGCCCAGGCGGCCAATCAAGCGGCCGCCATTGCAGCGGTCAATGCCAATCTGCAGCAGGCGGCGAGCATCGCTGGCGGCAGTCCCGCCGGCGGCGGTGGTGCTGGTGGTGGTGGAGGAGTTGGAGGAGGAGGAGCGATACCCTCGCTTCTGGACATGGTCATCAATCCGCCAATGAATCTGCATCATGGCGATGCGAAGCCCGAGAAGAAACGCAAATCGCGCTGGGCCGAAAAGTCGACGACCAAAGCGGCAAATGCAGCGGGCGCCGCAGCAGCAATAGCCGCGGGAGCAGCTGCCACGCCGCCAGCTACTGCGAATCCTAGTGCAACAAATTCTAGTGCAACAAATCTTAGTGCAACAAATCCTAGTGCAAAAAATCCCGCCACAGTCAATGCGAGCACAGCTGCGAGCACAACGGCGGCGAAGTCGCTGCCCGCCCATTTGGATCTGGTGAATCTGACGCAGGTGCTCAGCGTCGAGCACATGGCCAAGCTGAATAAGCTGGGCATCAGCAATCTGGAACAGATGCTGCAGGTGCCTTTTGGCCAGCTAACCGAGGCGGGCCTCACGCTGCCCGAGCTGGGCGAGATTCAGCGCAAGGCTGACGAGGCCAAGCCACAGGAGCCACGAACGGGAGGAGCGGCAACTGAGACCAACACCGTCAAGTGGGATAAAAACTTAAATTTAACAGCCCCAAAAGCATGCTAATCTTTGTTTTTATTCAACGCAGAGCGACATCTAAGTCGGATCAGGACGCGAGCGCCATCGCCAGCTCCAATAGCAATAGCAACAGCAACAACGGCTTCATCATGGTCGACTACACGCAATATCTAAAGGATGCGCATGTTAACTTCGCCGGCAGCGATCCGCGTAAGTATCCTTATATTGTTAATTCTAGGAATAGTTAGCAAAGGACCTAGGTCCTGCAATTTGCTCTATTCCCGATAAATGCATATTCTTAAAATTTCATATAACAAATTCTGTAAATCTGCCTGTCCTTATAAGCTTAGTTCAAGCTGCCTCAGATCAGTATATTGTATAAAATAGGAACAATTGGACGATACACTTTTTTTTACGTTGAGATCTTTTTTTTTCAAAAAAGTAAACAAACAATTTGTTCTTTGTATTCCCCTTACGTACGACCACTGGCTTCCTTTGTTTATTATATGATATAATGCTTCGATCCAGCTGGCTTGAAACAAATTATACAATACAATAAGACAAACCCCATGCAAAGTTTTATGACCTTAATTTTGAAATTTGCATTTAAACAATGTTGTTGATTGTTGATTCTGAATGAAGAATATATTAAGTAA
Organism: Drosophila lacertosa; assembly: GCA_004143845.1. Lineage (NCBI taxonomy): Eukaryota > Metazoa > Arthropoda > Insecta > Diptera > Drosophilidae > Drosophila > Drosophila lacertosa. Next base: position 288,440 of record SCDZ01000132.1, read on the forward strand.
ATATATTTAATGGAATCGAAGATGTCTTGCATATTTTATTAGGTTCCTTAAATTATCTGAAAGCTTATTAACAGCGCGCTGTTAACTTACATTAGCAACCCTTTGAAGCTGTAGTATATAGCTTTCAATGCTGTTAACCTCTGTCTTGTCTTAATAAATTATCTTTTTTATAGTTATGTTTATTAACATAAACAATTATTTTATTTCTTGTTGCTCAAGCAGTTTTTTGAATTAAAAATAATAACAAATTCAATTAACAGAGTGCTGTAACACAAAATGTTAGTTAACATTTAGCGAACTTTAAAGGTTTCAGCATGGAAATTTTTAGCTAAGAAAACAAATTTATATTTGCAGTGGACGATGATCGCGAGGAGGATGACGAGCAGCTGGTCATCGATGATGGCAACGATGAGGATGAGGAGGATTCTGAATCGGATATCAAGTCCAAGAAATCGAAGCGTTCCAGCGAAGAGGAGGAGAAGAAGGCGCCGGTCTCCATGTCCGACGGGGAGGACAAGGAAGAGGATACGCCGCCAATGCCGTCCGTCTTCGATTTGCCCACCTTCATGAGCAACATGCTCGGCCAGCAGCACACGCCGACAGCATCATCAACAGCTTCTGCTCCAGCTCCAGCCCCTGTTCCAGCTGCTGTTAGAGGCAGCTCCTCGCCCGCCACTTCGGTGGCGCCCACAACGGAGCTGGCTGGCAGGAGCGGGACTAGCCCGTCCACACCCGCCGGCAAAAACAAGATCTTAGACGATCCGGAAATGCGGGCCGCCTTCTATCGCGATATCATCCGGAATCCGTTTAAGGCTCACAGCGGCGATGCGGAGGCCAACGACAGTGACAATGACAACGCCAAGGACAACGATGCGGACTACACCAGCTATGGCTATCACGAGCCGCACTATTCGAATTCCAATTCGCGGTCGCTGACGCCAACGCCGACGCCCGAGCCGGGCTCCCAGTCACCCAAGGGCCTGGGCGAGGAGCCGACGCCGCCGTCGCTGCTTTCCATTGCGGGCAGCCAACAGCTGCCCGCCGCCTCGATCTATGCGCGCCGTTCCATGTACGACTACGATCCAGACCGGGCGGCTCTGGAGGATGCGCGCGCAACGGCCGCAAAACGGGAACGGGACCGCGACATCGACATGCGGCTGCCGTTCGAGCCGATGAAACACTATTTGCCCGCGACGGAGATCGACGCGGCGATCTTCTCACACATACCCATACGCTGGCAGATGCACGAGGTGCTCGTCGAGCCCGCCTGCTACGGCCAGCTGCGCCAGAGCGCCAGCCACAAGGAGCAGCGTGAGCTGCGCGATCCTCGCGTCCGTCGCATACTCGGCCTGCCCGAGCTCGGCGACGATTCCGCCGCGGGCAGCAGTTCTGCCAGTGGCTCCGTCTCCAGCTCGGCGCTCGGCGCCAGCAGCAGCAGCAGCAGCACCATTGGCTACACGACAGAGCGACGCGAGCGCAAGACCAGCAATTGCATCTCCTCACCGGATACGCAACCGTTGCACGAATCCACGCCCAGTTCGCCGCCGCCGATGTCGTTTCCCGCAGCGACGACGACGACATTGTCCGCGCAGCCGACGGCGTCCAGCGGGGAGGCGGCGGCAACAGCCGCCTCAGCAACAGAACCGCGTCGCAGCGATCCGCGTCGTGATCCGCGACGTGCGCATTTAAACGCCAGCAGCAACAGCAGCAGCGGAGGTGGCAGCGGCGGTGGCAGTGGCGGCGGCAGCGGCGGAGCCAACTCGCTGCTGGGCGGTGCCGCTGTCAACGATAGCAGCCGGCAAATCTCCGAGATACGCAACCTGCTGCAGAGCTCCAATTGGTACCGAAACCTGGGCAGCAACAACAAGATTATGGTCAATCAGCAGCTGGCGCTGGTCTTTACCGAGCTGAAAAAGTTCCATCAGCAGGATTCGCCCAACAAGATCTTTGATGTGAACTTCATCGTGAACAACCAGACGCTGCAGCAGATCTTCGCCAAGCTGCACATCTATATCGATGACAACGGCCTGGTCGTGCAGCTGCCCGAGGAGCCGCCGCAGAACGTTGGCGCCGGGCTGCCTGTCGTCGCCAGCTTGCCACCGATATTGCCGAACATGTCGCAGCCGCCGCCAAATCTGGCGCATGTCCTGTGCCAGCCGCCGCCGAATGTTGGCCGCATGATGGGCATGGGCATGGGAATGCCGCCGTTTAATCAGCCGCCGCCGCAGCGCTCCAATAGCATACTGGGCATGCCGCCCAACGTGTCCAACGTGATGATCAATAGCAATCCGTTCAATCCGTTTGCGGGCGGCAACAATTTGAACAACTTGAATAATCTGAACAATTTAAATAATTTGAATTTGACGAATTTGAGTAACATGAACATGAATAGCATGAATAACATGAACAACATGAACATGAATAATCTGGGCGTGGCCTTTAATGGTGGCGGACCTGGACTCGGATCTGGCCAGGGTCCGTTCAACAACTTCTGCGGACCAGGTGGCAACAATGGCGGCGGTGGCGGAAACGGAAATCAGCAGGGACAGGGCCGCCATTTTGTTGGCGGTAACAATCGAAATCGCGGCGGCGGCGGTAATCATCGCAATCGCAATAACTAATATAAAAGTAAAATAGATAAAATGCACAAGAAAATGTGTTGCTTCCAACGGAAAAGATAAGAAAAATGCCGATAAAAATGTATATGCGCTCGACCCTTTAAAAGAAAAAGCCCCCGACCTTTACTTAAAAGACTTGTAGCATTATGTTTATGATTATAAATGACGCCCCTGTCCCTCTTTCCAGTCCCGCCCCTTAATAGCACACACATACATACACACACACACATACAAAGAAAACAAATGTTACATTTGTATAGCTTTAACGGTTTTTTGCTATTTAAGCTATTTAAATGAGAAAAATCGGATTTGGACTGCTATGTAACTGTATATTACAATTATAAATTAATTTGTTTTTTTTTTGAATCTAAAGAAACATATATAAATATATATATATATGACAATTTTTTTTAAGAATTCTACTCGTATATAATATATTTATATATATTTATATTATAAATAGCGCCTACGTACTGATACTGCAAGAAAAGCAAAAAGCAAAGTAAAACATTTATTATTTAAGTCGTCTGTTAACGATTTTAAGGCTAAGTCGTAATTTTAGTATTCGAAATTTGTAGACATACACGAAATAAACGACAAGTTTTAAGTATTATTTAATTATAATAATATAAATTGACTGTTGCATTAAATGCAATCCCTCTAATTTAGTTAAAAGTTAATGTAAATATTTCAAAATAAGGCGCCATCAACTTGGTGATCAGTGTTGACAGTTTTCCAAATTGTAACTATATGGTAGCACAGCCTTAAAACTACGTTTACATCCATTGTACAGTGCATTTATAGATTATAAGTTCGTTGCGTAAATTAAATAATATCGATTGGAAGTCGCTGCTTTCAAACTATAATACTTGTTTACTAAAAGAAAATTCTATAGCATACATAAATCTTTCATTTTGTTCTTAATAATACAAAGTTCTTCGTAGTATACACAAAATATTTTACATTGCTTATCGATAAATAACACGCCCAACTGAGTATAGCATTGTGGAGTGTGACCGCTTTGTATGTTGTTTAACAGCATATGTGGTAGGCGCTGTTTTATTCTCCACACTCGAGTCGGTCACGCTGTCAGTATCATTTTGTCGGCTGTGAACTGTGAAGGAAATTTGTAGCGCCGCGCGCAGTGCATTTTTTTCTGGTAACCTTTTTTTTCTCCACTTTGTACTGGTTTTTCTTTTTTTTTTCTTACAACAAAAAACACAATGCCAATATTCGATCGTCTAATCGACCAGCAAGGCTAAAGACAATTTTACGTGCAATCGAAAAGAGAAAAGCCTGCCCAAAAAACAATATAATATACATACACACACGTATGCAGACACATGCGTGTGCATGTACATACATATTGTACGTATGTATGCATGTATGTACTAGAGCCCACAATGGGTTTTAGCGTGACGTGAAGTGTATATGAAAAAAAAATGAATCGAAAAGAGAAAATGAGAAAAGAAAAAAAAACAGACATTGTGAAATAAACGCAAACAAATGTTGCACGTAATTAAAATGTGTTTGAAAATCGATCATTCAAAATACATGCGTAGTTATTTGCATTCCATATAAATGCTTGCATTTTTTATTATATTTATTTTTATTTTTTTGTACAACACACATTTACTACGTATGTATGAATGTGTGCTTGTGTGTGTGCGGCGAGAAGGCAACGAGTAGCAGGGCAGCATTTTTGAGTAACTGTAGCAGTTACTCGTTGAATTGTTTTTTTCTTTCTTTTTTATATACATATATTTCACCGCTGTTGTTTGTTGGTGTAAAACTGCGATTTAAACAAAGTAATGTAAAGTTTGAAAAAAGTGCAACGACTGGTGTTTACATTAGAATTGCATATGTGTGTATGTACGTATACATACACACATATAAGCAAAACAAACTTTTCCACAGTGCGTGCAAAAAGTGTGCAACGCATTTATTTTTGAAATAAATAATTTGTAGCTAGTTTAATTGAATTCTGTTATAAAACGTATGTAAAATGACGGTGCACATTTGTTGGAGGTCAGCATAATTTTGCAGTGTACTGTAGTCAAGCTAACAGCAGTAAAAGAAACGCAGCACCAAAGCAAAAATGGCAACGAGCCGCTGAAAACGTACGCACACACATACACGCGCATATATATATTCACACATACACATTCACAACGTCCTCGTTCACTGAGGCCGCCGCCGCCACTCGCTGCTAGCGTCGATGACGAATGCGTGTGAGTGAACGAAGCGCGTTTGTGTTTGTTTGTATGCGTCGTTTATATACATACGTTTGTATATGTGTGCTCTGCTGGTTGTATTAGCGTGCTGCCGCCGCCCCCCTCGTTGCCAAGCCAACATGTCGGCTTTGCAGCGTTTAGCTTAGTTTTTTCTTCTTTTTTTTAAGTTCATGCTCTTTTTTTGTATCTGTTTTGCCGTTAGCATTAAACTTGTGTTTCGCAGCAGCAACAAACAACAAAAGTCATAATAAAGCTAAGCGGTAAATAGCAAGCATATTACAGTAAGTTCAACAACAAAAATATTCACCACATAACAATAACAAACATTTTACACAGCGCGTATATACACACATAAATATATATATATATGAATATGTGTGTTCTTGTTCATTTCGCTCGCTTGGAATTCATTCCGTTTGCAACGTGTGTAAATCGAGTTGCCGTCTGTTGTTTTTATTTCATTCTTTTCTTTTTCTTTCTTTTTTTTTGTTTTTGTGTTATACATAAACTACCATTTTGCTTTTGGAACGAAACGGGAACGGTTATAGGGGTAGAGGAAAGGGCAACGGCGAACACTTGCAAGCGGCAATGACAACAACAGAGCGTGTGTATACAGTCGTGTCCAGCAAAAGGTTGCTATTTGTACGCGTACCTCAAACAAACTTCCTTTAGTTTTCTTTCTCTTTCATTAGTTACGGTGCAAAATGCAAAATGTGATGAAAAAAATGTGAAACTTGCATATTTCACAGTTCTGTACCGCTTGTTGTTTCCCCTGTTTCGTCTACCTAGGCCGTACCTTTTTGTTTGTTACTTTTTACATGTTCTGCTGGTCCGTTTCCGGTTTTTAATCTTGAAGTTATTCTGCATTTATTTCTCTTTTAACTCAAATGTTTGCACATTTGTTTTCTTTCCCTGTCGTCGACTGCTGCAATTTATGCAGGATTGCTGCAAACTAGTTTCTTCAACGGCTTTCAACGGAAATTGTCTGCAAGTTGGTTGCATCAATATTATGGCATTGCACTGTCAAACCAAGCAGCTGTTGGCGAATGTGTTTTACATTTGTGCGATAAGATAACACAAAACTCAATCTGCCTGCAAGTTTGTTGTTTATTATTGTGCCCACCGCAAATTAGGCGAAAACACAATACCAATTACAATAATTGCAGCAGGAGAAAAAAAGAAAAAACTAGCTACAATACCAGCAAACGCTTGGTATACCATGTTGCCCTGTAATCGATTTAACTAAGGGATTTGTTGAATTTTTGCTTATATGTATGTATTAAAAAAAATCTCGTTTTTAAATAGTTCGGCCACTCGCCCAACAAATTTGCAATTTCTGATCTACAGTTTAGCGATTTTTTTGCATTTATTTGCATGCTTCTATTAAGTCTTGAACATTTCATAAACACCAATCGAAAACTTTCCATTGAAAATAAAAGAAAAAGCGCATTAAAGCGATTTCTTTTTTTTTTTTGTACAAACAAATTGATGTACATATGTAATGGACAAATCGCAGCTGTCTACAGAGTATTGTTGAGTCGGGCACCAACCTATGTGTATTCCTGCAACGTCACAACTGCACTTCACCGTTCTCCACGCTCAACTGAGCGCAGTAACGGTAATCTCTGTTCAACTCTTCTAAATTCCTACCTACTACACGCACATACCCACATACATATGCAGATCCTCGATAATTGTGCCTCATAAATTGAACATAAACAATATTAACCCGGCACACGCGCGCCCGCTTTAATTACTTGGATTTATCGCGACTTTATTGCCATTTTTCCATTGAAGAAAAGGTGCAAATGAGTGCGTGTGTCCGAGTTTAAGCTTTGCGACTCTCTCGCTGTCTCCTAGTACTGCCAGGCAGGTAGTCGGCCGCTGTGACCTCTGTGCAAGCTGCATTGTTTTTGTTGTCCCTATCCCGTATCCATTCGTTTGGAATGCAGCTGCCGGCTGGAGGGCAAACGAGATGCATGCAGCGATTGCTTTTGTCACAGCTGCCGCATTCTCCTAGGCTGTCGTTGTCGTTGTTGTTTTTTTTTATTTTAGATTTTCAGTGCAGCTTGTCTAACTTGCTCTTCTGGGCTCCCACTTCCTGTGATGATGGTGACGAAGGGCCATTCCCCTCTCACTCAGCGAGTACGAGCAATGATCAACGATTGTTAGTTATGCGAGTACCTGTCTCGTCATTTTACTCGCTGTTTGTTGTGTTGGAGGGGCTTTGGGAGTGTTGTAACGAGGCGTCTGACCAGTTGAAAGTGCAACAACACAAGACTATAAATAACGTTGTTATGCATATATTTTATGTGTATGCATGTATGTATGCGCACACATGCATACATTTATTTATTTGGTCGGCAATCAGCTGGAATGCCGGCCTTGTCGTTTGTCATCTTCCTCTCTCGTTTCGCTTCGCTTCGTTTTGTTATTGTCGATCACGTCTGGCAACTCTGTGTTGATGCTTCATTCAGTTTGGCTTTTTACATGTGATTCACTCGCACAGCTGAGTTTTGTTTTAAGCGTGTGCTCTCTTTCTATATGTCCGCTCTTCTTCTGCTCACTGACGTAAGTATTGCAGTTTGCCCTTATCAGCAGCAGTTGAACACACACACACACACACACATAAATATATATTTATATATATATATATATATATAAACGTATATGAGTATGCACTCATTTGCATTTCAAGCCGTTCGATTGGTTTTAAAAGCTTAATGTTTTGACTTTTGTTACACCCTTGCTTGGGATGGGTATTTAAATTTTAGAAAATAATGTGTAACGCATAAAAATCACATTGAATAACATACAGTATTTATTGGCAAACAATGTTTATAACTGCATTAAATTAAGGTAATGAAATTGATCAAAGGTATTTCGACAATTCATTTATCGCTCATCTGCTCTCTCTTCCCCTCGCCCTCAATTCCACGCGCTCTGCTGGCCTGAGCTGTGCTCTCTTCGGCGCCGTTGTACGTGCCGTTGGCGTCTGACTTTCTTTTTTTTTTCTTTGAATTTTTTTGTTTTGATTTGCTGACCATGCTTGTGGAGTCGTTGTCTTTGCTTTCACCATACGTTCAGCGTGTTTTACATGTATCTACATCGTATGCTTATTTCGTCTGCCTCATCTGCTTCTTCTTTCTCTGTTTTTGCGAGGTAGAATACTTTGGAGTTCTCTCATCTTCTTATGCTGCTGCTCACGCAGCAGCCGCGGCAAAAATAACAAATACAATCGGAGAGGCCGCAACCCCCTGTTCAACATTTTTCTTTCTTTCTCTTTGCTGCTTTTTACCATTTCCGCTTCGTTCGCTCGGAGCGCTTAGGTTCAAGCGCTTATGTGCTTATATACTTTGCTTTTGGGCAATATGTACCGTTATATACAGCTGTTTATATATTTTCGTGTGTATGTGCGCTGTTAAGAGCATTATGTAAACATACACACTCAGTGGCACATGCCTCTTCGGAGCAACCCCCCTTTTAGGCTGCGCCCCCCATCCACCACGTTTATCCAGCTACGCATTAAATGTCCAGCCCCCTGCAATTTAGGGGGTTGCGAGTGGGCGTGGGGGTAGCTGCTGCTGCTGGCATGTCCTCAATTTCGGCTTAACTGTGTCCACGTTCTGTACATTTCACTGTTTCTATTTTTTTCTTTTATTTTTGGAGTGGAACATGCGCCGGAGAACTTACCCCACCCCAATTGGGTTTCGGCTATACGGCTTTTGTATGCCCAGCATTTTACATTTTGGGATATAATAACGATTTAGGGATCTTTTAAAATTTGGCTCTAATTACATTAATTTACAGTTAATCAATAATATTAAATAAAAAATTTTATTTTAAAATTTTTTGTAAAAGATATTTTTGGCTCAGTTATAGAATTTATATTGACGATTTGTTAGGGGACTCAAATAATAACTTTGGATTGAAAAGTTGATGCCAAGTTTTATTGTTTTTACTTTTTATTACCTTATAATATTTTTCTTCCTTTTAATAGCTTCTCTGAACACAGTTCAATTCCTCAAATATATTTGTTCGAAATTTCCTCTATGCAGCCCTCCTCTCGATTTGACCTGGCGGATTTTCTTGGTATTGGGCGGGCATTTTCCAACTAGTCGAGCTAATGAGTTCGTCTCAGTTTTGGATATCACCTGCTTTTCCGGCAGCTGCATTTGCTTGAGGATTGGCAAAGTCACTTTGATCATTGAATTCTTTTTAAAGATTGATTCATGTTTTTATGATATATGCTATATCAATTGATGTGTTTATTGAGGTAGAGTTTAGTTAGTATGCCGTTTAATATACCACATTCTAGAGGATTGTAAATAAAGGTATAGTTTTATATGGCTTACAATATTATAATGTAGTAAACTATAAGTTATACTCAAATATAGTATAATGCAAAATAATGAATACCCCAATACTAGTCTAAGAAGCCCCGAAGGACTTCCGTATCTTAGTTGAAATCTTAAGTTTTTTTCCGAATTTAGGCAATCAAAATCTTTTTAAGCCAGTCTTTAAATTTAATCTAAATGATTTAGTTTTTCTGCATTGGTGCAATTTGTAAGTTGTTTATTTTATCAGGTCTCATAATAACTTTTGGTATTTCATACATACAAAAATATATTAAACAAGTTTCTAATCGATTCGGATTAAAAAGATTCTCTTTAAATCGTTTGGCTGAGCAGCTTCATTTTTTTTGAAAAATATTTGCAGCTTGCTTCCAAGTAAAAATAAGTTTGCAGCTTGCACTGCGAGTGTCACCTTTTCAGTTTTCCAGCAGCTTGCTGCCAATTTTCCACCTTGCCAATGACTCGTGAGAGCGAGAGAGCTTCCGAGAAGACAAAACATCTGCCTGCGTTTGCAGCCGGCCCAAATTAAGAAAAGTCCGTCATAAAAGCGGCACACTTCCTGGTAGATCCCTGATCACTGATCGCTGATCGTTGGGTGGGTGGCAGGTAGCGCACGCGTCTGGCACGCGCACCTTGTGGGCCGGATTGCTCTTCGCACAGGTAGGCGGTGGGCGGCTAGGCGGCGAATCCTTGCGAGGATCGTTTAAATAGCTTCGGCCTGTGTCCTGTCAGCTCAGTCAAGTTTCACTCGTGTCAAGTCTAACTTGTGTGATCCCAACAATTTGTGATTCGTTAACGTTTCTTTAAAATACAATTTTTAAACTTTTATTAAATAATATCCTTCAAAATGGATTTCAATTTCGATTGTGATGTGACACCCTCGACGACAATGTCGTCATATTATAATTTTAAAATTGCAAGGTATGTGAAATTCCGGCATTCTCTTCTTTAACTTATTTGCATTTGTTTAAGCGCAATTTGAGTATCGTATAGTTCGAAATTTAGTTTAAGTGTTTATCATTGTACTAAAGACAGGGTGAAAAGTTTGGTCGCTGTCATTTAAATATGGTTTTAAATATTCAATGTTTGTAACTGTTGGTCTTGCGAAAGGCTGACAAACCTATTCACTTTATTTGATACAATGAAGGTTCCTTTTGTATTTAGGCAGTCCAAGACCTGTTTTATTTAAAATTATAAAGTCTGTTTTTTAACAACTTATGGACTCTATTTGAATGCAAAAAAATTTATATCCTTTTTTGTTTTTGTGAAGTTCAATGAAATGGCAAATCTGTTTGCCTTCATCTTAATAAGCCCCGCACACACACACGTACACATAATACTGCTGTTAACATGTGTTATTGAAATGTAATATGCCTGCTGTTAAAGCCTGATTTTTATGTAATTTAAGTAATTTGCAATCATTTATAATTTTTTCTTTATGTCAATATAACTTACTGGCTCACACACGCACACAATCACACACACGCATACACACGCATAGAAAAACTTAGACACAAACACACATAAAATAAGAGTTTAAAAAAGCGCGCACGTCTCTTTGATCATGTGTTAATTTCCTTACCAATTTCTCACCTTTCACTCCCAACAACAACAACAACTACTACAACCACAACTACAACCTTAGTAACAACAACAACAACAGCTGAGCGTGCCAACAACAACAACAACAACAATAGCAACGACAGCCGCCACAAAGAAGAGAGAGCGAGAGAGACAGAGAGCCTGCCTAAATACATTAGATACTAACTAAAAGAAAGAAAGTGACAGACTGAGTGTACTGTACTGTTGCTGGAAGGAAGGAAGGAAACATAAGGCTAAAAACGCAATCTTCCTGCGTTTTCCTTGTTGCTGCGTCCATTGTCTACGAAAGCCGCTAAAGCTCTCGCCAGGCAACGAACATATACACAAACGCATATACACTCAAACACACACACATAAATACATGCTAATAACTCCCGCACTCGCTCACTTACACAACAGCAAAAACAGACGAGACAAATAGGAGCAAAAAAAATATATACAAACAAAATTAAGAATCAATCAACAGCAGCTGGCAGCTGAGAGCGCTGAGCGCCAAAAACAACTACAAAGAGAGCGAGAGCGCAACTAAAAGAGAGTACAAATTAGCAAGCTCTGATCACGTGAGCTAGCGAAAAGCATAACAAAAGGCGCACAGAGAGTATTTTTTAATAAATACTCGTGCACACACACTCTCAGGATATGTACGGCAACAATAATCCGGGTAGTAACAATAATAACGGTGGTTATCCCCCATACGGGTACAACAAGTCGAGGTAAATTTTAACTTCAGTTTCTTCATCTTCAAGCATAACCAAGAACAACAAACATAAAACAATTCCTACAAATATCCTACAAAAATGTTCCCCTACACCAACACACCAAAAACACACAAACAGACACACATACGCAATTAACGCGCAACGTTCTTCTTCTAGCACACACAGAGAAAAACGAGTGTCTAAACACCATTTTTTTTTCTTCCCAAGAAATTAAAAATACATTTTTTGCTGCCTACTTTGCAGCTGACTTTAGACTTAACATTTTTTTTTTGCTAGGCTTAAAAGTTGATCTGGCAACCTTGTTCTGTATGCATTGGTGTAAAAACATATGTAAGAGATTTGGCAACATCAGCAAAAATCCCTTTCAACACATTTCCCGCCCATGTTTGACATAAATTAAAGGAAACAAAGCCCTAAAACCGACTCATACACATACACAAAAATAAACATACACCCACACACATTTTCTTTATTTTTATCTATTGCGAATATAATAAAAAAACAGTTTTTCTACCACAATGGAAACTCTTGAGTGTGCTACGACAACAACAACAACAACCGCAGCAAAAATAGCAACAATATCTACAAATTGCAGCAGCATCAACAACAACAAATATATATTACATGTATTATAACTTATCTGATTTGTACTAGATTGTACAGTCCAAAACCTAAATTAAGCACAAAAAGCAGCTTAACCTAACCTCAAAAGACTTTATTTATGCGTGCAGTACAGCAAAAAGCAGTCTCGTTTTCAGGCAGGTTTTCAGCTAAACAAAAGAAAATTTATAGAAAACCTATACAATACGACACAAAAACCTAATTAAGCGTCCCCCCAAACCCAATCCACTTTTTTATTTTTTTTAAAAAATTTTTTAAGCTCATTAGACTTGCCACCTAGCTCATAATTATCATCCTTTTTGGCAGCTGTTGCGCTGTCATTTTGTAGTATTTATGCTATCTCTTTCACCAATTTTTTTGGCTTACGTTTTTACGTTAGTTGCGTCGTTTTCATGCTCATCGACTTGCATTTTGCATAAAAAATACGCTTACGCATCATATGCAGATATATGTAAATACATATGTATGAATATGTATTTATATACATATTAAATGAAAACGTAATGATTTTCTTTAGCGCTCCGCTTCGCTGCCGAGTTGTTCGTCTTACGTCACGTAATGCCAATGGACGTAGCGTAACGGTATGTCACGTAACGCAACGCGTCGTGTTCTTAACGCAGTGTCTTGCAGTCTAAATGTGATAAATACGTGTTAATATCTAAATATATATATGTAAAAGCAATATAAAATACAACATCGACGCAATTTAAATTTAATTAACGTAACGTAACGTAAGGCAAGTTAAGTCAAGACAAGTCAAGTTAAACAACGAATCGCAAGATCTTCCACTCTCACGTAACACTGCATTTATCAATCAATCAAAAACAATAAGAAAAAAATACAATCAAACCGAAAAACAAACCGCAATCACAATGACAAAAACAAAAAAAATGATAAAACGCGCCTTTTAAGCGGCGATCGTTGGTGCGATTCTTCTTTAGGCCGGCTCCAACAAGTTTTGGACCACGGGGGCGCTCTCGCCCCCCGCTCCCTCCAATTTTTTTCGCTCGTGAGGATTACGTAACAGCCTAACAACGTTTACGTGCGGCCTGTGCAACCTAAACAGCCTCACAATGTACCGGTAAATGTCCAACACACAAAAAATAACTAAAAAAAAGTTTGACTTTTTTTTTTTACCACATTTACATTAAAAATGGATGAATTTGTTTTTAATTTCTCTCACCTTTTGAAATACTTGCGTTTTGCTCCTCGCCAAAAAAAACTCACTTAGCTCTCGTTAGTCACACGCATAGAAATTATCACTCAAAAGTCATTTTCTCACTAACACCAGCGTCCACCTTTTAGAGTGTAAGCTAAGCTTAGGCTAAGTTTTCAGTAGTGCAGTACTTTTATTTTTACCACGACTGTCTTTTTGCTGTACACGCGTCAAGTACTCGTGCGCCTAGTTGACCCATATCGATATACATATACATGCATGTATATATACCCCCTTTCGCTCTCGGCCCCTGCAACTCTGTGCCTGTGCCAACTGGGCCAAGTCGTTGCGGCGCCACTGTCAGACCAACGGCCATTGTTTATGATGTGGCTTGGCCTTTGTGCTAAAAATGATTTAGGCCTCTTCCTTTTGCCAGCGCAACACCGAAAATGTCACAGCCAATGAACTTTCTGAGCTGGCGTCATCTCTCTTTTATTTTTTATTGCCTTAGCGGCATGCAAATAACGTCACTCGGAATTTATTGCATATGGGAAGCTGCGTGTGTTCGAATGTAAACAAAACGTAAGCGAATGTGCGAGTGCGAAAGAGAGAGAGCGGAAACGAGCGAGTCACGTGCTGGGCGCACCAATAACAAAAATGGTGTCAGGACCTTGACATATGTTAACAGTAGCAGCATAAGTTAACAGCGACCGCAACTGTTAAGGCTAAGTTATGTATTAATATATTAATGTAAGTTAACAGTATCTATTTAGCTTGTAAGCAGCGCAGCAGCAACAGTTGTTGTTGTTATCGTAGTGAAACACACATACGTCTCCATATATGGCCAATGCATACCAGACAAGTTGCCTTTTAAAAGCATGTCTCATTCTAATGCGTTGCAAAAGCAGCAGCAGCAGATAATGATTTGAAACGAAATTTAAAAAAGATATATATTCGAATGCCAATTTGAATATAACACAAGGCCTTGATCCGCAACAACAACAACAGCAGCAGCAACAACAAAGTCAACAAGCAACAATTCAACGACCATCAGTTCAACAATCACCAATCAACAACAACAACACCAGCAGCACTGTTTACTTCCATTAACAGCGCAACAACAGCAGGCGCAGCTGCGAGCCTAACAGCAGCCAGCCAGCGTTGCCAGGTGGCAACATTGGAATACTTTTTTGTTGTTTTTTTTAGTGTGCCCAGAAAATTGTTTTTTTTTTAAAAGTTAAAAAGAAAATTGGAATTAAAAATCGTTTACACAAATACACACACATACACATACACACTTTAACCCTACAGACACATACCCGATAAAATATAAATCACGATGTCTCAACGCCGATTTGAAATTGATTTATCGATCTTTGCCAGTTGATTTAATTGTGTAGACATCTCTTTTCACAGCAGCCATGCAGCCGTACTGACAAGCAGCGATCTCAACAACAAAACCATAAGACAAAAAAGACATTTAGCTTGTACATAGTGAGGTTTTTATGGGTTACTAAGATAAGATTATTGTTATTTGAAAATTGGTGTGATAACTCTGTGAAGAAACAACACAATGTTCCTTAAACGAAGACGCCGGCAACGCCTGTAAGTAAAAAGACTTTGACTTTTACCATAATTAAACATTACACAAAAAACAAAAAAAATTAAATTTAAAATAAATAATACATTTTTAAGTTTAAAAAAATACACTACAATCAACAACTCTGCATCATTCAACAACAACAACAGCAACCAGTTCTTTTAACTGTCCACGCGGGAAGTCCTTAAAAAAAAATGCTTTTTTCATATAAAAAACATCCATTTTTTTATAAATTTTTTTCAAGTGCAGAATAAAATGATATTATTTTTTAATTTTTTTTAAGTGCCTAACAAGAATTTGAAAATGTATTCAAATTAAGTGTCCGCAGGGGTTTTTTTTTACTACAGATCTCATTTATTTTCTTTAGTGTAACTAAATTTATATTTTTTTGGTTTATTTTAAAGTGGTCTTTAAAAACTTAGGTCCGAATTGCTGAAAATGTTTTCAGCTAGAGCTCATTTTTTTCTGTGTAAAAAAAGTCTAACATAAAAAATTTTTTTCTTTTATTTTGAAGTGTCATAAATATGAAATTTTTCCAGTGTAAAGCAGAAAATAGTGGTGTCTTTTTTTTCAAAGTGCATATATAAATGATTGTAAAACGTAAATGAAGTTACGGTCTGACTATTTTTTAAAGTGAAAAGTGTATTTTTTTTTACAATGTCTTTTAAATTTGCGCAGCGCAAGTTCTTTTTTTATTCAATGTATTCGTTTGAAGCGAATGTTGTAAAAATGGTTCTTAGCGTCTGCTGCATTTTTTCTTTCTACACTGAGCGCCCAAAAGGCTGCAAATTTGCATTGAAATTCGTCTTAAAATAATATTTCATATTTTGATCAAATAAGTATAATATATTATATAATAATATAATAATAACATGACAATGAATTGAAGCTGTATTTGTAAACATGGTTCTTTAACAGCGCGCTGTTAGCGCTTGAATGCGGTTTAACAGTGTGTTGTGAAGCTCTGTTAAGTTAACAGCATCAGACATTGCCGTGTTTCTAAGTCTCTCTTAATTATTATTAAATCCTTAAGTTAGTATTGTAAGATATTTCATTTATACATCAAACATTTCTTGCTCATATTTCGAAATTTTTTTTATTTAAATTGCGCTTTAAACACATTATAATTTTTTTACAATCATTAACCAAAATATTTATCAATATAAAATGCTAATATACATGATTTTCTTCTCTTCAATCAATCAATCACGTTCAATCAATCAGCGGTGGGCGTGTGTTTGGCATGTCGCATTCACTGCCATCAGGAATGGTACGTATTAACAATTATTTTCCTACTCTTTGTTAAATATAATGAATTTTTATATTTTATTTGAACATAAATTTCGAAATCAATCAAACTCAAATTTCATTGCATGTGCAATACAAAAAAAAAGTTTAAAAAATCCAAATAAATAAATTTTGCAATTTGCATTGATAATTGAATTTTTGTTTGTTTTCGTTTTTCGTATGTTTATTCTAAATATATTTAAATTTATTCTAGTTGAATGTTATTGAGTTTGTCTCATTGAACGCTCCTGGGGCACACGCTTTAATCAGAAAAAAAAACAAAAAATCAAAAAAAAAATTTAAAACTACAATTTAAATTTAAATAAAATAAAACCGTTTTTTTGTGGATGCTTAAAATTTAAAATAATCAAGCAACAGATAAACTTTAATTCAAATTTGCATTTTGGTAAACAAAAGAAAACTTTAAAGTCACAACAAAAAAAAACTAAAAAGGTTATTCAAACAATAACAACAACAACAACAGCAACACAACAGCAACAACATAAAAGACATAGAAGAAGCTGAATCTATTATACAAGCACATACAGTTCTTGACAACTTGTTAGAAACACATCAAACCAAATCGGTTAAAAAATACAACACATGTTCAACATTTGTTTCTAATTAGCTGTCTATGGCATACACACATATAGATATACACACATACAAATATACATGTTACACACACTCAGGCACACACACGCCCTTAAGCGGCCACCTTTTCCTTTAATGCTATTGAAAATTTTTATTTCTTTTTTTAATATCTTTTATGCTTTATTCTCACAATTTGCAATTCCGTTTGCCTTTAAATGCAACGCTGAATGCCGTTAACTGTTTGCAGTTACACACAATCACACACACATAAACATTATACATTATACATAGACAGACATTTAACAGCTACGGCTAATGTTAAAAGTTTTGCACCAGCGTCGAGCGCTGTTAAAATTTACATGCGTCTGTTAGTTGACATAGCAAGTGTTAAGTACGCACGTTACATTAAACGAGCCATTTTCTCATCATGCAAATACAAAATCAAATTCCTTTTAAATGCAACTTAATTATGCAACTTGACAATTTTATAGATAATTTTAACTTGTTTATAAGAGAAAAAGAGTGTGCGTGTGTTGTTGTTGATGCTGCTGACGAAGCTGCGATAAATAAAAATGTGAAAACACGCGTATGTATATCGATAACAGCGAAGGCAACACTAATTGAAGGTCACAGTCGGAGTTGAAGTTGAATTAAGCCCCCACACCCCCAACCAGCGTTTTATGAGGCGTGCTCTCAACATTTAGAGTATCTTTGTATGGTTAATTTGATTACAGTCACGTTATGCGTTCTCACCACAGGATACAGAATTTACATTTCCAAGTTCCTCGTCGCGTCGCGGTTACAATGATTTCCCAGGCGGCAACGGCGGCAGCGCCAATTCGCTTGGCGGCAACATTTGCAATCTGCCGCCGATGACCAGCAATAATTCGCTGAACAATTTGTGCGGCCTATCGATCGGCAGCGGCGGCAGCGATGATCACATGAACGATCCACGCAACAGCAACACCAACTTGATAGTCAACTATTTGCCCCAGGATATGACTGATCGCGAGCTGTATGCGCTTTTCCGAGCCATTGGACCCATCAACACGTGCAGAATCATGAGAGACTATAAGGTAAGCTTTATCAACCAGAAAAACATTAAAGCTTTGAGTAAATGCATTTTAAAGTTAAAAGCTTATCATTAAATGTAATTACATTGACTGAATCTCACTTAAAGTTCATTTGACAAATCAGCTAGCAGCTTTAAAGTATTTACGATTGATAAACTTATTTAAAATCATTGTTTTTTTTAACCACCCTCAGACTGGCTACAGTTTTGGTTATGCTTTCGTGGATTTTACGTCGGAAATGGACTCGCAGCGTGCTATCAAAGTGCTGAATGGTATCACAGTGCGCAACAAGCGGCTAAAGGTGTGTTTTTTAACCCAATCCCCCCTCCAACTTTATCCAACTACAATCAAATGACTTTTGCAAAACTTTAAAATTACAATCAATATTCTCGCTTTAGGTTTCATATGCGCGTCCTGGCGGTGAATCGATCAAGGATACCAATTTGTATGTGACCAATCTGCCGCGCACGATAACCGACGATCAGCTGGACACGATCTTCGGCAAATACGGTTCTATTGTGCAAAAGAATATTTTGCGTGACAAGCTCACAGGTCGTCCAAGGGGCGTGGCATTTGTACGGTAAGTGAAAAAGCTAAGCAACGATTATTACGTTTATCAAAGATTATCAGAAAGAATAATAATAATTCCGCCTCGCACTCGATCATCATATAATCATATATATGTGACATTTAAACATTCATTTGTTTATTTTTTTCTTCTTTCTTTCATGCTCTTCATTTTGGTTTCATTTGCATCGCATCGTTATCTCGATAATATGTATTTATGAATTAAAATCCAAACACATAAATAAAACACACACACACATATGAACAGCTACAACAAACGCGAGGAGGCACAGGAGGCAATCTCGGCGCTGAACAATGTCATACCCGAGGGCGGATCGCAGCCGCTGTCGGTGCGTCTGGCCGAGGAGCACGGCAAGGCAAAGGCGGCGCATTTTATGTCGCAGATGGGAATGGGACCGCCGCAGGCGCCGCCACCGCCGCCGCCACCACCGCCGCATATGGCGGCCGGCTTCAATAATATGGTTCATAGAGGTAGATCATTAAAATCACAACAGCGCTTCCAAAAAACGCATCCGTACTTTGATGCACAAAAGTTTATATAAAACAAACAAACAACAACAAAAATCAGGAAAAATAGAAAATCCCAAATCCATAACAAGAAAAAACAAATACTAAACAACAGACCAGTTATACATACAATCTTATGTATATATAATATATAATATATACATATAACTATTTTTTTGACAAACAACAACAAACAAACAAAACACCAACAAACAGATGCAAAATCACAACTCTAACTACAACTCTAAGGACTAAGAAAACCGATAACAATTAATAATATTAGAAAACTATTGAATATAAAAAGTTTAATAATTTTTTAGTTCTTTATATTTGCCGCAAAACTTAGGAACGTATTTTCTATTTAGCTCTTACATATATACATATATTTTAAAAACAAACAAACCACACAGAAAAATTTCTTGTTGCAATTTCTTATTTGTTTTTGTTTTTTTTTAAATTTTTTTTAAAATTACACAAAAATATTGTTCGCTATATATGTATATTATAATAATATATATATATTTTAAAATTTATATGTGGACAAAGTAAAAAATGCAAACAAATTGAATTGTATATTTGCCCATTTTTTTTGCTTAGTGTAAACGAAAATTATTATTTTAAACAAAATTACAAAAAAAAAAAACAAAAACAAAAAGCCCTAAAAAATAAAACACTAATTGCGTATTTTTAAATTAAAATTAACTTTAGCTAATACTAACAAAAACAAAAAAAGAAAAAAACTAAAAAAAAATTAATGGAAAAAACAAAAACAAAAACTAGAAGAAATATTAAAGGCAAACATTTTTTTATACATAGCTTTTCCACGCATAACTTTAATGCAGCCCAAAAGTCAACAGCAATAACAACAACAACACACACACTCAACACACATACATAGTTAATTAATTAATTAATAAACAAATGGACTTAAAAAAGAGAAAGCAAAATAGAAAGCAAAAAAACAAAACAGAAAGCAAAACGAACCCAAGTGCCGTAGAAAAATGATCTAAACTCAAAATCCAAAACAACGATCGTGTCACGGAGGAAACGCATAACAGTACACGTATCGATAACAATCGATACGCTTATATACATTTACAAATTGAAATACAAATATTGATTGCAGACGCAAAACTTAAAGCATTGTTTATAAGAAAACTAGCTGTATAGCAACTAGATATATATAAATATATCCTATATACAATTTTTTTTATCCAAAATAAGATATATATATATATATATATATATATGCACACACATAGAGCTAAAGATGAACAGCTAAATCGTTAGGTTTGTTTGTGTTTTTTTTTTGCGAGTGTATGAGTGTGTGAAACAAACGGACTGAGCTGTTAAAACCGAATGCAACAATAAATACATACATATATATATTTATATATATACATTACATATACCCCACGTCATGTAAAAAAAAATAATTCAATAGGAGAAACAAATTTAAATAAGTGAACTTTTTTTTTGTTGTGCAAAGCTTATATATATAAAAACGAGGAGAAAATCAGAAACAAAAAAAAAGGAATCAATATGAACCAACAGAACTGAAAATGGAACTAACTCAAAGAACTGAAAAATTAACTTTAAACTTAACGTATAAAGAACTCATTGAAGCGTTGCCCTGTTTGTTACACTATCCATCCTCTCTGGCCTTTAAGTAAAACATAATCGTTTCATATTTATGATTTTTAATGCCCAACAAATACATCAACAACAACAATAACTCCAACAACAAGAACTCCAACTACAGCAATATCTACAAGAGTAACAAATATTTCTCATGAAAGCAAAAACACAAGTAAAATTTATATATAGATATCTACTATATATACACTTTATACCTTATATTGACTCTATAACGTATCTATATCTGAATAGCGTTAAATTTTAAATTATTTAGTTTGTAGTGTGTTACAAAAGCAACAACAACAACGTCGAGCAACGCCGAGCAACAGAAGCGACAAATTAAAAAACAATAATGATTTAAATAACATACATATATATATATATATATATCGACACATATATATATATATACATATATGCCTATATATAAATAAATCCCTATATATACGACTATGTATATATACAAAAAATAAAAAAAAAATAAAAAAGGCTTAACCCAAAACAAAACAAAAAACAATTTTTTTTATTTTTTTTTTGTTGCTACAAGTCAGCAAAAAAAAACGCAAACTGCAAAAGAAAATATTTTTTTTTTATTTTTTGTGTGTGGGCAGCAAAAGCAACAAACAACAACAACAAGCAGCCGGCAACACCAATGTGTGTGTGCCTGTCGTGTGTGTGTGTGTGCGTGTGCGTGCGTTCCTGTGTATGTGTGTGCTACCATATTTTTTTTGTACACTTTATTTTTTTTCTGTTGCACTCAAAACTGCAAAAGTGTGTGCTGTTGCCGCAACTGAACGCCAGGGGGCGCACGCGCGCGCTCGCTCGCATGCCGCAGATTTCTGTTTACAGCCAAAGCGCAAATCGTAAAAGACAAAGACTGAGAGAGAGAGACAGGGACATTTGACATTTATGTAAGTATGCGCGCACTGGCAAATCGATAACGGGGTGCTTTGTGCTATCGATCGACTTGCCTTGATATCGATCCATCTTTTTGTATTTTTTTTTCATGTGCCAACTCATCAACACGCTCTACTGCCTCTATATAATTTTTTTTTGTTAAACATATTTTTTTTTTCAATAATAAAAGTGATTATTTTTTTTTTTTTTTGCATTCTAACGAATCAAAGAAAAGAGAAAAGAAAAGTAAGGAATACGTAAAGTAACTGAGCTGCCAACACCCCCTTATCGGTTCCAGTGTAAAAAGTTCCATATCGACTATGAAACGACTATAAAACAATAATGCTAAAAACATAAATCAAAAAAAAATCTATATATATGTTGTTCTTTTTTTTCATATTTTTTTGCAAGTGTGTCATGCATTGAAAAACAATCGTAAAACAAAAAAAACTAAACATTGTTCAACTGATTCTGATTTTTTTTCTTTTTTTTCCTCAAACTTGACGAAGTGACTTAAAGTGTGTTTTTGGAGGGAGAGTTTCTCGCTCTGCTCCCTTGGCTAAATGTATATAATTTTTTTGTTTTTTTTTCGGTGTTAGCTGCTAAGAATGCATATATTTTACAGTTACATATATACTCTTTCTCTATATATATAGATTATATATATATATATGATCCAATTTTTTGAATATATATATATATATATAATGCAATTTTCTTAAATTTTTTTAGTTTTGCCTGCTGTTTCAGTGTTTAAAAAAAATTTCTGAAAATCAAAACAATATGTTTCATAACTCATTTTAACTGTGCAGCTTCTTTCCTCCCTTTCAATTATTTTCGTTATCAGCCACAGGCAACAAAAATACAGTTTAAAATTGAAAAAAAAAAACGGCAGCAAACTTTTTTTTTATATATTTTTTTGAGTTGTGTATTTTTTTCTTAATTGGTTTTTTTGTTGTTGTTGTTTAATCGATCATCTTAAGTCTCTAAATTTTCGTATGTATCTTATTTATTTCATTTTATAGTTTATATATTTGCTTAGTTTAGTTTAAATTTGAACTGAGAACAGACAAACTGAAACACAGACAACAAATTCGACTCACGCTCAGCAATTACATAGTCTATTATTTTCTTGTCTTTTTAGTATTTCGAGTAGTTTTGCGTGTTTTTTTTTATAAATACCTATATAAACCCCGTATAAATCCCATTTGTTTTGTTGCCGTAGTCAAAGTATAAAGCACTAACCAGGCGTGTTCATGTCTTATTTATTCCACGCCCACTTAGCCAAACTAATAACCCGAAATCTCACATTTCATCATACTTAACGATAACTCTTCTTCTGCCTTTGATTTTTCTTGATTACAAACTGTGTTTGTTGTTGAACCACATCGACGACATCTTTAAAAAACAAAATAAAAAAATATGAAAAGAAAAACCAAATTATATATACATACATATATATATATATATAAAAATAAACTAAAAATCTAAAAAAACATAAAAACAAAACTAAACAAAAACAAAAAAAGAAGAAAATCAGTTGGCGCCCACAACTAATAAGTTGTACAATTTGTTTATTTTTTTCATTTTTTTTTATAGACGGAGCAATGGAAAAAATACGCTCATTATTCGATGCTATTTGCGATGCTATCTTTGGTCTCGATAGTAATTATTCCTTTTATATTCTCTACTATGCCTAATGATAATCATAATCATAATTTGTTTTTTTTTTTTTTTTTTGAGAGCACATAAGAAATTCCGAGTCTAAATATATAATTTAAGTAGTTTAGCGACAAAGCGACACACGCCATACAAAACACCCACAACTTACACAACATAACAAACAAACAGACAGTTTTCGAGGCTGCCAGTTAACCAAATGGTCGAGAGTGAGAAGCGAGAATTTGCTTCTCGTTTTGCTTGCTTTGTGAATGGACTGCCAGAAAGAAGCGTACAATCATTTGCTTAATTGTCAAGCTTAAGCGTTTCTCTCTCGAAGAGGTGAGCGCTTGTAGGTTTCTTTCTCTGCTTTTACTTCTTTTCAACATACTTCTCTCAACGCTTCTCGCGGCCACTTGTTTTTCTGTCAGCCCTACACACACGCACACACACACACACATTTACATTGGGACATTATCCGACATAAAATGACATATATATTTATATTCGATACAGCTCAAATCTATATACAATATATTTTTATTCTTTTTCAATTTCAATCAATGCGAGCTTCAAATTCCGCCTCATGCTGCAAAATTTGTTAAAAAAAAAAAAAAGTTAACGAAAAAAAATTATTTCTTCAAAGCGTGCCATGTTTTACACATTATTCTCTTTTTTTTTTTACTCATCTCATCCTACTTAAAACCACATAATTCGTCTGATTCGTACATATTTGACTCTCTCTCAAAAAAAAAAAAAAAAAAAAAAAAAATCAAAATTTAAGTATATTTAAAATTTAAATCTAGAGCGTTATTTGAAAAAGTTCCAATTGCAAATAGGCCACAAAAAAAATCTATTAATTTGAAATTTGTAAAGAATTGCGCAAAGAAAATAAAGCATAAACATTTTTCGCTTTTCAATATCATTCAGATATAATCAAATAATATCTCTTACCCAACTTTTTTGCTACTGATTAATTTTGCTTGCGCTTTTCCCCTGAATTCCCAAAAGAATTTTGCAAATCTAACCAAATAATATAAATTTGTCGTTCGTTTTAGTTAAAAATATGTGTGTGTTTTGACATTTCTGTATAACATGACCATTAAAAAAAACCTAGTTGTGACAGTAAGCACAGCTTCCTAAAAATGTTGTTTGAAACGCAACGATTTTTCTGAGAAGTTATCTCAGCTGTGCTTTCAACTGGAGTATTTACAAACATAAAACTATTATGTAATTCATCCATCATTCGTAAACGTTCGAATTTGTATATTTGTTTAAATATTTTTTTTTAGATGATTCCTTTATACATATATATATATATATATATATATATATGTATATATATATATATGTATATATATATGTATATATGTGTGTTTTGCTTGCAACGAGTTTCGTTTATGACCACGCACCGAACTAAAAAATTACTTTTTTTTTACACGTTCATTTAAGCGTTACATTCTCATATAAAGAACTCATCTGGTGCCTTATTTTTGTGTTCATATTTTGTGTGTATAAACCACCCATCTCACTGTATCCCATAAAATTTCCCGAAAACCCATCCCACCCCAAAAATAGAAGAAAAAAATCAACCCAAAAACAAAACATGGCACGTCAAAAAAGTAAAAGTATCGAATCAAGAAATAATTGATTAATTTTTGTAGACAACAATATTGAAAAAAAAAAACTCGTTAATCTTTCAAGACTTTGCGATAGTCGTCGTGGAAAATGCCCAGCGAAATCGTCTAAGTAAAATTTTTTATTATTGCGCTTCAAAACACGCAACGAGCTCAAAAATCCAAAAAGATAAATAAAAAGAATAACTCGCAAAACTTACAAATAAAGCAAATTAAATCAATGCAAAAACCATATCAAATACAAATTTTTAACGTTAACGAAACAAAACCAAAATATTAAAAATACAAAAACCAAACACAACAAAACAAAACAAGTACAACAAACAAACACTAACACCAGAAAACTTTAGCGCAACAAATATTAGTTTAAATTTAAAATAAACACACCTAAGTTAAAATATAAGTTAGGTTTTGTTTCTGGTCTAGCAGCACTTTAAATTTATAAGTAAAACAATTGAAAAAAATAATATTTTTACATCTTAAACTTGAAAGTATAAAATGAACACACTTAGCTTAAATTTAAAAAAAAACTTTAAACTTTATTTTAAATTAAATTAATTTAAAGTACATTTTTTTAATGAATGCAACTTTTTCAAATAGACGCTTAAACATAAACATAAACATTTTATACAACTATATACTAATGAATACAAATTTATTTTTTTTTTACTTTTTGTGCTAAAAAAAAAAAATTAAAACACTTTTTAGGCGACAACTTTGCCGATTTGCTTGACGGACTGTACCGCAGGAAGTACCATTATCCCTACTTATAATTGACGCCGCAGCAGCAGCAGCAACTGCAACTCTATCAGCAGGCGTGCGGCTTCAATCCCATTTACAACTTCAACAACTTCAACAACACCAACAGCAACAGCAATCATAGTAACAACAGTAACAGTAACAGTAACAGCAACAACAGTCCCAACAGCATGCTACAGTATCATCCACTTTTTCATCAACAACAACAACAACAGCAACCACAGCAACCACAACAGCAACAACAGCAACAATCGCCGCCATTTAGCCCCAACAACATCAATCAGCTGCCACGTCAAAGCCAAAGCAACGCTGCTGCTCATAGTAGTAATAACTTTCCACAATTTAACAGCAACAATCAACGTCAACAATTCAATTTTAACTTCAACCAACAACAGCAAGCGCAACAGTTGCCGCTGAATGGTAATCCAACACGACAGCAACATGGTAGCAGCAGCAACAGCAACAACAGTCAGCAGCAGCAACATAACAGCAATAGCTTAAGCTTAAATTTAAGTTTAAGTCCGCACGGCAGCAGCAGCAACATGCAACATTACAGCAGCAATAATGGCCAGGGCAATATGAGCAACCATTGCTTAAGCCCAATTGGCAGCAACAGGCAACAACACAACATTAACAGTCAAATGCAGAAGTTAAGCTTAGGCACACACGGCAGCAGCAGCAACAGCAGCGGCATTGGCAGCAGCAGCAGCAACGGCAACAGCAACAGCAACATTATACACCACAGCAACAGTGGGCTAAGTTTAAGTCCGCACGCCGGCAGCAGTGGCAGCAGCAACATGCAACATCACAGCAGCAAAAGCAACAATCAATCGTTACATGACTTTAGCTACAACATGGAACAGCAGCAGCAGCAACATGCACAAAAGCTGCTGGGCAGCAACAGCTTTCACACAGCAGCAGCAACAGCTACAGCGACTGCGACTGCAACAACAGCAACAGCTGCTACAGTACCAGATGCAGCAACAACATCAACAAATGCAAATGCAAATGGCAGCTATTTGTGGCGCACATAACCTCAAAACAGACACACAATCACACAGAAAATTCAAATTGAAAAATACTAAACAAAATACACTAAACAAAAATTGAGCTAATGTGGATCATCTATATGTTCTCAACGAATACCAATTTAATTTTTAACTAATTAATTAATGAATTTTTTTCTGACCAATTTTTTTTTGTGTTTTTTATCCTTAAATGTTCCTCACTTACTTTATGTTTGTAATCTTATAGATATACATATTTTTTTTATTTTTGTGCTTTTTTTGGAGGAATATTTTTTTTTCATTTTATGTAAAATTGCGATTCTAGGCAATCGCTTATATAGACGTTAGAAACACACAAACATATATACACACACATACATGTATACATTGACTATATAATGTGAAACACACACTGAAATGTATATGTATTATATATACAAACACACATACATATATATATATAAATATATATATATGTGTATATGAAATACTATATTATAACTATATAGAGAAGCGAGGGTTTTTTTGTGCTTAACTTAAGGCAAAACAATGATTTTTTTTTCAAACATATATAACTAAAAATATAATTAAAACAAAAAAATTTATATATCTATATATATATATATATATCTATAGCATACGGTTAGGCGTGAAGGCATAAGCTCTGTTTTTTTTCTGTTTCTGTGTCTCTAAACTGACTTATACGAGTACCGGAGTATATATGTATATTTATATAGCTGAAGATCTGTTTATTTTTTTTTTTTCATAATTTATAAATAAATTTTTTTTTAATTTTATTATAATATAAACTATATTCATACAGAATAATATATAAATGTTAGCATGCTCAAGTTCAGGCTGTTCTTACCAACTATATATGAAGAGATGAGAAGAGTGTGAGCGAAAGAAAGAAAAGGGGAGTGAGAGAGAAGTAGCTGTGATGGGCAGCACTGCCCATCGGCTGTTGCGCCAAATTGGCAGCACTTTTCGCCAACAGCAGCAGCAAAAACTTTACAGCTTATTTGCGGGGGGGCTCGAACCCTTTGCGCCCCCCTTGAAACCTGTTCACCAGACAAAATTACAAAACAAAACAAAAAACTAAAAGAGAAACATAATTTTTTTTTCATAGTTAGTAAAAAGAATTTTTTTCATAATTATAATGATAATTTTTTTTGAAACGAATTTTTTTTTGTAATCGTTTAAACAACTTGAGCATGTTAAACTTACACACACACACACACTTACACCAAAACACAAATACACACACACAAACAAAAACTTACAAAATTTAAAACCTTAAAGAAACGAAACGAAAAGCACGTGATAAAAGCCCGACAAAAGTAACATTAAAAGAACAGACAGCAAAATTTTAAATAAAAAGTAAAGAAAAATGTTAAGAAAAAGCACGAAAATCGATAGGACGATAGAACGATAGGACGCCCCAATGTGGGTGGGCGTGGCAGTTAGAAAAAAAAACAGAATTGCGAATTATAATAGCAAAAAATTCAATTATAATTTTATGTTTATTTTTTATTTCACTCACTTTATTGCTATCTTTTTAAGTTTGTTTTTGTTTTGATTTTAAAAACTTAATAATCATATATACCTGCCATGCCCATCGAGCGCATTGTAGGCGCGTGAATTATGTAACTGAAACATTGACTAAAATTAAACTAATTACAATTTTAATTTCAAATTAAATGTACTCAAATTTATATTTATGTGTATGGTTCAGATTCATATGAGATGATCTTCTATAAATTTTTTGGTTTTAGTATTTATATATAAACAAAAAAAAATATAAATGAAAGCAAAAAAAAAAAACATGTAAACATTTTAACTTTGTCCAAAATTCCTGAAATACATAAATATATCAAAATTTTAAATTTTACTTTATTTTATTTTGATCAAAATATAAAGAAATTGCAACAGAATTACGTATAATAAACATTTTCCAACAACTGGATTTAATTTTGTTTTATTTTTTAATTTATTTCCCTTTTCTTTTTATATGAGAAAAACAGAGTCGGATTTGCAACATCGAATTCCGTATTATAGGAAGCAAATTCACATTTAATAATAGATGACATTTAAGATTTAAGAATACATAACGGCAAATTTATATAACAAAACGAAACTAAATATATATTGTTAAATATCGTACAATTAATAATTTTTTGCATACAGCTTGGTTGTGCTGAGTACTAAAAACATTCTATACAAGAACGAAAAAATAAAAACCAAATAGGAGAACAAGTAATGAATACAAAAAACATACATATATGAAAACATACGCAAATTTTTTTCTAATAATAATCGAAAACCAAAATATAGAGCAGTCGAGATGATAAGGCTAAGTTCTGTGTAGCCGCGAGAAGCGTTGTGAGAAGCACCAAAAAAGTCTGTATTAGTTAACAGAGAGCAGCATTTAAAACGTTGGAAACATAGTTAGACGAGGTAAGAAGTCGCAAATAGATAACTTAACTGAAAAGCAAACAATATATAAAAAAAAGAACTAAGCAAGAAACGAAGGGAGAAGCACTGCACTAAACAATGTATACACAGCTTTAAATAGAGAACAGCTTAACGAACAACCCAAGATTAAGGTCTAATAACGGGAGTAGAAGAACGAATAAAACAATCAACAAAGCTTTAAACAATAGCAAAAAGCAGATTTGTAAAATACGCTCACAGTGCTTCTTCAAACGCTTCTCGCTAAGCACAGGCGAAAGCGCCAGAGATAAACGCATAAAGCACACACATACTAAAATAGACACACACACACATGCGGCGAAGTGGTTGTGTGTGTGTGTGTGTGTGAATGGCCCGGTAGGGAATTGGCATTAGCTAACAGTTGAAATACAGTTACACAATGAATACTCAACCAATCGTAGCCTTAGCTTATAAAAAAATATCTGTATAATCCATAGCACTTAGCGTCTCGTCTCGTAACTAGTTTTTAGACAATGCATAATGCAATTTTTTTTCCTTGTCCAATAATCGATAAACGATAGTCGATAGCAACAAAAAAAAAAAAACAAAAAAAACGATCCCATAAATTGTTCAAGTTAAAAGTTAAGAAATTAAAAGAAAAAAAAAAAAAAAAAAAAAAAAAAAACAAAAAAAAAAAAAAAAAAAAAAAACAAAAAAATACAACAAAAAATACAAAAAACAAACCAAAAAAGAAATCAACAAATTTTTTTTATTATGAAAATCAACTTAAACAAATGTTTTTTTTTCGAAGCCAAATATGTTTTTTTGAGCATGTGTAGAACTCATATATGAATATACTTTTTTTTGTAGAGCTGATTAATTTTTTTCACTATATTTTTAACTAAAACGGAAGGACATTTTTTTGTTGTTAAACATAAGCAGCCAAGCTAATTTTGTTGTATGTGTTTTTTTTTGTGAAGGAGTAATCAAAGCGCAATTAAGCAAAAATATTAACTTATTAATATTTGGGCAAAAATTTAAAGCGAACCTCACGAAAACACGATTACACACATTTTAAATGTTGTTCAAGGAATATATATATATATATATACATATATATACATACATATATATATATATGTATATATATACTAAATATATACAAACAAATTTTTTTTATATATATATATATCGAAATAAATGTTTAGTCGTAATGAATCTTTTTATAATGCATAACAAATCGAAAGACGCATAATTTTTTTTTAAGTTTAGCATAAGCACAAAAACAAAATGGAATATCGAAAAACCAAAAAAACATTTTTTTATATACTATAAAACCAAAAAGAAAAAAACACAATAAGAATGATAAAAAAGCAAATATATTAACGAATTGAACCTCAAAACTGATTAGAAAAAATAGTTTCTTACATATAATCAATGCATAAACCAGATATACAATTTTTTTTTGTAATCGTCAGTTATCAATTGAACCAAAGTGCATAGCAAATCGAAAAAAGCTAATAATGCGAAAAAAGCGACTCATGATAACTTAGTATATATATTAAATAGAAGGAAAAGATACCAACAATAAGTAATTACTCGAAGACTAGTATTAAAAAACGATAAAAGTAAAGCGAAGGCGCCAACTCTACCAAATTACTTCTTCTATGTAGAGATTGTTCATTTCTAATTTTTTCTTCCTGTTCTTGCAACTTATGAGCATATTTAATGCATTCCATTTAATATACATATAAACATATATACATATAAAACTTGTGCTTGGATGCAAAAAATCAAAAACCAAATAGAAAAAAAGGGAATTACCAAAAAAAAACACCGATTTTTTTTGATATACTAGTTGCATAAAATATTTACATACGCATATACATACATAAGTACATATATATAGGACATACATACATAGTTCGTATACAGCAACTATATACTAAAAAAGAAAATTTTTTTTTGCTTAGAAATTGTAATTGAACTACGTAGTGCATGTGAAATATATAAATATAAATAAAAATATAAATATAAAAAGAAAAGAAAATATTAAAAAGTCTAAAAACAAAAATTGAAAAAAAAATGAAGTAAAAAAGAAAACCCCTGCAAACCGATGTTAAAAGTTTGTTTGTGGAACGTGAACTGCCCTTTGAAAGATTTTTTAAAAAAAATAAACAAAACACCAAATAAGAACAAAATAAAAACAAAACCAAACCAAAGTTGAATTAAACGATTGCAACAAATACACAAAGCATACAAGTTAAACAACAACAAATACATAAGCAATATATAACGAGTATAATTAAAGGAACAAGCAAACACAAAATAAACAATTAACAATTAAAAGCAAAAAACAAGGAAATGTATTCACTGAACGAAAACCGATTAAAAAAACAAAAGCAACAAATTATATATGTAACTATATACCATACGTATACAACAACAATGTTAAGTGAGAAAAACAAAAAAAAAAAAAAATATATATATATATAAATTAAAAACAAACGCGCGCAGCATTTTTTTAAATGAAATCCGAATTAAATGCATAAAAAACAAATACGATAAACTTCACTACACACACACATAAACTTGCATTGTTCGTAAATATATATGCAAGTGAAATGAACAACTTGAATTTTAATATATATATATATATATATATATATATATATACATGCATATAGCAGCAGCTAATTGTTGTACTAAGACGTCACATTAAACCAAGATAAGAACAAATAAACGAAAATATTTCAAATTCAAAACCAATCAACAGTTGATAACATTTACTATGTTAGAGTCGCAAACAAAAGCTCGGTGCTATGGCAGCAGCTGTTAATGCAGAAGGCGGCTTGGGTTTGATTTTTAAATGTTTGCACAAGCGAATTAAGGGTTTGTATACCCTGTAAGCAGTGCGAAATGGGTAAGCAAGGGCATAAAAGACTTTATGTAAGCAAAAACTACGTTCAAGGCAACAAATTACATGGCAATTGCAGGTGAGCTGGTTTGCTATAGTTGTTTTTTGAGTTGTGTTTGCTGTGGGCCAAGTGCAGGGCTCTCGACCAGCTGCGAGAGTTGCCAGACTAATCCCAGGCACAGGTGTGTGTGTTTGATTGTTCGAGTGGTAAACAAAGCGCTCGAATGACGTTTGCCGCTTGCACTAACTCCCATCTCCCAACACCCCCCCCCCCCCCCCCCCCCCCCCCCCCCCCCCCCCCCCCCCCCCCCCCCCCCCCCCCCCCCCCCCCCCCCCCCCCCCCCCCCCAATCAAACTCAATTAGCACTGTTTGTTGTACTTCTTGTCATTAAAGTTGTTATTGTATATTGCAATTTTTTGTTTCGTTGTTGATTTTGTTACCCTTATTGTTTTCGCTTAAGTTGCGTCACATTGACTGGCCTGGTTTGGGGCTTTTGCCAAACGTCGCTTATCTCGCGCAAAATTTTCAAACACATTTCAGTTTTTGCCATTAGGAAATACCTTGTTAAGGTCACTCAGTTTTCCAGCAGCACTCGAGTATTATGCACGATATTGTATAACAACGTGTAGCTGATTGTGTTGAAGGGTTCAGTGATTAACAATTTTACTTAGGCATCTTTAATTTGTTGACAGCCCTGTCGAGCCACTCACTCTGTGCATATAAAACAAAAAAAAAATAGAACTAAAAGAGATTTGAATAAATGACGTTTATCACGAGTCTAATTTTTAGCTAGCTCAGGCTTTGCTTTCTCGGTAAGGGTATTTGATCTTCGTTGCGGGCAGACTTACTTGGTTTTCAAGTTTCCTGGTTTCTTTTAGCTTGTCTTGGCTTATCTAAAATGGCCATGTTGCTGCCAATTGAATGGGACATGGCCTGATATGGCCATAGACATGCCTCTGCGCGCTCGAAAGTAGCTCAATAATCGATCTATAAAAGCTGATATACTCTCTCGCTAGAGAGGTGTCTGCTCCGGTTTCATCTGTTTCGATCATCTCGTAGAACAGCTGATTGACTCGCTGAGCTGCGACTGTTTTGTGTTTTGTCATGCGGGTCGAGTCCAACAATCTAATGATGCAATCCACTGCTACTATCTCTCTCTCTCTCTTTCTCTCTCGCTCTCTCTCTCTCTCTTTTGCTCTATCAGCCGATGGCTAAATGGGGGGCCGTGCCCAGCTACTTATTAATCTTATCAGAGATTTGGCCGATGCGCAGTTGCATTCGCATTGCAAGTGGGCCAAAGCTGACTCAACCACATCAAACGCATCAGCTGACTTCGTCGGCTCGGTGGTGTCCAGTGGCCAAAGTGGTTGCCCTTAAATGTACTTCAAATGACTTTATTCATCACTGATTCTGTTGATTTACAAGCCCCTCAAACTTATCTAATAAAAGGGCGTAAACGAAAGAAACTCAAAGATTACAAATAAACCTATCCATCTAGGGGCTAAGATGGGTATCCTTTTTTTGCTTAAGCTCGTTAGCATTTTAACATTTCCGCTTAACTTATCTAATTGGGACACTGAGCTATTTTCTTTAAAGAAACCCTCTCTTTATCTGGCTGGCATAATTGAGACCATTGTTAACGCTATCTATTGATTCAATTATGTTAGCCTTAGACAGCGACAACTTTGAGAGCCTTACGTCACGCTACTTCACAGTAATAAATGTCCCTCTTGAACGCACTTCAAATGTCTTTTACCCATGATTGTCTTTGTTTATTATTATTATTACCAGTCCATGACCGTAACTCTTTCTAAATGAATACCTCCTTTATGGGTGTCCTTTTGTCCATTGTGTCTATTATTCTATATTCGATTGAGCTTAAGTGGGCTAAAGGTCGTTCATTTGATGGGCAGGATTTCTCAATTAGTTTAGCACGTAAGGTTACCTAGTGTAGAATTATCTAGAGACACTTCAGACACTTGGGCACTTTCCCAATCAATAACAAATTGTGGTTTCTTTACAAGTACAATTTTGTGTACATATATATATTTTATTTTATTTTATTTTATTTTATTTATTTTTGTTGTTTTGCCATGGAAAATGCCGCATTCCATTCGGCTAAGGCTATAAGTACTTAACACATCACAGATTGCATTCCCACCCAGCTGCATGTTGTGCACTCACTTCTTGAGGAAGACCTCGTGCAGCTCCACATCCTTCAGATTGCTAACGGCAGCCGCGGAGGCTCTCTGGGCCCGCCTGCCCCTGCGGCCCATGCGCCAGTGTTCCTCGATCTCGATGAGGGTCCGGCCGCGTGTCTCCGGCACAAAGCTGTAGATGAAGACGGCGGCCAGGAAGGAGACCATCGCATAGAAGGCAAACAGATTGGCTGTGCCCAGCCAGGCCTCCATATTCGGATAGATCTTCAGGCAGATGAAGGCCAGTATCATGCCAAAGAAAACGGATATGCCCGACGCGCTGCCGCGCACACTCTGCGGAAACACCTCCGATATCATGATGAACGGCAGCGTCAGCATGCCCGTTGTCGAGAACACAATGTGCGCCACAATGCAGACAACGGGCAGCCACGACCAGGTGCCGACCGTGGCTGGACACCAGCCTCCAGTGGCCAGCAGCAGCATGCAGACGCCCATGCCGCTGGCGGAGAAGATGCCCGCCGGCCGTCTGCCCCACTTCTCGAAGATGCTGCTCATAAAGAAGGTGGTAATGATGCGTGCCACGCCCAGCATGACGGCGACCAGAACGGGATCGATGGTAACGCCCGCCGTTTGGGCTATCTGCACCGCGTAGACAATGATGACGACGACGCCGCACGCCTGCTGGAACCCAAAGAAACCGATCATCATCAGCAGCGGCTTGTAGACCTCTGGCCGCCTGATGGCCTGGCCAATGGACTCGCTGGCCGCCGTGTCGCGACTGTTGTCGGCCGTCATCTTCATTTGCGTCAGCTCCGCCTCGAACTCCGGCACGCAGTCGTCGTCTGCGTTAAAGAAATGGACGTGCAATTAAAAGCTAGTCATCGTTACGGGGTGGGGTGGGGGCAAGTTGAACTTACCGCGACGTTGCAGGCCGCGAAAGTAGCGCAGCGAGCGACGCGCCAGCTCGATGCGTCCCTTTTGGAGCAGCCAGCTGGGCGACTCCGGCATGGGCATCACCAGCAGCGTGGCGGCCAGCTGATAGGCGCAACTGATGCTCGCGATGAGGACCACATTGTGCCGTATAAAGTAGCCCAGCAGATACATCAGCAGTATGCCCGAGGCCAGCCCGATCGATGTGCCCAGTATCAGGCGGCCCCGGATCCGCGGCAGACTGATCTCCGCCGAGTAGACGCCCACCGGCGACACAAACATGCCGATCATGCAGCCCCCAAAGGCGCGTCCCAACAGCATCTGTGCGTAGATATAATCTCGATTGCTGTGCAGGAAACTCGTCGCCAGCAGCAGCCAGCCGATCAGTCCGATCACGTTCGTCAGCAGGATTGTGTGCTTGCGTCCGATCCTATCCAGAAAGTAGCCAACCATCAGCCCGCCCAGCGGACAGGCCATATTGTTGATGGAGGCTGTGCCGGAAAATTAGCGAAAGTAACTTAATTAAGGAGATGTCGAAATATGCTAATAGACGATCTTCAAGTGAAACCAAACATTAAATATAATATAATACATTAATATATAATAATACTTTTCCTTTTATTCCTAATTATTGTGAGTTATAATTGGAACGCTATAAAACCACTTTAATATTTTTTTATATATAAATAATATAAATCCAAACTTAATTTTAACTTATAGCTAACTTATAACGAGACCAAAATATTTTAGTGGCTGTGAGTTGACTGGAAGCATTTACCATAAAAGAGTCTCTGTAGGTAGTAAGTACCATGAGATATTATAAAATAATTTTAAGGATCTTATTTTGGGAAATCTGTTTATTTTTTAGGTGGCATTTGGCAACATTTAGTGAAGTGTTTAAAAAGGAAAGCAAAGAAATACTGGCACAAATGGAAGGTAAGTTCTTTGAAGATATAAACAATATATTTATAATCAGTCTTATTTTTATTAACAGTATGATAGTTAAAACCCAGTAAAACGACTGTCTAGAGCAATAAATTTTATATTAGCATCTGGTCTTGTTGCTTAAGACTATTTATTATGTTAGAACCGACAGGTTATTTAAGGTTATATAAAGTTATTTAGTAAACAAATTTGTTGCCCGCTAAATCTAAAAATTTAATAATTCGTAAAAGTTGCTGTCCCCTGGAAAAAAAATTCTCTAATTTGTTTAAATATCAGAAATTTTGGCTCACTCGATAATTTGTAATATTTTCAAAATTCTTATAGTTATATTTTGAGGACAGTTTTGCCGCCCTTATGTCGCTTTAAATGCTTAATTTTGTGTTTCTCTCTATGTTAATTTCAGCGATTCGTAAAAATGTAAAAAATGTAATTTAACATATGTTAATATTTCTTTAATATATAAGACGTACAAATGAAAGTACTTTTATTCATAATACGAATTAATTATGAGTTTTGAATTAATTTGAATTTTTTTTGATCTTCGTTAAATGTTAATTAAAATTCATAAAAATATTTGAAATTATTGGGACTCAACTGTAGTTATTAATTTTTTAATTTTAATTGTTTAAGCTGTATTTTTAGTCTAAGCTTTTTTTAAAGATATTTATTAGGCCCAGCATTAAATAGCTTAAGAATCCAAACGAAGCTCTTCGTATGATTTCTTTAATCTACTCATCTAAACTAATCTACGCATGCTTGGGTTTTATTTTCAGCTCTGTTTTGGATACTCACCGAACCAGCTGGCCTCGTCCTTGTTCAGCCAGAAGGGCTGCGTCTCGTCGCGCAGCTGATTGAGTGTTACGCTGGGCATGCTGACCACCATGCCGGAGCCGAGGACGCCGCTGTTGCCCAGGAACACCATCAGCTCCTGGCGGAGTACGGCCACATGGCGTTCGCCCAGCGGCAGGCTGCTCTCTTTCCTCTTGTGCGATTTACGTTGCTTGCTCGTGTTGTTGTTGTTGTTCTGGTTGTTGCTGTTGTTGCTGCTGTTGATGTTGATGTTGGTGCTGCTTTGCAGTTTGTTTTTGTCCAGGTCCTTGCTGATAATGCACATGCCCGGCTCGTAGGGCGGCGGCATCAGCTGCTCCTGCTCCAGCGTCATGTTGCTGTTGTTTCTCGTGTTGTTGTTGTTGTTGCTGTTGTTGTGTCCTTTATCAATTGTTTTATGGCCCCAGCAATTAGGAATATTGGCAACGTTGCCGCAACGTTGACTGTGGCCCGACTGTGGCTATGTTGCGTGCTGCCGGCTGACTTTGTAGTACTCCGTTAATGTTGTTGTTGTTACTATTGTTCTTGTTGTTGTTGTTGTTGTTGACTTGGTGGTTGTTGTACACTTGTCTAATTGAAAACGACAAGTGGAAACTTCCGCGCATTTCAATCATATGGCGACCGGCGACTCAGTATCAATTTCATAACTCGCTTCGCGCCTCTCCATGACGAAAGCAAAAAACAAAAACTTCAACTAAAAACAACAACATACGAAAAATCGCTGAAACCTTTTGAGAACCTTTTTCTCTCTTTTTCTTATTCTGCTGTTGGCTCTTTTTTTTTAAACTTTTTTTTTTTTTTGCAACCGTAATTGCCACTTGATGACGATGCCGTTGTGGGTTACTCTGTGCTTTGGGACCTGCGACGGGTTCTGTTTCAGTTTTGGTTTCGGTTTCGGGTATTACCGTTATCAGTGAATGTCTTTTCGTGGCGCTGGCCTCGTGACACGACGGGGCGCAACACGACACGACACGACACGACACGATGTCGAAAATATATTTACCTATTTTATTAACACTTTATTTAAGTGAGCATTAATTAATAAATAAATTGAAATCCTTTTTAGGGACCTTCTACACAACATTAACACAATCAACATAATTTATTAATGAGCACGCAAAAAAAAGAGAAAATGAAAAAATAATACTTTCTCATAATTCAAAATAATTTACTACCAGATTGTGGGTGTGAAATTCATGCTTATGAAGGATATAATTTTACCATAGAAAAAGCAAAGCTTAAAAACTTTTAAAAACACCAAAAAAAATTGCAGTTACATTAAATAAAATAATATATTCAAAAGAACGATTCACATTTCAGCTAATTTTAAAATTATGAATATTGATTTGCACACATAATATTAAAAATTATTTACTCAAAATGGGAATTTATTTCAATCAACTTTAAGTCACATTCTTTTATAACGTTACTAAGAACATTTTGGTTAAGAAGTCAGCTCAACTAATTGTCGAGTTAACTGACAAGCAAAAGTCGCATTGTTAAACTTGCCAGTTAATAAAAAACTGTAAAAAAAGTAGTTATATTTTAACACCCATAAAGCTTAATTGTGTATAATTGCGAATTTCACATGAATGCTTATTTAAAAAAAATATTAAAAAAATAAATCTCCCTCATGTGATGTTGCATTTAAGATCTTATCGCGTTGATCCTGTTTCTGTTTAAGGCTTTGTTTTGTGCTCAAAGAACTTTAACATGCTCCCATCTCTAATTTAAACACTTGCGAGCGGCGTGCTATTGATTTGGCTATCGATTTGATGGACGCCCAATGACGAGCCTCTTCAGGCCACACACACACACACACACACACATACACTTACGCACACACTGGCGAATTGTGGAATGGCAATCGGCGATTGGAGCAGCTGTTGGGCATCTGTTAATTATGCTTATTGCTTAGGTAATTATTGATTGTTATTATATGTTTTAACTGCTTTTAGGCGCCACCAAATGCGGCGAGTGACGCGTCCGCTTGCGGCAACGTTTGCACAGCAACTGAAACGATTGCTGGCAGAAAACGAAGCAACAGCAGCAGCAGCAGCAGCAACGGCAGCAGGAGCGGCAGCAACAATCTGCTGCTCTTAGCGACATTAGCAACTGTTGCTGCTGCGGCGCCGGCTTTGTATTCAATACCCTCTAAGCAGGGCTCAGAGTGAGGTATTTTCAGTACGTGTACAATACCATATTTTATATAATAATATAAGCAATTTATTCACTTTTATTTCGTTTCATAAATATTAATATATATATTAATATTTTGAACACAGTATTCCCTAGTCGAGCACTCTTCGCGCTTATGTTTTCCTATTGCTTTTCATTAAACAAATTGATTTTGCGATTTCGCGTCTAACGGGGCGTATAATAAACGCCTCATTACGTATACGACCCGCATACCACCCACATAGTTGTTTCGTATTATTTAATCGCTTGTTGCAGCTTTGTCGATTGCGTTGCCACGCAACCACCAACTAACTGCACAGCCACCCCTCGCCCAAGTCACCTCGAAACCACCCTTCACCACCCCGCTCCCAGTTTTAATAAACGAACGACATTGGCAACGAACTTGTCCGCTGGGAGGTTTTGGCCCCCGAAGTTTGCGTGGGCGTAATTATATGGGCCATGCTTTTTTTTAGAGGGTATTACGAGTGTGCTATCGCACATGTAACAACAATTTACATTATTTGTATGCATAAAAAACAATGTGCATACTTATTAATTTGTTCTCTATTTGTCAATTGAAACAAAAAATTTGAAATTCTTTACAGACAGTATTATATTATATAAATATGTAAAGTATAAGTAAATGAAATTGATGAGTCAACTTATATTCTTATTATTTTAATAATATTTTGTAGTTTAATTGGAAGATTGTAATTTATAAATTGAAGAGCTTCCCTTTAGAACCAAACATTTTTTTATTTTATACGAGGAATTTACGCTGCCCAATTGGCAACTGGGCACTTGAACAACTGTCCGGATAAGAATAATTGATATATGCATATGTCTTAAATAAAAGATATAAAGTCTAATTTGGAACCAAAACTGGTTTCAGGTAAGAGTTGACTGTACAGTGACCTTCCATTGAGTTCGTTAACCTTTGGAGCAACAGCTGTAAGTGTAATATATGTGCAGTATAAATAACTGTACAAATTGATAGTCCGGTCGTTGTTAGAGTATTTTAGTTTCGTAGTGCTTGATAAACTAGCAAATGCAGCTGGCCAAAAGCCAGAAGACAAACAGTTCTCACATTTTTTGCTTATCAACTACCTCTCACTGTCTCTCTCTCTCTCTCTTTTTCTCTCTCGCTCTTTTGCGGAAGAGCGGCATAAATTATGGCGTTCGGTCAGCGATATGATACGAATTGGAATTTTATTAGAAGTTTAGCGTCCTGCTGGCTATCTGCTTATCAGGCGGAGACCACACGGCGATCTAAGCCAATTCACGTCTGGGGCACGCCGAGCGCAGCGTTTGTTTATTTATGTTTTGCGTGTGTTTATCGTGTTTGGTTAATTCGTGCTAGATTTCAAATATTATCAAGCATAAGAACTCAAACAAACCAAAAGCGAACCTTTTTTATAATAAAATAACCCAAATTAATCTATTTATAATTTTATTAGGTGCGACAAATAACAAATACACAAACAACAAAAAAAGCTAATTGCACAACAAGAAATTAGCACGATAAGCCTTCATGGCGAGTGTTTGGGCCAAAGTTCCAGTTAATGGCAACGTCAGCGTTCACTTGATTTTTATTTGACAGACGCACACACGTCTATAAATTGATTTATTGCTCTCACATACAAAAAACACACAATTAGGCTTTTGTAATTTCAATATTGTGATTTTTATTTAATTTTGGTTATTTTTTTTTTTGTTTTTGTTAAAATTGTTGCGCTGTCATTGCCGTTTTGATTAATCGTCTACCTTTCTATTTGGTATTCTGTGATAACCGCCTTAATCAGTGAAACGAAAATAAATTACAATGCAGAGTTCGCTGTAAGCGAATAATCAAAGAATTTTGCAATTGGCAAAAAGCACTGGGAGAGCTCAGACCTTTTCCTTTCTCTTGGCAAACGTGCTTAATTAATTGGCGTATACAAACACAAACACTGACGAGCACACATACATGTAAATATTTACATAAGAATCGTCGGCATACAGCTGCACAAATATTTTTGAATATGTAAAAACGTCTTGTGTCTAAAATAAACTGGTTTTTTTTGGCATGCATGTATGCAAAATGTTTGTTTGTCTGCTTTGGCTGTGTGCTGCAAAACATAAACAAACGAAGCTAAATTGCGCACCTGAGGACAACAAACACAAATAAGCAGAAAAATATAAATATTTGATTGCAATAAAGTTTTCAACAAATATTGCTTAACATTTGAAAAGCCGTTTGGTAAAGGGCTCGTTTGTCAGAAAGCTCATCGCTCTGTAACGTGTGTGGTAGATTTTGACGTTTTATGTGTACATATTTTTGAATAGCGTGATGTTGGCTGCGCTTGCTTAACATGCTCGCGTTTGCATTTGAGTAACATGAAGTTAGCCGCACGAATTAACATGACAGAACTTTTGACAGAACTATGTTAATTTGAGTCCAATTGAAGAACATATATTATAATTAAAACAAATTCGATTAAGAGTCTAGAAAAAAAAGCGCTAACATCTGATATGGTTTTCTATTTCAAGAGCAACGTTGTGCAGCCGACGGCAATGCTGTACATGGGTCGCGATAAGCACGAGAATGAGGAACTCATACGCTGGGGCTGGCCGGAAGATGTTTGGTTCCATGTGCACAATCTGTCGTCGGCGCACGTCTATCTGCGCCTGCGGAAGGGCCAGACCATCGATGATATACCCACGGATGTGCTGGTGGATGCGGCACAGCTGTGCAAGGCCAACAGCATACAGGGCAACAAGGTAAACAATCTGGAGGTAGTGTACACCATGTGGGAGAATCTAAAAAAGACGCCGGACATGGAGCCTGGGCAGGTGGCCTATCACGATGAGAAGGCGGTGCGTAAAATCCGCCTGGAGAAGCGTGTCAACGAGATTATCAATCGACTGAACCGCACCAAAACCGAGGAGGAGCATCCTGATTTTCGCGGACAACGTGAAGCGCGCGACGCCGCCGACCGACAGGATCAGAAGCGGCTGCAGCGAGAGAAGCGCGAACAGGAAAAGGAGGCGGCCAAACAGCGCGAACTGGAGGCCGAACTGCGCAGCTATGCGTCGCTGCAGAAAACAGAGAACATGCGCACCAACTATGATGCAGGCAACGAATCTGATGACTTTATGTAGTAGCGGCAGCGACTTGCCCCCCTCCCACAGATAGGCGGCAGCTGCATTTCATCATTAGATACTTAACATACATATACAACTATAACTACTTTTTTTTTATTCTCAATTGTAACTATAAAGCTGTTTTGCGTAGCCAGCAAAAGCTATCCATTTTACAACTGCTGAGCTTGTGTTATTTTTTTTGATTGTGGAGCAGCTCTGTTAAATTTCGTAAACGTGCATTGTCTGGCAACGCTGCGCACAATTTCAAAATGGTGCGCGAAAACTTCTAAGCGGAATTTGTCGAATCTT
Organism: Drosophila lacertosa; assembly: GCA_004143845.1. Classification (NCBI taxonomy): domain Eukaryota; kingdom Metazoa; phylum Arthropoda; class Insecta; order Diptera; family Drosophilidae; genus Drosophila; species Drosophila lacertosa. Next base: position 330,814 of record SCDZ01000132.1, read on the forward strand.
GGTATTTTTACTTTTAGTATTAGAAGACGCATTTCAATTGTGGTTTCGGTAAAATTTATTCTAAAAATCAGCAAATTGCCCAGTGAAATTGCAAAGATTTTAACTATTTGAAGCTTTTAACAATTGGACAAAACTAAACCAAATTAAAATATTGATAGCTACTATTTGAGTATATCTTGCCATCTAGACTGATTCAGTTATATTAAGTCCCTTTGGTTGATACCACAAACGTTTATAATAATACCCTGTTAAGTGTTATTGGCCAAAAGGCAACCGTTAAGCGTGTCAAAATTTGAAATATAGGTTTGTCTAAAGCACAAGGCTACGTTATTCAAAGTTAAGTTAGAAAAGATTTTATTTTAATTATTTCCATTTGAGCAACTTTCTCTCGCCAAAGTTATGAACTTAGAAAAGACTGCCCCAACAAATCCCCCACTAAACAGATTTTAATTCATCATTGTTTATTGCCTTTTCTGCTTTTCTTTGCGGTTTTCATCAGCGCGAAAGCAAAAGAAGCAGAGTCCAATAAAGAAATGCTTTGGCATTTATAAAAAGGACATTTGAAGTGGGGCGAGCTTAGGAGCTAAATGCAACTTGAAGCCCTGCGACTTTCAAGGGGCTGGAGGACAGCTATACTATGTCTGTATTTTTTTTTTGTTTTTGTTGTGTTTTTCTTTGGGGTAGGGGGCGTGGCAGGGCAACTGCCGATGCTGTCCTTGACAGCTCAATTTTCGGTTTGAGTCCGCTGGTGTCCGCTTTATGGAGCACCGGCTTGTTGCCTTTTTAAGCTGCTGCGCTCGCAATTTTTGTGGGATACGCACATGGCCATTGTTTTTGTTATTGTTGTATCCTGTACCTATTAAAAAATTGCTTACTGAGGGTATCATGGTTTTGTAACTCTGTTTGTGACATTCAGAAAGATCCATTTCGGACTGCATAAAGTATAAGCATAGGTATATTCTATATAAGGACGATCTGCTGAGTTGATATAATTATGTCTGTTCGTCCGTCTGTCATCTGTTTATCTGTCTGTTTTTCTAGCTGTTTATTTATCTGTCCTATAAGAATATACAGGGTATTACCTAGTCGGGTATATCACTGACAATTATTGTTTTTTGGTGCCGTTTTGGATGCTGATGTTATGGTTGGTCCAGCTGGCGGGTCAGCGTTCAGCACGCACTCATTATCGCCGGTTTTATTTTCACGCATTGTTCATGGCCCCAAACCCTCTCTCCCTCCATTGCTTTTTGTTGTGCGCGTGTGTGTGGGGTAGATTGAACAAAAAACTTGATGAGGCTGCGTGTCTTTTGATTATGCCATAGCTCACTTGCAGCGCTACTCAACGCTGCCCCAACTGCCCAACTACCATCTGCCTGTATCTTATGCGCAATGTTGTCATTATGACCGCTCGTAAACATTGATGACAGTTCGGGGCGCAACTGCCACGCCTCTATGCCCGCCTAGGCCTATCCAATGCGCATTGATTGATTTCAAGTTTTTTTCTACTGGAGTCTGTTTTGTTTCGTTTGTGGATACCCTGCTTAGGATCACGGACAGCAGCTGCGAGCTATGTTACTGTAACACGAGACTGTTAATGTTACACTGTTAGTGCTGTTAACAGAAGGCTTGTAGAGTTGCTTGGCCCGAGGTTAAAGCAATTGACAGACGATATGTAAGCTGATTTATTTCTATTCAAATGGTTTCATTTCTAGTAAACTAGAAACTGTTAGCACTGCTGTTAATTAACATAAAAATAATATACTTGTAATATATGAAAATGTGGTTAGCTATCTTAACATTTACCCCCTTTGTGCCCTACAGGGCATTTGTTAGTCGTGCATGGCTCAGCACTTGACTCGATTTAAAATGGCTCTATTCGGGTGTCGTAAGGGCGGCAACTTAGTTCTGCACTACTATAATAAAGTGGCAACCATGAGCATGAAAGTGGCCCTGGACTTGAATGTCCTCGTCCCCCTGCCCCCGCCATGGCCCTTGGGCTTTTTGGTCCCTCTGCGTCGTGTCCCACTGTCAAAGCCGCTCATCACTCAGCACCGCAATGGCAGTCATTAATCAAATAGCGCCAAAACACCCGCCCGTTGACCGGCATCTCCAAACCCAAACCCACGCCCAAACCCGACCCCCTCCCTAACCCCCGCCCCTGCTTCTGCGGCTGTGGCCACAACAACAATGATACGCGTCGCTTTTGGGTTTTTATTGCATTTGTCACCAGGCCAGACGAAGCTACGGCCTGCGAACCGAATCCGTTCGTGCGTAGCACGGGAAAAGCGACACTTGCGGTAGCGTCCAGTTGCAGGACAAGGTCGACATTTGTAACTGCCGACAATCCTCCCATCCCTTTCCTCCTATAACTATCTAGTGTCTGTTATGAGTTGGCATTTTTGGCCCGCTCAAGGCATAATTGTTAGTCTGTGTTCTGATTGTGGCCAGTTAGTGAAACCCTTCCTTGCCAACCTCGCCTCATATCCTGCCGCTGCTGCTGTTGCCCTGGAGCCGTTTCGATCAACTGATTTGTGCGTTGGAAATGCGACAATTGACTTGCTTTAAAACTGTTTGAAAAGGGAACTTTCACGAACTGAGGTTTATTTATTGGCCACAAATTGTTGAGTTGGCCATAATTAAGATTTGTTGTTAGGTATGGATTGAAGATATACATATATTGTATATATACAGTACAGTTTAATTAAAGGGTATTAATTGTTAGACAGCTTGTAAACTGTTTGTGGCTTAAATTGTTTGTCATTTAGGGAAAAGTGTTTATTGTCTGAAGTAAGCTCGAAAGCTTTTTAACTAAACATATGCTAGTTTATATATGTTTGTGTATAATTTTTGCTGCATCATTTAAAAAGACAATTTCAAGCAGCTTTGACATTTTGAACATAATTTATATATATATTAACAATTAATGGTCTTTAATCTGGGGAAAATGGGAAAACCGTTTGTGATTAATCGGTGGGCAAACATTTGGAAGCTGCTGCCTGTTAAGCGAAATCGCGTTTCAATTCTGTTTGCACTTGAAATCCATACGCGTCGCTTTCGATGCATGCCGCTTGTGTCTTGCCATGCCACATGCCGCATGCCACATGCCGCACGTTGCGCACAGTGGCTGCCATCAGTCATGCATGCAAACAGGAAGACGAAGTCGAGCAACTGCAGCAGCAGCGGCAGCAGCCCTTAAAGGACTACCAGCAAGGGCGGAGGGCGTGGCAGGCAATCAATCAGCTGGACAAACTATTAGACCAAAAGCTCACTTAGTCGCCGCGATTCTCTCGCTGCCCTCACTTCTTTCTCTACAGACTGAATTGAGTAATGGAACTGTGCATTAATTTGATATACGCACACACACACACACATTGATGTGTGTGTGTATTTTATTTAACATTATATTCCCCAAATACGATTTATATGATAAATTGGCAGTCATCTAAAAATGTCCGGATTTACGTTTATTACGTGAAGCGGAATGCAGCAATTAAAGTGAGACTCGCTGCTGCAGCACAACTTTTTTATGTGGCACCCACAGATATTACACACACACACACACACAGAGACACACACACCATCGCCACGCCCACACACGCCTCCAAGTGCGCAGTTATGAGTTTGTCCTTGTAAGGGGACAATGCGACGACAGCCGAAGGTTTCCGGCAATTGCCCCAAAGCACAGCAGGCAACAAATGCTCAGCGAGTGCAGTGTATAGACTGTGCGATACCCTGTAATAAGTGTGCGACTTCAAGTAATCAAAATACCAAAAGAAAAAAGTGCTGAGCAAATAAAAAAATAGCTCATTTGAAAAAAAGATCATTTTGGGAATTCGTTTAGTGCATATAGACTACGAGATACTCTGCAATAAGTGTGTGGTAATGTTAAGTATACGATGGAAAAAGTATTATAGTATAGTATAATTATAAACAGTTAATTAATCAGTTGAGAAATGATGTTCACTGTATTAACTATGAGATACCCTGTAAAAAGGTTTATACTGGAATACTAAAAGAAACATATGCTGAGCGAACCAAAACTTCTTATAGATAACGAATAAATAACTTTGAAGCGTTGGCTAACAGTTATTTGTTTATCAGATACCCTGTAACTAGCAGAGTTCTTGTAAAGGGCTTTATAATGACTTAAAAAAAATTATTTACTGCATTTTATTTTTTCTTTTTCTCTTTATCTCACTATTTCTATTTGTCTCTTGCGTTTTGATTAGAGTTTTCTTTCTTTCCTTGTTTCTTTCTTTTTCTGTCTCTGTCCCTCTTATGGAAAAATTGTCTCTTGTAAATAATTCCAAGATATGTCAAATACCGAAGCTGTGATAAAACAATTGTTAGAATAGTTTTGGACTAGTTTAAATTTGCCTAATTTAAGCTTATTTAAAAATTCAATTTTATTTAATTCGATATTTTTAGATTTACTGCACTAAGCGACCCTTTAGTAATTGAGCTTGCTGGGTATAAGAAACGCTTGCTTATGTTTGCCTTATGCTGTGTCTGCGATTGGGTGTGTGTGTGCGAGTGTGTATGTGTGTATGTGTGTGTGTGTGTGCGCGGGGGCAGCTGCTGTGAAATTTCATTTGAATGTCTCTCAGTGGACAAATCAAAGTTAACGAAGCACCAGCTACAGTTTTAGCTGGAAAAACAAACGCAGCGCGTCAAGGAAAATTGAAAAATCAGCAACAAGCGAAGGCGAAACAACAACAACAAAAACAACAGGAGCAGCCACAAAAGCAAAGAACAATAAAACAGGACGCGCACAACGGCAAGTTGGCAGGACACGTAAAAACAATGCCTGTTCAAAAATATGATAGCTAACAGCGGGATACAAGGTGTGCCAGAGTGTGTGTGTGTGTGTGTGTGTGTGTGTGTGGGGGGGGGGGGGGGGGGGGGGGGGCTGCCCCACGCATCCTTGACAAGAGCATTTGCATGGAACTTTTTGTTACTTTTGCACATACACTGGCAAAAAATCAAGCCTTAAATTTAAATTCCTTGAGAGAGAGAGAGAGAAAGTCGCGGTCGCAGCTTTGTATGCTTTGCATTTTTATGCAAATATCTGTCATACTAAACGCAGCCCCTCACACCCACACCCCCACACCCCACCCCCTTCACATCTGTCCAGCTGTCAATCAATTTGGCGCGCGCTGATTTGCGACAATGTGCAAAAGATTTGCATAGATTTCCAGCGAGCAGCAGATAAATATGCAGATTAGTTGGCTCTCATTGAGGAGGAGCTGCCATTTCGGAGAACTTAACGTGGCCGGAAAAACGCACGGACAGCTGCCTGGCGAGACTCGGGAAAACTATGCTAAGTTTACACAAAAAGATTGCAATTAAAAATATGCCTTAAGTGAAAAGTTTAAGAAACTTGAATTTAAAGTTTTTAAAAAAATTGCTTAAGTTAAGGAATTTAAATTTAAGGCTTGATTTTTTGCCAGTGTATGTGCAAAAGTAACAAAAAGTTCCATGCAAATGCTCTTGTCAAGGATGCGTGGGGCAGCCGGGGCAGCCAATGAATACAGCTCGAATCCTTTAAGGACTCCCTGGCAAATTGGCAAACGCAGCAAAAGCAAAAGATGCGACAACAACTGCTGCAACAAATGTGGCAGCCTTTGTGGACGTCGTTGTTGTCGCTATGACAAACAGATGCGGCATGTGGCATGTGGCATGTGGCACGCGGCAGGTCGCAAGTTGTAAGTTGCAAGTTGCAGCGCGACGACCTTCGCCTGATTTGTGTGCAGGCGCCTTCAAGGTCATGCGACGCACTGGCGTCTGCAAAACCAGTGCACCGAGGGGTAAAAGTGGGAAGGGGGGGAGGGGGGTTAGGGGGATTCTGGTCTATAAACATCTTCTGGGAAATTTTCGATGTGGCACTGCATTGGCCATAAATTCAATGCACTTGAACTGAATGGGTTCGGGTCGGGTTCGAGTTCGAGTTCGAGCCCCGGGTCGGCTGGTTTATGGCCAAAGGGCACAATTCCTTTTCGCTTAATGCATCCTTGTCAGCAGTTTACGCGCCGTTTGGCCATTTGCTCAAATTGTTTATGGCCCAAATGCCAAGCAGCCAAGCAGCCAAACAGCCAAACAGCCCTATAACAATGCCACATGGCCTTAATGCTGTATTGCCAAGCACTTGCCAGCTTCTAGGCATTAAGTCGCAACTGAGCTGTTTTTTTTTTATGCCAGGGCTGACACATTCGCAGGGCTTCCATCCATTGAATTGTGAAAGCCAGCTGCATCATTAGAGCTTCCTGGCAATTTAAGCGCTCCATTTTACAGGAATGCACATTTGATATGCATCTTTTTCAGGGACGCGGCATAAAAAAAGCTGGCAAAAAAAAAAAAAAAACCAACGACAGGTGGGAGAATATTTTCTGAATTTCAGTTTATATCCTTTATTTGCATTCATGGAAATCGTTTCATAAGCTAAATGTTTCTCAGAAGTGCGACAGCTTTTTATTCCTGCCATAAAAAAAATGTGCTAAAAAGTGACGGTAAAAAGCAAAATTTCGATCTTTATGCAAATAAAAACGAGTATTTGATTTGATCTCTTTTCTTTTGTCGAGTGATGGGATAAATTAAATGGAAAAACAAATAATTGTATTATATTTAACTATTGCTGTTTATAATAAAAATTCTAATCTAATTTAATTCTGTAGATTCAGCAACTGAATGGATGACATCGATTATAAATATTTGAAAACCTTTTTGATAAGATATGTATATATACTATATTGATCTGTAGCAACAAACTTTTCTATCCCACTTTTGCTAATCTAGCCAAAAATAACAACTCAATTAAATTCGCTTCAAATATAATTGTATCAATTTAATTCACGAAATGTATTTGTATATAATTGTTTTTGTTTTTTTTTTTTTTATATAATGTTTGCTTTGATATCTGTAGTATACGAGTATATATAATATATGGTTTATGTATATAATGTTCTTTTGCTTTTCGCACATAATTATACACAAATTTGTGTATTTAGATTTATATGTAAATACATATAAATATATGAATATATTGATGTAAGTATGTAATTAAAAGTTGTTGCCTCCGGTTTGTAAAATACAATTTGACAAATATATATATATAATATGTATACATTTGCTCTATATACTATAGATTTTAGAGTATGTATACATTAGTATTCATTTATATATATGTTTTTTTAATTTGCAGCCAAGAGACAAAAAACTTTAGTACCCATTATTTTGAATTTGGAACACGTTCTTAAACAAATTTATTTCTTTTTTTTTTTGGGGTGTTCCTTTAGCTCATTTTTATAATTGTTTTTTTGTAAATTTATTGATGCTCAAGCTGTGCATATTTGTCTGCCCAAAACGGCGTTGCCACATTTGCAAAGTTTTACAACACAGGAGTCCAATTTTGCTGTCTAACTTACAAAGTTCTTAATTCCATCTTCGTGGAAATTAAACATGAGTCTACCATGTTTCTTATTTTTATATTATTATTTCAATAAGACCTGGGTCTTATTAGCACAAAAAAACTTTTGTAGCGTTGCCACATTTTTATTTAAATATATTTTGCTGTTTTTTTTTTAGTTTCTTTTTGAAATTGCATATTTTAAGCATTAATTCAAATTTTATTTAATAAAATACTTTATTGGCGTTGCCACACACACTGCTTAAGTAAATTGTGAATGCATTTTTTTAAACAATATTTTCATGAATTGCAAATGAAAATCATTTTTGGTTGCTTTTCTTTTTATTCAGTTGAAGCAATTTTCTTTGTGCGTTTAATTGCATTTAATAATAAGCTGAACATTCAAAGCATTTTTTAAATTGTGGTTTCTTGTATCAAATTCGGATTGTGTTTAAACCAATTTCAACAAATTAATTTGTATTATATTGTTAGTCTAATACTTTTTAACTGGTTTTCTTTAGTCAAATTCAAATGTTGTTAGCAAAAGGTAAAAAATAACAAAATAGCGTTGCCAGACTATTGATTTTAAACAGTTTTTGACAAAGTGCAATCTTTGTTGAACTGCTTGACTATTTGACAAGTTCAGATTTTCTCAGCAGTTACACAAAAAAATGGTTTGTCACACTGTAAGTTTTAGTGCGTTTTACAACACTCGTTCAATTATTTGGCAATCTTAAGCTGTTCACTGCCTTTTTCAATGGCACTCTGAATTCTGGTGCTGGTTTAATCGATCTATCGAGCTAGGGAACACCCCTATGATACTTATATAAAACATGTATATTGCTACAAAATGTTATGCAGCTTTGTTTCCTTTAAATATGCAGTGATTTTATTTCAGTTGTTGCCGTTTTAGTTTTAGTTCAGATTAAATTAGTTGCTCCACTTGGTTTGCACTAGACATTAGTAACTGATAAGAATCTTATTGATAAGAATCTTAAAGTATGTATGAACATACATACATTTGCAGTTGTATATAGGTATATATATGTATATATATATTGATATATCAATAGTTTATTAAGTTGGATGGGTTGTTTATGTTTGTTTAAAGCTTTTGTTAGTCATACATTTAGTTGTAGTTGTAGTTGTTCTTCATGCTTTTGTTGTTGTAGTTGTTGCTCTTGGTCGAAAGTTTAAGTTATTATTATAGTTACAGGTAAAGTTAAAGATACATGTAGCTACAAGTTTGCTGATTAGATTAGATAGGGTAACACATCTATGCGAAAGTCAATAAGTGGGTTAAAGTGAATAGTGAATTTTAAGTTGCAGTTACAGTTACCGTTATAGTTAACAGGCTCTAAGTTATAAGTTAAACAGTATCTAGTCTTACGAACTATGTTCTATGCAAATCAAGGCAACATCTCTACAAGTGGGAGGGGCAATAGGGAGGATGTGGGAGTGAGGAGTGGAGGGGGGAGGGGGAGGGGGGGGGGCTGGGCGAATTGACTTGTTAGAAATGCAAACGACTTGCAGCATTTGCTTTGCGCAATGCGACAAAAGGAGGCGTGAATAAATAGATTAAAGACAGATTGCAAAGTCAACTGAACTGCGGCCTATTACTAAAAGTTTAACACTACACTTTAATTTAGCGAATAAGCTTTGCTGTTTATTATATTAGTATATTGGTATATTGGGGCATATCGAAGCGTTTATTCGTCGTGTTCCGTTATTTGTTATTAAATATTTGCCTTCTCATTCCACTTATTTGTTTTACTTAGTTGCATTTACTTTTCGTTACTTGAGTGCGTTTGAGTCTCGTTCTCGTTTCTATTGTTTTGCTTGAGTCTCGTTCTCGTTACTTGTGTTTGTGTTTTTGGGTCCCATTCTTGTTTACTTGCTTACCTTACTCACTCGGTCTTTTTGTTTTAGTTGTGCTCTATTTCTACTCGTGCTTCTTTACTATTCGTTAATCGCTCGCTGTTATTCGTTCTACTCGTTACAACTATTCTCGTCAGCTTAATTCGTTCGGACTCCATTCTCTTACTTTTTCAATCTCATTCGTTCAGTTTAAGCAGTGCACGAGAATGTGAGTCAAACGAATTAAAACTGAACGAAGAAATAAACTTATGTTAATTCGCTTATATTTTATAGCGAGTTATTGTATCGAACTAATAACGAACTGTTCGTTATACATACACGCTGATATAGTTACTGATACTTGCAGTTGACTAAATACTCGTAAATGGGATATTTTGAGCTTTTGCTTGCGAAAAAAAAACAGTTATCCAAAACGATCTATATAAATTTATAATACTACGTAGACAATTAAATAGAGTAGTTGTATAACGAAACAGTTTTATATGTGTGAATTTTGAGGGAGACTAGTACGATTATAAGTATATAAATAGAGTGACTAGATCTCTACTAGTTAACAATACTAGAAAACATGTTTGTTAAGTGCAACTGACGCGGCGTGCCGTGGCGAAAGCTGAAAGCTATAGCGCCTGTTGAACGGTGAGCAATGAAGTTTTATAGCAAGTAGCTTTTAAGCGCAGCTTGTGCTATTTTCTTTGGCTTTAACTGAATTGACTTTGGTATTTAAGAAACCACGCTGCGTCAGCTTTTAACAAGCAACTAATGGGAGAGTAAGCCAAAGAGAGAAAGGGAGAGAGAGAGAGAGAGAAGAGAAAAGAGCGTATTAGAAGGGGAGTGTAGCTACCTTATAAACACACATTGTAAATAGTAGTTGTTGTATTTATTGGACAGTACTTGTTTTGAAAACTCTTTAAGTGCTCTATATTTGTATCTGCTGCTCTCTGTTGACTTTTAACTCTTACCTACTTACTCACTGACTATCTTATGCCTTATCTGCACTCTCCTTCACAAACACACACTCACGCAAAGTACAAATCAAAACTCTCTGTTACACACGCTTACACACACACACATACGCACACGCACACGCACACACACATAAGCCTTAACGTACACTCTCTCTCTTTTGTCCGTGGTTGCATCTAAACCTGCTCGGCGCTCTCGTCCAGCACCATCGAGTGGAGATCCATGGCGGAGCGAGTCTTCCTTGGCGGCCTCGGCATCAAATAGTGGCTCGTGGTCGCCCCGACGAACACCGAATTCTGGCGCGGCCTCGACACGTGCGAGACATGCGAGGCGTAACCTGCAACGGTAAGAGGATATAATAAGGATATAATACGGCAGGATACGAGCTGGCTGCACGCGCCTTGGGGCTATCTGACAATCAGCTGTGCGTTAAGTGTAAAGGTTTATGCGGACTTTATTTCGCGAACACACTCAATAATTAATAAATTTAATAGTTAATATAATTTATATATGTAATTAATATAATTGTATAATAATGACAACTAATTATAAAGTCTTGGCGATTCTTAAAAAAATTCACAACTTGCTAAAGTCTCAATTTTGATAACTGCTCAAGTCGAAGACAAAAATAAACAAATAAAGAAAGACTTTTACAAATGAACTTGTTTGTTGATTAATATACAAATTGTGAATTTGCTTTTTGTCATATTTGGTAAAAGTTAAAATATTTAATTGTGCGTTCTCATTAAAGCTGTTCTGAGTTAGGGCAATATAAATAATATAAGAATGTAAATAAATAAAAACGAATGAAAATTGTTTGAATAAATATGGTTTAAATAAGATCTTTACTTTGGCTGTTTTTTAAATCAGCTTTTGCCTATGAATATACAACATAAGTACAACAAATTTTATTACTTTATCAAAGCTCAACTGTAGCTTAAATAATTTCTCGGAATTTAAGGCAGCTGTGAATTCGTTGGAATTGAATACGTTAAGAGCTTACGCATAAACGTAAGCTTTCTTTTAATCATTTCATCAGTACATGCTCGCAGTCAGAAATGTTGAACATGTGTTGACACACACACACACACACACACATGTATACATATTCGCTCATATGTGAAAAGAAGCCTCAAATTAAGTTTTGCTTCGGCAATCGTGCATCCATTTCCATTTCCATTACCTCCCAAACTTCCCCTCCATTCCACCCCACTTCTTTGCTATTTTGTGTGTGAGGCTGTGTGTGTGTGTGTGTGGTTGTGCGTGCGTTTCCACAAGATTTAATTGCATGGCCACTGGCACAGAGTTCAGAGTTGTTGTGGGCGTTGGAGTTGGCGACGGATACGCAGCATTCTCAAGAGCCAACAAATAGCATTAAAATTGTATTGTTATTTGGTTCGCTTGCGCCTGGCTGCGCCTTAACCCTCAGCCCCAGTCCACGTTCGCTTTTCCGCTATTCCGCTATTCCGCTTTTCCGGCAGCTTGTTGTGCAGCTTAATTGTCTGGCAACTCATTAAAAGTCTAACTACAAATGCAGCACTTAAACCGAGACACGCCTCGACTAGCGGGCATTAAACATATATTTATAAGCGTTTTGCATCGCTCTAACTCTCATCTCCATTTGCCTTCTCTCTTCCTCTTTCGTTCGTTCTAGTCAGCTACAATCTTAAGTGCTCGCTAGCTAACATGTTCGTCCGGCATTAAAGACAAGTCCATTAGGTTGCCAAAAACTACTTAAGAGTGTTTAAGGTAAGTTTGCTCAACTTAAACATACCCTGTTTATAAATTTGTCTGGAACACAGAAAACATGAAATAAAATATAAACACAAACATAATAATACAGGGTATTTGTGTTGTAAACAAATCAGAATTCAAGATGAATAAAATATAACTAAGAAGAACTTAAACAGTGAAATAAACACATAAATCTCGCAAGTAGTAAACTATGCAAGTTAGTATGTATTAAAGTTTTAGGGCGTTGCCAAAAAAACAGCTGTTAAAAACACTTTACAACACTGCATAAACTTAATTGAATTTTACATGAAGTTCTTGGCAAAATTCTTTTGCCAAAAAAAAAAAAAAACTTTAAAGTGTTGCAACAAATTTATTACAATTTTGCAGTCAACTTTTACTGATTTTGAAAATGTACAGATTGAATTATCATCTAGATTATTCATAGAATGTGCACGCAAAAAGAAAGTTTGCGGATTTGCTTACAAGATTTTCAAGTCATAAGTTTTGCGTTAACTTTTTCGCATTTCTCGCTGATGCGATTAATACAACGTATCTCGAGTGAAAATTTATTTGCAGCGGAAACTTTCGCAACGCTTTCGGCGGCGCACAAAAGTAGGCAACACAAAATGCAGAGCGCGTTGACAACAACAACAACAACAATACACACACATGGGTGTGTGTGTGTGTGAAGACGCTGTTCGATTTTAATTGCATTTGCATTTGCATTTTACGCGAACTTTTCTCTTTTTCGTTGCAGGCAAACATGCAATAAAAAAAAAACATGTTAAACGTGCAGCATGCAACATGGGGCATGTGGCATGCAGCCAGCAGCCAGTACAAGTGGCGAGTGGGGTTATTTTTGTTTTTGTGCGTCAAGGACAATGCTTACCCTTTGCATATAGGCTAGGATTATAGGCCGCAAATTGACACGTTGGCATATTCAAAGTATGATTGTGGACCATGCCCATCGACATGCGGGAAACGGAGGTGCGCTGCGGAAAATAAAGAGAGAATCATTAATGCAACATATTTAAATGTAAATACGCATGCCATATATATATATATATATATTGATTTAAAAAATATGTGAGTTCAAAATGATTTCAACTTAAATCTTATCACAGAAAAGAATTCATAAAATAAATAAATATATAAGAAATAGAAAAAAAAAAAAAAAATAAATAAACTAGAGTATAGGTTTAGTTGGATATATAGTATAATCCTTTTTACCTGATGCGTCTGCACGGCATCCAATTCGACCAGGGGACAGGAGCTGCGATGTTGCTGCTGGAACTTAGGCTGATAGGGTTCCAGCATGCGAATCTTGCCCCAGCGATTGAAGAAGAGCATTATGGCGCCCACCCAGAGCATAAGGACGAGTCCCACGATAAGGACCTCCTCGGTGCGCACGATGATCTTTGGGCCTGCGTTAAAACGAAAGATGGAATTTATGTAGACAAAGCCAGAGCCAAAGCCAAAGACAAATTGTAAAATATGCTGTTTGTGGGATTTGCGAGAATATTCAAATTTTGTAATGGGGCCACGTACGAGGCATAAATAACTCGAGTGAGCGGCCGATTGGAATTCAATTATCACGCGGTTGCTGCCACATTCTGTTTGTGTCGCTGCCACGTTAGCCGTGGCAAAGCAATTGGATTACAGTTAAGACCACAAACATTCAATTACTCGCAACCTGCGCATCCTGCGTGCATGCGTGGCAACAAATCTTTAAGGATTTCCCCTTCGTGTTTGGCGCTTTGCAATTTACGATGTTCTTTAAAATTGAACAACATCGAATTAACTTATTTTATGTGGCAATTTTCCGTTTCTCTGTGTTGTGCAATGAATGATTCAACCTGGATTTGTTTGTTCAGCTTATTAATTTTAACGATCTGGCAGCACCTGGTGCATACCATATGGTTATTGTGCAGGTCTGGCAGCATTACAGTTGAGTGTTTAAAGGTTACTTTAATGCATTGCCAGGGCGTGTTTTCAAATGCAAAATAAATTAATCAGCTTTAAGAAATTTATTTTAAACTTCTTTTTTAGCGATCTGGCAGCACAAGGTGTTAATTAAGCTAATAATTTAACGATCTGGCAGCTCTATATGTTAGATAAGTTGCTCCCGAAATGGCCGAAGTGTATATTAAACAGTTTTTTGTAAAGTTATTAACCTAAGTAACAATTTGGAAAATCCGTCAAGTATGGAAATGTTGAACAAGCAATATGGCAACACCAGATTTTCTTTTTTAAATAAACTCTTCTAATCTGGGAGCATTATATATGTATTAACATCTTAACATAGCATATATTGGACAGTATTAAACAATTAATTGTTATTTCAGCGATATGGCAGCATTGGATTATTGTTAACAAACATATATTAATTGATCTGGCAAGTCTGTTTATGTGCCTAAATAATACTCGACTGATCTTACATTGCATTCAGCAGCTAAATAAGTTAGATCAAGTAAATTTCGTTTTATTGGCAATCTGGCAGCACTTGGATGTGTTAAGTTGGCTGCGCCAGAGCTAAACTAAATGCCATAAGGCTTAAGTTAATGTTTATAATCAAACCACGTTAAGAATAAACTGCTATATTTATCATTTTGTTCTCCTTGCCCCACATTTATTTATTTCCAACAGAATTTCTCTTCTTTTTGCTCTATTTCAGTTCAGGTAGCGCACTTAGCCCCGTTATAAAACACGACCATTAATTTTTAAAGAGCTCCTCATGTGATATTAAAAACGGAAACGAGTTAATTGATTGTTGATGCCATTGAGAGATTTTCGCCATAAGCTGGCCAATTATTTTTTGCGCCGTTAGTTGTGGCACGAGGCACGTGGCATGAATGAAGTAGAACGCTTGCTGGCGATTGCAGGGCAGTAAATTAAGGGCTTATGCTGAAAAAGTGATGATGATGCTGATGGCATTGGATTTGCAAGCCGTTCAACTTACCCGACGCGGGATTCGTGGAATTTATAGAGATGGTGGCGCCAGTGGGCTCCTCCTCCTGGCTGCTGGTTAGTTCGACATTGTAATCCTCGGATGTGTTGCTGCTGCCGCCGCCGCCGCCACGTGCGACGTTCGGAGCCATGGCAGCTGTTTCCTCGACCTCGACCAGAAAGTTGGTGCCGCCCTTCCAGCCGGAGCCCCATTCTGTGAATCAGTTTTGATTGAGTTCATCAATCGAGTGCCATGTGGCATGTGAGGCATGTGGCACGTGGCGTATGCGTCAACTACTTACCTTCCGAGATGCCAGTCGAGGTGCTGACCTCCTCGGCGCATGTCGCCAGCTTAACAACTGCAAGGACCAAGAAAGAGAACGCAACGGGTTAAATAAATAAAAATATATGAACGAAAAGACAAACGATAAACTTTGAAGTGCGGCAACTGGCAACTGGCAAGTGGCAAGTGTTGACTTGGTCACTTGGCCATACGATAGCATTTACCTTGGCCAGCAGCCAATATGAATTCAGCAAAAGTTTTTGCTCAAAGAACCAACTAACTGCACTTGCTTGTGGCTTGGCTAAAACTTTGCCAACTTGGCCATCAGTTGTCATCAAAAGATGTTTGGGCAACGATATTGTCACAATACGAGCACAAGTAATATAAGTGATATAAATATACATATGTACGTGTATATATATTTATTTATAACATATCTGATGGCTGACAGCTTTGTCAGTAAGTGTACGCAAACTGACAATATCTATGACTGCGACATCTATTTCAATTTTATGTCATTTATTTGCAGATACAATCAAAATCTGGGCTGTCTCCTACTTTATATATGTTTAAAACATTCAATTTTGTTGCACAGTTTATAAAAGATTAATTTAAATGTAAAGTTCTTTTCATGCTTTTGTTGGTTTAATACAAGTTTTGGAACTAGGATAGACAAGGATATCTAGAAAGTTATCAGACTAACTAAACAAATCAGATACATATATACAATATAATATATATATATATAGATAATAAATATAAATACATTATTATTATTTTATTAACGATTGCGTTGTTAGTTAAGTTTAAATTAAATCACGTTTCTATTTAGCTATTATTATTCATTATTTAAACAGGTTTACTGTTACCTATAAGGCAGGTTAATCTCGTTGTACATTAAGGTAACAACAAAAATAATTGTTACTAAAAAATTATTGACAACATATTTACAAATATATATTATTATTTTTTAATTTTAAAATTATTATTGTTTTTATTAATATATATAATATATAGTATATTGGTACGGCGACTCAACGTTAACTGCTTGAAATGTTCCACAAGCTAACATAAAAAGCGAATTATTTTTATTTTTGAACATAGCTTAAGTCTTAGTTTTTTTTGCAAGTTTTCAATTGCTTTCCAAATCCCATTTCAATATAGATAATTGAGCGTAGCGAGCTTAACGCCAAGCGTTGCCAGATCGCTGCCAGCTAAACACGCAAACTCAATTTTAATTATAAGCAAATATAATTTAATTGTAATCCATGGCAAAGTTTGCCACCCAGCGGAATTTGCACGAGTTGACTGCGCAAATTGTTAAAAAATTACCCAGATGGCCAACGGAAGAACATTGCATCAGCAGTTTTTGTTGTTGGCGTGATTCCCCCGAGTGTGTGGCATGCCTCGACGCCGCCAATTCACATGTGCAACTTGAGGTTGCATGCGTCGGTTCGGCCTTTGAGCTGCCTGCAAATGTTTTTGTTGCTAAAAACTGGCAAAGTGCTTGTGTCAGATACGAGCCCGAAGTACGCACACACGCACACACGCACACGCACACACACACTTGTATATGCTTGTTGTTGTTGGCATTATGAACACAATTTAGGAATATGCGAAACTTAAGGCGCAACTTTTGGCACTTCTTTAGTGCATTAAAAGTTACAGCAAGAGCAGCAATTTATTGAGGTGGAGCGAGGAGGGGGAAGGCAGGGCAGGGTAGTTACATTACTTAGTGCCCCTTGTGATGATGATGATTTATGGCCCAAATGCCATCCATTTAGCGTCTGCACAAAGTCAGCCCAAAAAAAGTAGCTAAATTTCGAAATCATCCTGGAATAAGAATCGCTCTGTGGGATGTTCTTTAATTCAATATAACAAATTTGGTCGCTCTAAGTGTTCTCAATGCTAAACTGAGTCGATTTATGCAAGAATTAATATATTTTACATTTATTTAATTTACTTAACTTTTACTTTTACTAATGAAGCAGTATTTATAGGTTAACAGCAAAAAGCAACAGCTGAAATATTTGTTTTTATTTGAACAATACTTTAAAATTCCCAGATGACTTTCAAAACATTTTTAAATGACTAAGAAATTTTTTATAAAATAGTGGTTAAAAATAATATTTTTCAATTTGAAAAAAACAGTTTCAAAAGGTGCCATAAATTGGATCTCTCTATCAAGTTCCTGCTGTAATATTTAAAATAATCTTCTCCTTGTAAATTCTGTAAATAATACACAATTGCCCATATATATAGCATAAATCTTATAAAAGTATCACCTGTGATCAATTGTTCTTTCCCCTAAATGTAAAACTAGAATAAGTTGCCACTAAGGTAGCAGAAAACTTGTTTAAATAAATATACATTTTTTACGAAAAAAAAAATTAAAGAGCGCGTCAAGTTAAAGTTGTAATAAACAGAGTGCATAATGGAAAAAAAAGTATAAGAAATTAACATATATTAAAACAAAAATAAATAAATAAGATATAATAAAAAATGAATATAAATAATAAGAGCATATATGTAAAATAAATATAAAGAAAATTACACAAATTGTGTTGTTTTTTTAAGTTATTTTGAAGGGTTTTATAAAATTAAAGCTGAACAGAATCTTTAAAAGCTTTATAAATCAGTTCTCGGTACCCCTAACATACCTTTTTTTTTAAAAAATGTATTAAGCAGTAAAGTTTTGAGTATAATATAATTATGCTTATAGCTTAATTTGATTCTCAGAACACACATATTAAATATGGCAGCTGTTAGAGCTTTTATAAGTTCGACAGTTAAATAGCTATTTATACTTTATGTACGTATTATTTTAAAGACCCTTTTTTATACCTGATTGCCGCTTAAATACATTTTGCAGCATTTAGTTTGATAGCCTTTAACACATTTACGTATATTTAAAACAAGGACGACCTTGATAGACAGCCCGACCCGACGCGAGCCGACCTAAATACTTTGGGGGTCCTTCGACACGTTATGGCTCACATGGCGCCCTTGTGAAGAAGTATTTAATTTATTTATTTACTTGCTGCTCATTTACTTAATTTGGTTAATTTGCTTAATCTACGCCCGAAAATTAGCTAATTAACATGCACAAATTATACGCAATTCCCGCCGGGCAGCAACCGGGCAGAAGATCAGCCAAGGAGCGAGACACGCTGAGAGACTAGACAAACACACACACAGCTAAACCGACAAACGGAGAGAGAGAGAGACAGTGAGATAGTGAGAGTGAGAGAGAAAGCCACTTTCCCGGAACTTAGCCTGGCCAAACACAATGAGACGGCGGAATTCCCTGTAATTTATGAATGAACCAGCGCATAAAAAGGCAAAAGTGTAAGCAAAGAAAAAAAAATGGAAAAGAAAAGCAAATGGAAAAAAAAAGGAACCAAAACAGAGTAGCGTGAAGTGCGGGAAAAGAGAAAGCGCAGCCAGAAAATGGGAAATGGGCACAGCGTGTAACCAAAAGTGAAAATTCGCTAGCTCAAAGGGTGAACCGGAAAGGAAGTCTAGGTAATCAGTGTGTGTGTGCGAGTGTGTGTGTGTGAGTGTGTGTGTCACTGAAGAGTAAGCCCAGCAATTAAATGCTCGTTAAGTCAAAACCGGCAGCAGCATGTGAGCTACTTTCAAATTACTTAACGCAATTGCAGTGCAGCCAAAAAATAAAAGAACACGTATGTGACAAGTGAATGGGCATACACTACCAGCAGATACCCTGTCGAACGGCAAATATATCTTTGGAAACTATTCCAAGGATCATAAGATTCCACTCTTTTTCATATGATCCTTAGCAAACTTTTACATTCCTTAGAAGACAAACTGATATTTAAAATTAAGAATAATAATATACATGTATATAATATTAATCTCAATTCAATCCTTAACCCCATACGAACAGCTGTCTAATATACCCGACCGTTCAGCAGCCCCTTCAAGCCTACAGGGTATCGATAAAAGCAACAATTAAATTTTGCTGCGCATTTCAAATGCCAAAAACGATTTGGGAATTGTGCTTCCAGTTAGCCAGTTGGGCAGATTGACACACGCACATGAAAACTGAAAAAGGGCCCTCTAATCAAACGGGCATCGAATCGCGAGCATCGAGTATAGAGTGCAAAAGTATCGAACGGAGAGATTGCCGCTTCAATTATGAGTAAATGTATTCGAGAGCATGGACAAAATGGGAATCCATTGGCGTTTAATAATTCATAAGGAAATTACAACAAGAACAACACACACGCACACACACACACACGCACACACACACACGCACACACACGCATACTAAAGCACACGTGAGTTATAAAATAAAAGTAAGAAATAATATTGATTTTCTATGTATTGCAATACACGCACACACACACACACACACACACACACACGCACACACGTACACTCGCTCGTTTCGATGGCAGTCAGTTACTTTGTAAATCAAGCAAACAAATAATACACACACACACTTACAATTTATTTGTTGTTAATTCAACATGACACATGCAAAAGCGACAGTCTAAGGGCGCAAAAAAAAAAACAACAACAACAAATTACAACAAGAAACATGGCCAAGAACTGCGTGTTTGATTTTTAGCTGTATCAAGTCGCCAAATAAAATTCCCTTACCTTTATATACAAAATATAAGTATAAAAAAATTCTTTGAAACTATCACAAAAATTTTAGTATATTAAATAGTATTACAAGTGATTTGTTTAAGCTACCCCCTTAACAATTTATATATTTTATTAATAAAAGATGGTATTAAGAGTATAGCTTTAATTTTCTTACTTTCTTTATTAAAAACTCCTAATTAATCCAACTTTCTATCCTAGCTTTAATATTAATATTTAAATAAAGCTTCCACATTTATCTTGATTTTGTGTCTCTGCTTGGAGTTACAATCGCAATGAAAGAATTATAATACCCTTTTTGGGTATGTTGATAGTTTAGGGTAAATGCGTGCGTCTGGAGTTCGCTTGATTTGGCGCTGAATACCCTGCAATTCACTTGGCTGAGCAGCATTTGAAGTGCCACCTGTCTGCCTCCAATCTGCCACGCCCCCCACCCCCCCGTCGGAAAGCGAAAAAATGTGTTGCCTACCCGAAAGGCGCTTTTCGGCTAACATTTTTAATGGGTTCGCCTCGCAGCGGCCAAAAGCAGCTGCAACAGCCACGTAAACCGAGCCACATTAAACGCAAAGTGCTGGCTAAGTGGTCACAAAGGGGGAGGGGGAGGGTGGGAGGGGGAAGGCTGTTGGCTTAATTAAAGTTGTTGCCGCTGCTGTTGCTCATAAATTGAATTTTGCTGGCACACACACACGCACACACACACAAATACACACAACTGTACCAACTGTAAGGCAACCACCTGGCTGATATAGACTGGCGGGCAAATCCCGAAGGCTGGACGCATGCCACACACTTGTCTCAAGCTGCGTTGCACGTTGCAAGTTCAAGGCAAGTTGCAGCAAATTAACGTTTAAATAGCCGCCGCCTAGCGGGACAGCAAGCAAAACTATGCTAACGAGCGGCTTATGTGCGGCATGTGTTGACTGAAATAGATTTGCATTTGGCAATTCCACGCGGCCAAGCGGAAATACCATAACGGAAATACCGCCAAGCGTGCGAGCCGGGCCCCCAACTTGATAGCGGACGCGCGGAATTGCCCGCCGGATCAACAAGTGAACAACTTCGGCTAAGAACGGGACAAGCGGCACAAAAACGTTGGCCTAGTCGCCTACCTGGTCGTGTCTGAGCGTTTGCCTTTATGGCCCAAATGGCCGCAAGTTGGCCTAAGGGCTGGGCCAGCAAATGCGTTTCATAAACAACAAACAGACGGACAAACAGGCAAAAACTTACAAAATATCTACAGATATCCGCAACAAGCGTTTTATAGTTTTATAGTGTTTTTTCTTTATCTCTCTCTCCCTCTCTCTTGGTTTTCATTTTTTCAGGAAGTGCGCTACAAAACAATATCGAAACAAAAAACATAAACAGATGTGCCTTAAGTTACAAAAAAAAAAAAACGAAACGAAGCGAGATTTCTTCCTCTGTTCGATAAACTGCTCAATGATGCATTTGTCCTTGCAACTTGATCGAACACGCAAGTCTATATCTATTTCTGTCTCTTTCTAGCGGCCTCATGAAAAACAGTTTCTGTTGCCATTCGCATTCAGAGCTCGAGCTCAATTTGAGAATTTCAGCATTTCGGGCACGTTCCCAAACCGAACTGAACCAAGTGGCCTCCTTAGCCTTGGCTTGGGAGTTTACAGTTCAAGTGCTTTGATTGTACCCCGCTCAATTACGGCAAAGCGGGTGTAATATATTCCTGTGTGCATTTTGGTATTTTGGCATAAACTCAACTCTTATAAACACAAGACTTTCATTTGATAGGTAAGCTAGTTTTTTAGTTTATCTTTTACTGTTCGTTTCAATAACTAACCATAAATTATTTTTTTTCTTCCATCAAATACTTTGATTTTAATTATGCAGTATCCCATCTAAATTACAGGGTATCTTCAGGATGTCCGCTTACTTTACTGCCTGTTTTCTCAACACAACCAATAATGTTGTCAATTTGTATTTACGGATATCTTTAAGCATATCTTGACACTATAAAAGTGAGTATTCGAAAAAAAAGATTTTAAGGGGTATCTAAATTTTATTTGCATACAGTTTTGCATGCCATTTTTAGAATTTTCAGGCTGATGCCATTTACAGGGTATCAAAAAAAAAAACGATTTCTACATCACATTTAAGATTTTTACTACGTTTTGAGTTTTAACATTTAACAGAATATTTATTTTAAATACAATCTGACAAAAGTCCTGTTTAGACCTGTTTAGAGTAAATAAATAGTTTTTGCTTTCTTAACAGTCAATCCGCATTTACAGGATATCTTGCGATAAGTCTAGCCGCCCCATTTCAGCTTCCACCACAATGGCATTTCAATTGGGCCTGCTCGGAATCAACGCTGTGCTCTCAATTGAGGTCCTGGTTCAGTTTGGCAAGAGTCACTCGGCCCAGTTAGTACGAAATTGATGGCGTCACTAATTGACAGAGACTGTCGAAAGGACCGTCGGACTGAAATGCCATTGCAGTGCCAACTGATTGTCGATTAAGTCAAATTGGGGCTAAACATTAAAATTTACTTATTTTACAAATTTCCCTTATTGTAAAATTTTGAGATTGTTTTACATTTTTTCTTCAATTTTTATACTGTCTGATTTTAATTGATAAAAGAGTTTTCTAAGTGCTTAGCTGTTGAATAACGGAATCAGAGTTCGAATTTTAGGTTATTAAATTGGTTGGATTTACAAAAAAAAACCTACAAACCATACTCGAATTTTCCTTTAATAACAATTTGTAAGTAGAAGAAGATATATTCTCAACAATGCTAGTGGCCATTTAAGGGTAATATATACCCTGTAATTCACTAAAATATAATACAAGGCTTTGTTTGTTATTTTTACAATTTAGGTATCTTTTGTATTCTGAATTAAACAAAGTTTCGTTTATAGATACCTTTATAGATTGGTATAAAGATATTTTTTGTAGACATGTTCCAGAGACTCTCTTCAGTAATCTCTCAATATAATCTTGTTACAGTTGCTCTAAAACTGTGGCACATTTTCGCGATTTCGGATGCTCAAAATGAGCTTTGTTTAGAAAATTTAAAGACTTCATATTTCTGCATATTTTTGGGATAAAGCCAATATACTCTATTTACCTATGCGAACGAGTTAACAACGATAGAAAAATATCAACTGCTGCTGTTAGGGATTGTTATAAGATCCTTATGGCAATTATCTTTTTAACTGTAGCGAAAATCGAACTAAGGTATTAATATTTCAAGTTCTCGCTTGGCTGCAAGCTGCAATCTGACTGACAGCTGCTTCCGTTTCCGCAGCTTAGCTAAGGGCCCCCTCCCACCACCCCTGCCTCCGCCCCCGCTGGTTGTGCAAACAAACAAAATTGAAAAATTGGCAAATCGGAAAATGGGAAAATTGTGCAACTGCAGCTCCCAACTGCATAAATGTTGGAACAACGTGCGGATTGGTTCGTGGTGCCCCAGTTTCAGGGTCCGGCATCCGGGTTTTCTTTAACGCACTCGCAGATAAGCAGTAGAAAAAAAAAAATGAGGAGAACAAAGCGAAAAGAAAAAAGAAAAAAAAAACCCCGAACTGCATTCCATTTGGGATTTGGAAAATTGTCAACCACACATAGAGAAAACGACTTTGCTGTTGGGTCATAAATTCGCCAGAATGCTGTGAAAATTTTGGGGGGAAATTCCAGTTGGCGGGCCAGTTGTTATGTTGTTGCGTGTGAAAATGCAACAATCCGCATTTGACGCCGATAGTCAAATGAGCCGAACGCAACAGCAACACCAACAACAAGAAATGGCCAAAAGGAGTCGACTCAGGTTGCGACCTTTTGACACCAGCCAAATAAAATGGGTTGCACCCAAAACATCAGCGAGTGTGGGAAAACTAACGCCTCAACCCTTCACTCTAAAATACAATTCCAACTATGTGTATGTGTGTATTTGTGTGTGTTTGTGTGTGTTTGTTTATTTGTTATTTACTTGGATTCGCTTGCGAGTGTTTTCCACGACTATTTACCCAGAGAACAGCTTTGGGCTAAGGTGGAGAGTGGATTGTCCAGTTGGGCAGGGAAAATTAAGAGGTTTTTACCAAGAGGGTATTTCTACTTTGTTTTTCAAGAAGTTAAGGAAAACACGCAACACAACTTTTATAGGGTATTTAACTCTAGGGGAAAAGCTAACACTTCCAAAGGCTGCCTTAAACTAATATTTATTTGGTTTTTTTTTTTTCAAATTTATATTTATTTGTGTATATAATTGACATTCTGTTGCTGCCTAAGATTGTTTTTGTTTTCTCCTTATTTGTTTTGTAGACGTGTTTAAGCTGTTTTCTGGAAGTTTCTAGAATGTTGAGTTTGCGTACATATTGATATATGTATAGATATAAATAAAATCTGTAATTCCGTAATTAGATTAGATTTGTTTCCATAAGCAATCATTGCTTTAATAACTTTTGTCATCAGATCTGTCAACAAATGTTTGTCTAATAAACACTAATTTTATACAATGTATAAAATAAAATGTCTTGAGAATGTATTAAAATCTGACTAAATTTATATACGATTAACAAATAAATTATTAATAAAAGAGACGATGTTTTTTATAAAAAAAAGTTAAGCATTTAATTAGAGTACAATAATAAAGGAATTATGTTTTTTATACCGACTGTACTTAGAATTGTAGATATAAATAAAATATAATACTAGAATATATTTAGATATTTAGTTGTTCTAAAGAAAAGATTTTAACTGCTTAAAATTGATTCTTAAAAGTTATAAAGTTTAAGTCATTAAGTTGGATTATAATACAGTAGAATATTAATTGTCTTAAAAAGAAACTCGATTCGTGCTTAAAATATATGTGTATATATGTAATTATATTTAAAAATCTAGGGATATGCCTAAGTTGGATAACGATGATGATTTTAGATGTCCAAATTGTTACTTAGGACAGAATTATTAAATACTTACATTAAGTACAAGTAGAATTTGGTTTAAATATATAAATCTTTAACTCTTTTGACTTATGCTTAAGGTTTAAATGAAATCTAGTGCTTAACCGCAAGTTGGATTAGATTTAGTGAAGGATTTACAACGCCTTAAAAGAACCAAAATTGTATCGGAGAAAGATTAACAAGAGTTTTGTTGTTGTCAGCGATATTGGAAATCAATTAAGTGTCAAAGGAAAGTTCTGGAGTATAAATGATATTGGCAGGTAAAATTAAAATAAAGTCTTGATTTTTCTTAAGGAGTACAGTTAATAAGCAGGTAGAAGCACAGGTAAAATGCAAATGTAGTGAAAACAGCGACTAAAAAGGGAACAAAAATGAATTTCATAGTTTTGCATACGAAAATAATTTGATAGACAGGGCCAATTGTGTTTGGACCAAGTGAAGCCGCAGCAGGAGGCGCAGTCATAAGTAGTTCTGGCCAAAAGCAGAATACGGCCAAGACCGGCAAGACGAACTCCATTCAGCAAATAATTCAAGTGAAATAGCCGCTAAAAACGTATGCATGCAGCTGTTGTCCTGGCATGTCCTTTAAGGCGCTGTCAGTGCCATTGTGCCGGCTGCTGCACCTTGTGCGCACCTTATGCGACCTTATGCGAGCGGCGTCAACGGCGTTTGGCCAAAACAATGGGCCACAAAACGCAATGGGCCAAGGTTAAACGAAGTTGAAATTGCAGCGCCGCAATATGGAAATCGAAATTATTATTGAAAAATGAAAAACTCAACTTAAGTTGCCAAATGGCAATTTAAGGCGCACATATTGTGGGTCCATAAATTGTGTGCGCAAGGCAAATAAAAAGGGTTGCCTATAAACATGGCCAACAGCGGACGAGCGAGCCTGAAATCCGCGGATTGTCGAAATTGAAAATCCAAGCAAACGGCAGAAATCCGTTCGGTCCAAGGACAATCAAAATGGACGCTAGCTAAGCAGGTAACAATTTGCATTTGTACTTTTTGGTTTAAGCCAAGAAATAATGCACACGTGCAGGCTGGTCACAGCCTAACGGGCTTTTGGGCCATAAACGCTTGGGCCGCGGATTAGCCAATGGCCCAAAACGGGCGATCAGGTAAACGATGCAAGCTGCATAAAATTCAATTCGTGGAAATTCGCGAATTAGCTACCTGCGTCGGGTCGCAGCTATATAAAGGCCAGCCGTCTGTCGCTTGGGCCAAACAGTCGAATTGAACCCGTCGCCGTGCAAACAACGCGAGTGTTAATAATTTAAATAATTTAAATATTTTGAAAATTTTGTGTTTTACAATCGTGAAGTTAAATATAATATTCAAAATGGGTTGTTGTGCGAGCAGTTTAAAGTTGGATACGAATCGCAGTTTAAGCGCAGGCAGCGTCTATGCCTCAAAGCGCAGTCGCAGCAGCAGCTGCGGCAGCAGCAGCAGCACCACCACCAACACCAACACTAACAATAATAGCAGCGGTGTGGGCAGCGCCTGCAGCACGCCGCAGAGGAATCGCAGCATTTGGAGTCGCAACCAAACGCGTCCCATTTGCGATGATTTCGCCGAGCAGCCGCTGGCCGAAACAGATCCGGAGCTGGAACGTTCCTGCGGCTATTATACGTGCAGCAGCGCCGCCTCGACGCCCACCAAGCAACAGCTGCGTCGCACCCAGGACATGGAGGTGGCCAATAACAGTCGCGTCTCGCATGAATCTTACCCGGCCGCCGGCAATCTGGAGTGGGAGATGTATATGATGCAGCATGCCCAGCGCATCATGCCAAAGACCTCGTCGCCGATCTGCCAGCGACGCGATGGAGACGCCACCGTCCTCAACTCGCGCTCTTACCACAAGTGGCGCAACTATCTGCAGAGCACGCCCGCCCACATGCTGCACAATGTGAGTCACATACCGGAGGCGATTGCCGGCCATTTTTGTCCCACCGACTTTCCGGCCTTCAGCGATCTGGAGGAAATGGAGAGCGCGGCCAAGCGCTTCAAGGTCGATACGGAGACATCGGCAACCACCTTTAACTATCCGCTCCAGCAACAGCAGCAACAGCATTTGACGCACACGATAAGCACGGATCTGTGAAGAGTTGCGCTTCACTCGACTGCTGGCAACAGGTTGTCAGTCAGTCAATCGAACAGTCAATCAATCAAGCATCTACGCACTCTTTCAAGCGAAGAGGAGTCCAACATTTGCTTTTTGACAATCAATCATCATCCATCAATCACAGCACTTTGTGAATACCTATCTGTAAATAATTCTAAACAACAATTGCCTAGCAATGGAAAACAACATTTCCTTCTGCATTTCCTTCTTATTTTTTTTTTATTTAGCCTTAAGACATACAACTTCTACTCAACTTAAAATCAAATTTTAATCACAACTATATTTATTAAGAGCATATAATAAGAAATCTAATAAAATATTTAAAATATAAAGTTTTTAATTGCTTTTATTCATTCACTCAGTCAATCATCATCCATCGTTAGTCCATCAATCAATCACAGCATTTTGTGAACTAAAAATCCTACCCTAGCAATGGAAAACAAGATTTCCTTCTGCATTTTATTTATTTAGCCTTAAGACAAACAACTTCTACTCAAGTTAAAATCAAATTTTTATCACAACTATATTAATTAAGAGCATATAATAAGAAATCCAATAAAAGGTTTAATATATACATTTTTCCAATGCTTTTATTCATTCACTTAGTCAATCATTATCCATCAATCACAGCACTTTGTGAACACTTATCTGTAAATAATAATTTACAACAATTGCCTAGCAATGAAAAAAAAAATTTCTTTTCATTTCTTTTTATGTGTTTAGCCTTAGGATAAATAATTTTTTTTACTGAATTTAAACTCAAAACTTAATCACAACTTTTTTAATTATGAGTATTTAATAATAAGAAATCTAATAAAATATTTAAAATACAAATTTTTCCATGGCTTTTCAGTTTTGAAATTAAATTTAAGGCTGCGTCCTTCGCTGCCTGCGGCAGGACACACTTTGTGGGCTTTCTTAATTAGTCAAAGCAAACAATGAATAACAACAACAACAACAACAACAATCATCAGCAGTAGCAACAGCCACTGAAGCTGTTGTGCTCTGACGGGTCAAAGTTCACTTGGCACCTGCATTTGTATTTCCGCTTGGCCAAGTTCTTGGAAATTTTCATTAGCCAAAGCTTTTGTAGTCACAACAATGGAAACATAAATATTTTTGCCCAATTCATTCTAAATTCATTTTGAATTCATCATTTTGTGCTAATTCATGTTCAATTAATCTCGTTTGTTCAAGTTTTCTAAATTATTTCCTTCTTCCTTTTACTTTTAACTTGCTTCCGTTCGCTTTTCTTTTTATGGCTGCATTTGCTTTCTTTTTGAGTATTTGTTTTCCCATTTTTCTCGCTGTTTGGAACATTTGCAGGGTATTTGTTTTGCGGCTTTGAAATCGCATGTTTTTTCCGTCTCATTTGTGGTTTAACTTTTTTCAATTGCTTTCGTAATTTGAGGTGCAATTAATTTTTGCAGAAATTATAAATTTTAAATGCACAAATTACGCATACGCCACGTGGCCCCCAATATAATTGCTGTCCTCTTTTTTTATACCATGTGTGTGTGAAGGGATATTACAGTAATAAGTAATAATTATAATGCGCATTGATTTTTGCCACTGCTGTTGGTGGTTTCAGAACCTCCCCCGCCCCCAACAAAATCCTCTCCCTATCCCTTTGTCTACCGCCCTCCATGACATGGCAATTATTTGTTCGGCTTTGGCCAGCAATCAAAATCATCAAATTCAAATGGAGGCAACTGTGAAATATATATATTTAAGCGACTTGCTAACTTGCCACTTCGCAAGTGCAACGTGCAACGTGTAACTTGAAACTCTCTGCTTGCAACGTGAAATTGCCTTGAACTTCGTTTTCTTGTTGCTCAGGGCTCCAATTTGTGACATTTGAAATTGTCGTGCATAACTCGCTCTCCAGATTGCAAAGAAAAATACTCGCTAAATATTGATTTATGAGCTTAAAGTTAAATTGGTTAACTTCCAGTTAAATTTAACATAAACTCATAAAGATTGGACCTAGTGAAACTAAAGATGAAATGCTAAAAATAATATTAAAGAAATTATCTGCTATTATTTTTCATAAATAACGGAATCAGAATTTTAAATAATCTCGTGATGAATAAATATTGTATATGCATATTTATATATTCATATAATACATATATAAATAATATAAAATAAAAAAATATATGCATTTATTTATTAAAATTCTACAAAGAAACAAGTTTGAACTTTGTGATTTAGTTTTTGTAATCAAACGATCTTAAAAGATAGAAATTTGTTTACAATTGAATAGTTAAAATTTATAAAGCACTTGATAGAAAAAACTAAAAGATATTCACAAATTGTTGGTGACAAATTTTCTACTATTTTTCTAGTTGTAAAAAATGCCAAAAAAGAGACAAATTATTAATGGTAAAATATATAATATACAATCTATTTACATATATATAAATTAAAATAAATAAAAGCAGCTGTTCCAATACTATTTAAGCACTTTTGCCTTTAACATACCAAATAATGTATTATTTACCTTAAATGTCAAGTGTTTATAAATATTATATATATAACATCTATAAACTAACTTAAATCATTATAATTTTAAACAGTAAACTAACCAAGAATCTGCACAAAAGAAGCAACTGTACCAAAATGTAATCAACAAATTCCACTTCGCATTTCACTTCCAAACTTCATATGATATCAAGCAATCAAAAAAGCAATATATATATATACACATTTTTATGGCTTCATAAAAGTTAGTTTCTCTACTTTCTTTAGTGTTGCACATATCGTGATATTAGTGATTATAACCTCTGAACTGTATATAATAGAAAAGTTGGCTGTTGGCGAGTTTGCTAACAAATGAACAAAATATTATTTCAAACTTTTCACGAACAGCAACAACAACAATAGCAACCAAATGGTTTGATTGTTCATAATTTAAAGGCAGTAATATTGATTTTGGCTTGTTCTAAGCACGCCCAGTCAGCCCGCCCCCCCCCCCCCCTCCTTCGGCACGCAGGACATGCAGGCCGGCGTTGGCCATGTCAAGTATCTTGGGCGTCTTCTTTGGCCCCATCATCGTCATCGCATAGTCGTCATCGGAGGGACGACTGCTGACAGCCGGCTGCTTGGTTGGCTAACACAACAATTGACATGCTACCAATAGTCCAACGCGCCCCCCCGGCCCGAACTGCCTTTGCCTCAGCCCTGGTCACAAGTGCAGCCCTGGCATTGCAAGCAGTTTGCATTTTAGAGCTGCCTTCGCCGCAATGACGTGACACTGTTAGCCATAATTGTGCGCACCGCAATTGTTCAATCAGTCAATCAGTCAATCAATCAGTCACACACTCAGTCAGTCAGTCAGTCAGTCAGCTGGCTAGTTGGTGCATCAGTTGCCGTGACCTCTGCACAGGTGCAAAGTCGCGTTTTGAGGTTACAGCGTGGGGTCAATTGCAATTTCAATCGCGTGTGCGTACACTGAGCGAAAAAAAGCTTAAGACATTTCAGGTTCACAAGTTTTAAGTTAAGTTAAAATTGATAGATAAGCACTTTAAATGAAGTCAAGAATTTTTGTATAGGAAATAATATTTAAATTTGATATTTTATATTATATTATTATTTATATATTTTATTTACTATATATTTTAGACGATTTAAATCTTAACAAACTTTGGGTTCAACATATAAAATTTTTGTTTCTTATTAAATTTACTTGTAACTAAAATGAAATCTCTAAAAACTCTCTTAATAGTAGTTGCAAGTTCATAAATTAATTTTATTTTGTTGTCCATCTTTTTGCGCAGTGTACTTCGACTTAATCGTGTCTGTATGCATTGCACTTGGTTCGCTGTCAAAACGCAGACACAGTCCTTAGCCAAATGCCAGCTGGCTGCAGGTGCACAGGACCTGACCACGCCCCCTCGCCACAGCCCCTTGTGCAACAACAATTGCAGCAAATTGCGGCACATTTGCACCTGTGACGCAGTTGGCAGCTGGTTCCTGTGCGAGGACACGCCTTGATTATTGCAAAACTTTTATTTCCCCCCTCACCCCACCCTCTAAAAGTTTTTTGTTAGTTTGTGAAGGGAGGGGGGAGGGAGAGGGGACTGCCCCTGGGCTAATAATATGAAATAATTTTCAGATGCGAGAAACGCACAATTTAACAATTTTATGTGCAGACGGCGCAACTTTCTGCTCCGAGGACACCAAATTGTTTATGTGAGTGTGACAAAAGTTTTCCCACACACACACACACACACACACAAATACACACAGAGGCATACGCACATAAAAATGATATAGAATTATTAACTTTCTGGGTTCCGAATTGAGCGATAAAAACAACAAAAACTGGTCCCAAAACAGAGGCCTTTTCATTGTTGGACACTGCTTGAGGTCGAGGGGAGGGTGGGAAAAGGGGGGCGGGGTTGGGTGTGTGGCTGTGTGTGTGTGCGTAAGTGTGGGTTAAAAGGTCTTCATTGCTCTGTGCCCGGTAATAAATAGTAAATCGAGCTATTTTCTATGGAATTTATGCGAAATATGCGTTAAATGAAATTGAAATAAAAGGTCAAGAGGTGGAGAAGAGGGGCAACAGAAGGGAGCGGGAAGGGGGGCGGAGTTTCGGCATAAATTATATGCGCCCATCCCAAACACAGGAGGTCCTTTTGATATTATTTAAGAGCTTTTGTGCATTATGCAAAAACCTCATAAATATAAAAAAAAAAAAAAATATGAATATATAAAATGTATTTAACATTTGTTTTTTTGCGAAAGTAAAATATTTTTATGTCTCGCATGAAATTAACATTATTTAATAAATGCAAAATGAATTAATTAAAAAATTTATGCATGGCATATTTAAAGCTGCAAAGATGGAAAGAATGTTTAATTCAGTTGGCCAGGTTTTAATGCAAAATTATTTAAATATGTCGCTAAACTTTTTTAGGGAACTAATGTAAAGAATAGTTAAGAGTGATAAACTATAGGATAGCCTGTAGTGGACATATATAATAATTAAAAGTAGAGTTCGTCTGTTTAATATAAGAATTTAAAGTAGTACATAAAATACTCAGATATGACAATAATTATTATGGATTATATAGTAACATCTTAATTTATTTATATAAAGATATTAGGGCTTTATACAGCTTAGTTATGAATGATATATTTAAAAGAGATTAGGCTAAACAACACTCTGTAATCTGCATATGAGCATAAGGTTTGTCAAAATAGTTGAGGGAATCTTTAAGTCTATCAATATTAAACAGACTCTTTTGATTGATTGATTGATGATCAACTCACAACTTAAGGCGTAAGACTTGTTAAACTAAATATTGAACAATTGTTACTTATTGAGTTATCAGTTTATACTCAACTTAACATTTCATACGAAAGTGTAAAAATGTTGTGAAAAACTTTTGTTTACTAATTATTTTTTATTAACTAGTTGATAATTGGTTAAAGAAACAACAAGCTCATATTAAGGCACACATTATGATGTCGCAATGTATTTAGTCTGTCCGAGTTAATTGTGGATAAGGGCGGAGTCACATGATTGCAGTGAGCCAGTTAAATATGTGATAGCATAAATAATACGTGGCCAGAGTAGAGTGCAAAGTTCACTTGGATAGTTTGTGCTATGGTCGCGTATGAAATACATGAAGTGAAGTGGAGTAATGTGCGCCATGAACTTGCTTACAAAACAAGGGGTAGGTCAGGACATTCAGGACATGCTGTGGTTCGGGCCAGCAATCTATTAGCCCTGGCCCATGCATAATTCAGGCACTCTAATGGTAGCTCGCGGGCAAAAGCAACGGGAAGGAGCCAAAAAGGAGCAAAACAACGAGATAAAACAGTTGCTTGCAGGATAACGAAATTGATATACCCTGGTCGGATTGTGGGCTGTTGTTGTATACATAAAGAGAAGTATTCATTACAAAAAAAAAAGAAACAAAAAATTTCATGTTTAAATTGTTTTTTTAGTTAATTACTGTTAAAATTAAAATGCCCACTGTGTAAGGGTATTTAATGAGGCTGAGCGCAGAAAAAGTGTTGCTATTGCGACACTTAAACAGAGAGAGAAAGAGAGAGAGAGAGAGGGCGAGATAGAGGTGTTAGAGGGGGATTGTTAGGCTTAAGCCCGGCCAGAACAATCAATTGAGGCAGGCCACAAGAAAAAAAAAAGAAGAATATAATACAAAAGAAAAGAAAGGAAAAGTAGAGTAGACTAGAAAATAGTTTCGTGCGGCAATTGAGCTGAAACTGAGCTTAGGCCTTAAGGCTAAGACGGGGATCAGCAGTTGAATATACTTGAATATATATTAATCATATATAGGCCAGTTTTGGGTAGATGCGTAAGCTGCTCTAATTACTAAATGCAACACTTGAGATGTCACAATTGAGCGGTCTTTTGGGTCTGCGGGACTTAAGGACCAAATCCCACTTGAATATGTCGCGTGCTCGACGCGTTTTTGTGTGAATTCTGGCCAAGATTAGGGCTGTGCCAATGATAACCGCAGCTGAGCCAAAGCCACAGATTAACCAGTCAACCCACACACATACATACACACACACACACACAACACACACATGGTGCTTTATAGCACTTGGAATTTTATGGAAAAACGTCGCGGGGTTTCAGTTTAATTCGCTCATCGCAAGGCGTTGGTTGGGCTTGTAATCCTTTGCCAGGATTATGGCTCATGTTGCGGTTTTATATGCAGCTGTGTGGTATCTGTCACTATTTCCACCTCCCGCCACCTTTTCCTATTATCCTCGCAAAGCCATTTAGCGACCTGATGAATTTATGACCCGTCTTAAAGCCGTGTTCCTCGTCCTCGCAACTTTAGACTCCACTCCAATTCCCCACACCCCGTTCGCAAAAAAAAAAAAAAAAAATGACACAGCTAACAAAGCCAAACAACAAAATGTAGTCCTGGAATTTGATGCGTGTAAACAACAAACAGCGCCGACAAGGACACAAAGGGGGCGTGGCACAAGCTGTGGGGGGGGGGGGGAGATCTGTTTGCGTGGGTGTTAAAGCAGCTCCTGCGTTGATTGAAGGACCTAAAGCGAAAACCAAACAAACCAAAAAATCCCGTAACCGAAACGTTTTCTGTTTAATCAAACTCAATTATGAAAAATATATAAAAAATTTGACGACTACACTGAGCGAAACTTGGTGTCGATTTTACTTTAATTTGGTTCAGTCAAGATTTGGCAATTAGAAATCTAGATTTACATCTAAAACTCAGTTCGCGAATTATACTAGTAAAAATTTAAATTTTTTACAAACAAAAAAAAAACTGCCTCAGAATAAAGTTTAAATTCTATTTTTATATTTATATCTATTTTATGCCGCCAACGGTTTAAAATAAAAAATTGCGATTACAAATTTTAAAGAAATAATTTTCAGAAATTAACAAAAACGTTTACTCCGAATAAACTAAAAAAAATATTAAAAATTTGGCAATTCAAAATCTGAACTTTTTTATATAAAAAAAATCAAAATCGTTTAAATTTAGATTAACTTCTTGTTCTTATAAAATAAATTAACGTGCTTAGCATTTTCGCGCAGTGTACGGACATGTCAACGTTTGTTGTTGCTGTTGTTATCTGTAAGCGAGTGTGTCAAAATCACATTAGATGCTGTTAACTTGAGCCAGTGGCTTTTGGCCACAACGGGCTCGTTGTTGTTAGTTTTTTGTTTTGTTTTTGTTTTTGGTCTGTTTGCCAGCGTGCCAATTGATTGATTGCTATTGATGCGTGCAGCAGTTGTCCTTAACCCTGACACAAAAAATAACAAAAGGCAAACTCAGACAGGCACACACACACACATACTATATATATGAGTGTATAAAATAAGTTTATTATAAAGTTGCCTTTGGTTTGTTTTGCTTTCTTGTTATCTTCGTCTGCCAGAATTTGCGGGTCGCTGCCAAAAGATTTAAGGTCACACAAAATACAAGTCAGAGAGTGTGTGCGTGTGTGTGTGTGTGTGTGTGTGTGTGTGTGTTGGGCATTATTAACTTTTGCTTACACTTGATTTTGTTTTGTAAACTTTGTTATCAGCTTCCACTTATCATTATTAAAAAGAGGCACAGAAGAGGCTAGTTCTTAACTGGGTCAAGAGCGCAAGGAAGTTAAGTTGAAGATGACAATATTTGCAATATAATTTTATCAAGTAAAGTAAAAGTAAATGAATTTAGATTAAGAAATATTCGAGCATTAGCTCAATTGATTAAAATCAGCTTTTAAATGTTACCCAGTTCAAATCCAAATTCAAATTCAAACTAATACTTCAATTAAAATTAAAACTTATGCTTATAAATTTAATTTATAAATTTAACAACTTCCTTTTGCAATAGTTGCCAATGTTAAAATATTAACTTTGCTTTGTGCGGTTACAAAAAGCTGTCGAGGACACTTTTCGCCCTGAGGGCCAACCTCACAACCAACTAGCTGTTAAGTATCTGTGTGACAATGTCTGACTGTGTGAGTGTGTGTGTGTGTGTGTACCTGTTTTGTTCAATCTCCAAAGCTTACAACAAAAGTAAAACTTTGATTTTGCATACCTTATCGCAATTCGCCTGTGGTCGCAAAACAGCAAAAAATAAATTTAAAAAATCTAAAAAATTCTTCGTTTTCACAGCTCGACTAGGAAAATATCTATTGTGGTTGCGCAAAAGAAAGTTAAAGCTATGTGAATATATTGGGCATTTATTTGACATTCTTTTAAAATTGTTTTTCCATTAAAAATAAAAGATTGAACAATTTAAATGGAAACTAAATATGATTTTTTGTGTTGCAAAATAGTTATCAAGGTTGCAAATAAATATGCAAAAAAAATAAAGAATAAGTTTTTATTTTATTATTTTTTATTTCGAGCATAAACAATTATACACAATAAGCTTACTTTAAGCACGCCATGTCTACAGGGTATTTCCAATGAAAATTGGCAAATTCGCTTTGTCAGCTTTTGCGCCGGCCGCAGACACAAGAAACTGCTGTTGGCCTGGCCAACAAGGGAGCTAACACCGAATACACCCTGGCACACACACACACACACACACACACAAATAGATGGAGTGTCAACTGCTTCTTATGTGTTTTTTGGCCAATTGATGCGCTTGAGAAAATGCAGCGCATCAATAAACTTGGATTTCTTTTTTTTATAGTTTTGCATAGTCCGTTCAATTGGGCTGTCTGTTGGGTCAGAGGTCAGAGGGTAGAGAGTAAAGTGTAGAGGCTGAGATTGAGAGCACTTGAAAAACGTTTGTATTCCCGGAACGTCAGCCGGCGGCAAATTGATGCGTTTTTTATGCTTTCGGCCGGGGTTTTAAAGCGGCTTAAAGAGCGCGCGGGGGCGAAAGGAAGGGTTAAGCGTTAAAAAATGAACTCGTACGTAATAAACAATTTTCATGGCCTTGTTTTATGGCGTCTACATATGTCGGCCTGGCCCAGTCCGGCCATAAAACAACAACAACAACAACAACAACGAGAACCGTTATAAATGCTTTTAGCTGCGACCGCGTTCCATTCCACAACATTCAAATTCCAATTCAAATTCGTTGCGAACCGCGAAATTGAATCGAAGGCTGGCAAATTTATTGTAAATGTTTTTTTTTATCTATTACAGCTGAAAATAAAGCAAATAAATTTATAAACATTTTATTTCATTGTGGTGAATGTTTCAGTAATCTAAAATTCGAAAACATTTAATTTTCCTTTCTTCAATTAATTTCCCATTAAAATGCTTTATTTGGTCGAAGCATTTGTTGCAGCTACGATTTAAATTAATTTATGAATGAAATATGGCTGATCGCTTATCGAGTAGTGCTCAAGTTGCATTTGATGTCGTGCTAATTGAATGCGTTATTCAACTTTCAAAGCGCTTTATAATTAGCTGCCAAATGAAACATGAACATGAGTTCAGCTTGGGGGAATTTGGCCAATTGCGCCCCGCGTGGCATGTGGACGCTGGCCGTGTGGCAAGTCTGTTTCGAATGGAAAACGTGCTGCAGCGAGTGCAACCGTCAAGTTCAGTCAGTTTGCCACACGCTGATGTAGTCTGGGACACACATCCAGCTGAAAATTCATTTGCAAATTCCACTGGCAAAAGACCAAAAAGAAATAATTCTGTTCGAGAGTGCACGACTTGCAGATATCTTGTACTCCGAACCTGTTCCTTCTTTATTATTTCGCTCTTGGCTGACAACAAATACATAAACACAACATATTTTTAAGTTGTCCTTTTAATATGTAAACCAATCTACCCTTTGTATGAACCTTTGCAATGGCTAAAGGATATGCAAAGAAGAAAAATACTCACACACACACACACACACATTTGAAAAACTGCAGTCAACTTTGGTCCAAGTACTCTGGCAAAGGCTTCGTTTAACTTCTTTGGTTGATATGTGCTAAGCCAACAATGGCTTAGTATAATAAATATAATGTTATAATTAATTAACTTTAGCAAACTTTCGAGCATAACTTGTAGCTTCAGCTACGTTTCAGTATAATTACAAGTTTTCAACTTTTCGTAGAAGAATCGAACAAAATATACATATATTTATTTTCAGAGAGTAAAATGAAGAGTTAATGGAGTTAAAAATAACTTTATTATATACTAGTATAAATTTAAAGCTTGGACTACTTTGGAATAAAGAAAAATGCATATGATAAATATGTAGGCACAAAAATTAATATAAACTGCCTTGGGATAGAAGAAAATAAAGGTTTTAAAATTGTATTTAAAAATAAATTTCAAATAAAAAAAAATTTTAAAAAAATAAATATAATATATTCATATATTAAAAAGAAATTGCCATTAGTAGACTACGATTTAAAGAGCATCTGTTGGCCGGATTGGATGTCACATGCCACAGTTTGAGCTGTGAAATGGTCTGCAGAAGGCAACAAAATTTGTTGTTGTTGTTGTTGTTGGTGTTGCAGCTGACAGTGACGAGCACTTGTGGTGAGTGGATATTAGTGTTGGACAACGAGTGAGTGAGTGAGAGACTGGCAGCAGTAGGTAGCTGCAACAAGCTGCAAGGACGCCGCAAACAATTGCCGGACTTGGGAAAATGTTCAATTTGTACTAGAGATGGGCATGTCTCGCTGGCCATAAATCAACACTTTGCGCTAGTGTTGGAAAATTGCATGTTTTTAATATCGCCTGCATGTTCGTACGTGTCAGCTGCAGGAAAGAAGGACACGAAAACACGAATGCCTTTAAATGGTGCCCGTACAAAAAGGGCATATGGTGTCTAGGTAGAAGTTAGATTTATAGATATACATATTTTTTATTTTTATAAGACACACTTATCGCATATTTAAAACTATTTAAAAAATTCTTAATAAAAGAATTTTCTCTTGACTCCTATTTTCTTAACTAAGAAAAAGTGGTTTTTGATAGTAAGCAGGTACAAATAAATTAATTCACTGATTTAAATAATGAGCATCTTTGAAATATTTTATTTTTAATTATTGGTGTCACGTTCTAAACCAAAATAAAATTTGAATACGCGCTCAACTCAAAATTTGCAATGCGAACTTGAGGCTGAAAATAATAGTTTTTGATTTAATTTAAGCTACATGCCACAAAAGCCGTTGTGAGAGGCTTTAAACTTTTTAATTGAGTTGCATGCTGCATGTGGCGCATGCAACACATGTGGCACATGTTTAACGTGCCACGAATTAATGCGCTAGGCACACAGCTCGCTAATTGGCTGCTTGTCAATGCCAATTAATTTATAATTTGAATATTACAATTTTGTCAATTTTGTTGCATTCTTGTCACAATTTTCCAATTGATTTCCATGCTGACCGTGCGGGGGGTATGAAAAAACCGTTTCCACCCACTTCAAATATTTTACACGGCTGCAAAAGTTTTTCAATTAAACTCAACCACGTTTTCTCTGTGTTTGCGTACGGGGAAAGGGGGCGCAGGGCATTTTGTGGGCGTGTCTGGCGCCGCAAACAAAGGCACAGCCTGACCAAAGCTGCGGCAACAGCAACAACAACAGGTGGCCAACAGTTTTATTTGGCTTGCGTCCCAGCTGAATTCGAGACGTGTCCGCGCAGCTGCGTCGCCTGTGGCTCAAATTTAAAGCCGCCTTTTTATGATCCCTCCCTCTCGTTCTAAGTCACATAAAAACCATGAGATACTTTAGGCAAACGAGAGTTGAGAAACTGGACAGTTTTCTTAAAACTTACTTTTCACACAAAGGTTTTACTTTACACAACTATGCTGGTGCTGATTGCATTCTTTACTGGCCAGGATTTCTTTTATCAGACTCGATCTTTACATATCTCTTTCTAATCAACGATATGGGAATTTCTCACACGACAGAAACTTTCCAAATACTCAAACCATCCTTTAAGGATCCTTGCTGGACGCTTCTTGAGTAGTTAAAGAATTAAAGGAACTTTATTGTCACCTATTCTTTTCGTCCTTCGATTAATGTTCATTCTGAATTAATCGCTTACATTACTTTGATACTAATAAAGAAAATGGCGATCGATCTTAAGTTTATTCTTTTTATTTTCCAATAAATAATAAATAATAGATAAACTATCGAGCTATTTAACAAAAGTTGCATATCTTTATAGTTAAAACATGCTAATAAACATAAATCAAAACTAGAATCTCGAATCTGATTTTCGATCTATTTATTAGCTTAAGTTATTATTAGTAAGTGTTGGTTGAGTTCTTAATACTTTATGGAGGCGATAATGGGGAAAGTTTAAATTTAAAGTGCGATCTTCTGAGATGATTATAAGTAATCAGTTAGCCAAAATATTGCTGAAACTATCATTAAAATTAATGAAGTTATATAGATACAAACGATTTGCCAAGAAATATGTTAGCATTATAAATGCCATGAGTTTTAATTTAATATTTAAAATTTCAAGTCTCTACTATTAAAAAATCGCAGATTGCACAAATTAAATTACATCCTTCCAATTCCTTCCTTCAAAAGTGAACTATGTTTAAAAATAACTTATTAAAAACCTCACTTAAAGCCAACTAGTTTGTTAATAAAACTCAACTGGATTCGGCGAACTCCATTAATTAATTTTAATATAATCGAAAAAATGTTGAATAAACCGAGTTATATTTGATATTTTATGGCATCATTAAAATGTAATGTATATATTCAATATTTTATGGAATAATTAAGTAACGCACAAAGCATAATTAAAAGCAGAAACTGAAACCGTGGCAAGACTCGATGCATGTTGCATGTTGCCTACTTTGTGGCAGCAGACAAACTAATGGCAGCGGCTGCAGAAATTATATACTAACAAGACTAATTGCATCGACTGGCATTTGGACTAAAGTGGATCGGGTTAAACAAATCGAAATGGGAGCACTCTCGACACGAGTGCAACAGAAAAAACAACAAGAGCAACTTAAGCTTGGCTGCTGACATGGAAAAAGCCACGTTCATGTTGCCTGATTGACATACAAAGCCATACCGAAAGATGGAGCCGGGGGCCAGCAACTGTCATGTCTCAATAGCACACACGCACACACTGACAGACACACACACACACTGACAGATACACACTCTGCAGGAGTCTGTTGGCAGCAGCTCCATCCGGTGTTACAACTTTATCAAGAATCGCACAGTGGGCATTTCAGACTATTTTCACGACAAAAGTAAAATACTTAAGAAGTGACGGCAAACAATAAATAAAGTTAATTGTGGTGCGATTTGTGGTTTAAGTGGGCAACAATAAGGAAAGTTTATTAATAAATATATCTTAATTAAGTATTAAGTGTCTCATTTAACATATGCATCTACAGCTTAAGCCCATTAACCAACTAGCTAAAACTTGCATTATCCATTAGCCACTTAATTAATGCTTCTAGATAGCTCGATGGTGCATTTTGTCTGAGGAGGAGGAGGGGGGGGCGGGAGTGGAAAAGTGCAATTCATTAACAATTTGCAGTCGTGTCTTTAGTGGCCTCGCCTGGCGCCAAGTCAAGTGGCCCCTGTCAGGCAGTTTGTCCTGTCCGTCGGATTTTACAGCCGCAATTAAAGCAGCTTAAAGAACATGTGGCATTGTTAGCTCAGTGGCAGCAGTCGCCATTAGCTGTTTGAGGCGCAACACGTACGCATCGACGGCTTGGTGACAAAAACCAAAAAGGGATTTAACCAAAACCCAATTTAATGACGCCTCATAAATGAGAAATGCAAATGTGGCAGATTTTTATGGCAGGCAATGTGGCATTGCAAAACCCACAGCAACTACTTATTTTTTTCGTATGGCTAACACCCGCAGGTACCTTAAAAGGGGTACCTGCTCGGAACTACCTGCGCCCGGTCAGCCCATATAAATGCCCCAGCCGCAGAACCAGAGCACACAGTAGCCAAAAGTCAGCCAAAGAGTGAACATATCAGTGCAAGTTTCAATTTAAATAAGTGACCACAAGAAATCGCAATTATGGGCAGCACACAATCCAGCATGGACTCCGCCTCCAGCAACAATAGCGGCAGCGTCGGCTGCTTCTCGCCCCGTCCGCGTTTTGGGCAGCTGTTCACCAAGCTGCGCCGCAGCCTGATGCGGCATCTGCGACCGCGCAAACGCCGCAGCGGCTTTCAGCGCGGCTGTGGTGCACGGACCGCGCTGCTGCGGCCGATGCCCCGTTGCTCGTCGTTTGGCAGCTGCAGCACTTTGCTGACGCCCAGCAAGAAGCAGAAGCAGAAGAAGTCGCCGGCGGACAACAATTATGCGCAGTGGAAAAGCATGTTTGAGCATGAGTCAGGCAAACGGGTGGCGCCACCTAACGCCCAGCGGCTGCACGACATCAGCGAAGCGCTCTCCGGGCAAACGACGCCGCGCGGCTTTCCCTCCCACACGGACACACGACGCTGTCCGCTGCTCGCCGAACAGCAGCCGCCCATCGATGTCGACACCAATGTGCGTCGTCGGCTCAGCTTTCGTCTGCCCAGCGGCAGCCAGGGCAGCGTGCGGCGTCTATCGGCCCGCCAGAAGGCCGCCCAGGCCAAGCTGGAGGCCCAGCTGCAGCGAGAGCTGTGCGATCTGGAGGAATACTACGGCGCATTTCATTATGCACGCCGCAACGAACGACGCATTTGAGATCGGGTGCAAGGATGTGATCGAGGAAATCCTAATGTGATAGCATTTAAAAGTAATGTTTAATTTAATGTTTAACCCAACGCAAAAAT
The DNA here is from genome assembly GCA_004143845.1 of Drosophila lacertosa. Lineage (NCBI taxonomy): Eukaryota > Metazoa > Arthropoda > Insecta > Diptera > Drosophilidae > Drosophila > Drosophila lacertosa. The sequence goes on from SCDZ01000132.1 coordinate 372,887, forward strand.
GTTAGTTTGAATGTAATTCAGTCTGCACTAAAGTAGTAAAAAGCATCCGCATCAATCAGTCAATCATTTTAAGAAACTATGTCAAACTATCAATTAAAATTAATATATATCTAAATAAAGCACTTTAACAATAAGATAAATGTCGAATGTTTCTTTAACAGTCATTCAATCAATCATCAGTCATGCATGAATGTAATTCAGTCTGCACTAAAGTAGTAAAAAGCATACGCATCAATCAGTCAATCATTTTAAGAAACTATGTCAAACTATCAATTAAAATTAATATATATCTAAATAAAGCACTTTAACAATAAGATAAATGTCGAATGTTCCTTTAATAGTCATTCAATCAATCATCAGTCATGCATGAATCTAATTCAGTCTGCACTAAAGTAGTAAAAAGCATCCGCATCAATCAGTCAATCATTTTAAGAAACTATATCAAACTATAAACTAATATTAATATATATCTAAATAAAGCACTTTAACAATAAGATAATTGTTCCTTTAACAGTCATTCAATCAATCATCAATCAACAAATAACTCATCTGTAGTAACTTTAATTAATTATTTATAAGACCCTTAAGTATGCAAACTCAATATGTTTAAATTAAATTTGAATTAAAGTCTGCATGTAACAAATGTTTCAAAGCTTCAATCAATCAATCAACCAAAACCATCAGCAATAGAAGAAACACAAATTGTTTCCACTCAATTAAGCAATGAACAAGTCGAATTAAGCAGAAAACTAACTTTGACTAATTAGATGAATAATAAATAAAAAAATCAAATTAAAAATGCAGTTTATTTTACTCATTTCACGTTGTTTTATATATATAAAAATGAAGTTAATAATTCAATTGAATCAATCAATTAAAATGCATTTATGCACTTTTAGCTTATACATACTCAGCTATGTTTACAATCACATAATTGAAATAAGAAGTATTACCTGCAAGAGAAATGTAAAATAGTTTATTAGTAGTTAATCAATCAGTCAATTAATAAAATAATAAATTTTAGGGAACTTATTTAAGTAATTTTATTGGAAACTTTGAGTAAAAGCCTTAGTCAATCAGGTAGTGTATATAATATTTTACTTATGTGTGCATTAATTTATCAAACAACTTAAAAAGATTTTTGATATATATGTGATATCAAATAAAACTTGATTTATTTTCACCAATTGAATTTGTGTGAATTAATTTGGCAATTAAGCATCAAATCAATCAATTGGCATAAATAAGAAATATGGAAAACATACTTTATTAAATAAATAAGACAAAATAAGATAAATGTAAAACAGAGCAAACAAAAATAAACATCAATCAGTTGTGAATCAAGATAGAAATTATTTTCATAGAAATGCCATATTTAAAGATTTGATTTACAGACTGATAAGTCAATCAATCAATGCATATGCAAGAGAGAAATAAATGTTTTAATAATATAAAATTTTACATTAATTTCAAATTGCATTTGATATTATGCATTGTAGTGCAAACAAACCAATCGATCAATCAATTGAGTATAATTAATAAGAACACAACTGCAATATAACTGTAAATTTGGAATGTTTCCTTGTGTATTCTAGACGCCCGTTAAAGCAAGTTGTGGCAATTTTGGCCAGCAGCAATTAGAAGGCTAAAATCCGAAATGTCTACGAGCTCAATACAGTTTGTCTGTGATGTATGAAGATAAATCAGCTTTAACTAAATGGGACACTAATTGGGGGCGTTCGCGCTGCCAGCTCTAATTTCAGTAGTAGACTTTTCCTCTGCAGTTGGACCAAAAAAAAAAAAAAAAAAAATTATGTGAAGGAAAAGGCGAACGCCACCAAATGGGAGCAGGGTCAGTGGCGGCGGCTGTGGCAATTAATCAGCGTCAATGAATCTGCTGCCAACGAGCAGCAGCCAACAAAAAACAATCAACAACAACAACAACCAAATCCAAAGCAAAGAAACCCAAATGAAAATCTAAGCCAAAATGCAGCCAAAAATGCAACAGTCAAAAGAACGAGAACAAAAATTATGTGGCAAGAGGGGGGTTTTAAAAGGTGGGGGGGGGGGGGTGTCTCAGTGTGTGTGTGGTGAGGTGTACGTGACTTTGTGGCATTGTAATTAGTGTACCCAATGCTTTGTAAAAACCCTAAACATGCAAAAAACATTGAAATACTAGACTGAGGGAAAAGAGAAGTAGAAAAAATGGGTTAATGTAGCTAAAAAAAATGCTAGAGATACAGATAGAAAATAGGAGCTGAGTGAGAGAGTGAGATAATAAGGGAACCTTAATTAAACGAGACTATAGAATTAGGAGCGAAAGAGATAGACAGAAAAGATCACAGTAGGAAGAGAAATATAGCTAAATACATACATATATTTATATAAAGAGAGTGAAGGACCAAAGGAAAGATTCAAAGAAAGGAAATGCTTTTAGACAAAGACTAAGAAAAAGAAATTTAAACAGAGATAGACAAGATCAAAGCGATGGAGAAAACAACAGAAAGCTAGACAAAGAAAGCTATATGTTTCTATGTTACGATAGAGGTAGAGAATATATTTAAGAAACAAGAAGAGAAAATATATCATATCATAAACATATAAATAAGATTCAAATGTTTTAAATCCTTATAAATAAATTAAAGTGAACATTTTAAAAAAATATGTATATATATATATGTTTAAAGAATTAAACATAAGTAATTTTGAATTTCCGATGGACAAAGAAAAGGAAAAAAAGTATCCTAACTATTATTGTTGGCATAAAAGACCTTCTTAGTCCTTTTTTAAATGTTGTATCTCTATAAAATGGAAACCTTAATAAAATACAGTCAAGGCAGATTTAAAAACTTATTTTCCATTTCAATAATTTCCAAATTAGAGACTAAAATACAGAACTTAATGCAAGAAACTTGTATTAGGACCTAAAGGAATGTTTTTCCAGAGTCTGCTCTCAAATATCTGTTTGTAAGTGCGACAAGAATATTCTGGAAAAGCGTTAACCGTTTATCTGTTTTCGCTGTGTTTTATATGCGTTTCCTTTTAATTTTCCTCGAACACTTCAATCAGCTAATTTCGCAGCTTCGCTCCATGGGCGAAGGGCGTTGGTTGATGGGTGATGGGTATTGATGATGTGTCCATTTCTTTATTTGTGTTCGAGCATTTTTGTGTGTGTTTTTCGCGCAGCTGTCGCTGGCGATTTAAATTTGATTGAGAAGAGTGAAAAGGCAACGATGAAGCAAAATGCAAAATGCGAGATTCATTCATTAGTCAAACGAAAAAAAAATTAAGAGAGATGCGTTGACGTCTGGCCGCCAAGGGGGAATGGGGGAATGGGGGGTATGGGGGTTGGGGGCGGTCCCCTCACGAAAGATTTATGCGGCTGCCAAGTGGCAGGCGAAATGCCAGAGAAAACGACGCGCCACATAATGCAAATGCCGCAATGAAATATTTGTGGCACTTGTGGCGCCGACAGACGCGAGACACACGAAAGCAAAAACAAAATGAAAATATATATAAAAAAAAATGATGACAACAAGTTGAACGAACCGCAAAACTGACCACCAAAATTTGGCTAAAGTTCAAACGGACTGGGCTGAGGGGCGTGGCTATGGGAAATTAACTCAATCAATGGTTGCCCAACTTAAATCGCAGCTAAAAGAATCAACATTTTGCCAGCCTATCGGGCACATTTATCCAAATTGTTGTTGCCCATAACAAACCTCACTGTCCACTTTGGCAAGGGCCAAATCGATGGACAGAAGTCAGAAGCCAAAAGCCACAGAGGGACGGACGGACGGACGCGTCACGTGCGTTCTTTCGGCCGGGCAAACAAAATCAACAAATGAAAACTAATAGGCAATTATAAGCAAATGTCTACAAGCACAACAGCAAAAGGAAACAACAAAATAAATACAAAGCAGAAAATAAAAGTAAAACAGACAGCTAGACAGAGTCAAATTTAGCATGCAACATGCGGCGACGTCGATGCCAACACGCGGCGTATGAGTAACGTGTGTGTTTACCAAATGTCGCACTCACACGTACGTCCACACAGCAGCAGCTAAGCAAAACATGTGCGCTGAACGGAAACTTTAACAGCTCAACGAATTTCTAATGCTCTAATAAAACAAACAGACTGGTCAGCTTGACCTTATGTTAGGGTATATATATTTTATATATTGCGAACTTAAAGCGAACTTATTTGGTTTGTCTGTCTATTCATATTAACAAATATTAATCCTGATTTTTAAGGCTAAGCTTGGTATATTCTCCGTAAATTAAAAACCTGTAAATTTTATAAAACATAATTAAAACTCAGACAAAAAACCACTTTATTCTCAGACTTAATTTGTTTTTTTACTGTAGATAAGTTAAAAGAACCTTTAAAGACGAAATGGGAAAAGTAACTACTTTCAAGAGAACAAAGTCAAAATTGTCAAAATTTATTTAAAAGAGAATTTATGCCCAAGAAACATGTGAATAAATACACAATAATCAGACTACCTGATTAAAATAGCATATAATCCCACATAGTAAGGGTATTCACATGAGCCAAGACAGCAACAAAATAAAGAAGAAAGAAAAGAGAGAAGCGAACAGAACAAAGCTGCTCAGATTTGCCAAGAGCCAAAGGCAAACAACGTTGACACAGAAGAAGCAGCAAACTAAGAGCTTTAGGAGGGGGGAAGAGGCGCGAAAGCGTAGGGGCTGGAGGGGGGGGGGGGCGGAAGTAGCGCAAGACAAACAGCTCCGGCCATATACTTTTCAATTTTGGGGCGCAGACTTAATGCCGCTGCAGTCGAGGCTGAGGTCGCGTCGCAATGAATCACAGTTGTCTCCCCCCCCCCCAAAAAAAAACACCCCACCACACTAAAGGCAATTACGCGACGCTTAAGAAGAGCGGGAGCGGGAGCGCGAGTGGAAGGGGGGGGGGGGGAGATTTAGTGGTGGATCCTTGCGCGGAAGTCAGCATAAATGATTGCATACGTGCAGGCGCTGTGTGGCTGGTAACATTTTTGGCTAATCAAATAAATTTGTCAGTTTATGAGAGTTGCCGCATTTCACGCATTTTAAGTGGGTCGCCCCCCCCCCCCCCCCCCCCGTCTCCCTCTCTAGCATCCTTACATTCTCCCCCACTCTCTCTCTCTCTCTCTCTTTTTCTATTTGAACGTCCCTTGCTGTGGCTTTGACTTAGCCGCCAGCTATTTATAAATGCCTTAAAACTTAATCATTCGACGATTTGGAGTTTGCTTTATATACCCCGTACTGATTATAAAAATAGTTAAAAGCGGGTATGCTGATTTTAGAGGAGGTCTTGTAACAGGTGAATGTAAATCATCATAAGCAGTCTATAGAAATATATTTAAGTAAATGTTTAGAGTGTTTGCTTAGAAGATACCCTGCATCCTACTTCACTCCATGTGGGTAGCAGTACTCGTCCACAAGATACCCTAAAGGTTTTGAACATATTCTGTATTCGACATCCTACTGGGTAGCATAAAGTGATTTAGGATACAGGGTATCTTCCAGGCGAGCACTCTTAAATGGCATGCTCAAACTATTTATTTGCTTATGGCAGCTCAATGAGGCGTGAGGTGTGTGCGCGTTGAGGAAGTGAATGAGTTTGTGTGTGTGTGTGTTTGAGTGTGAATGAATGTGCGTAGACACAATATTAAAGCCGTGTATCTGAGTTGCAATAGACAAGGCTTGAATGAAGCATTTTAAAGCGCTTCGATTTTGTGGCCAGAAGGCGGTCACCATTCCATTCCCACCCCCTTCCAACACACCCGATAAACAAACACAAACAAACACCACCCTCCCCCCTCCCCCCCTCTCCACGCCTGGTACTCTGATTCTATTTGTAGCCTATGAAATTTGATTTGTCGCTATTTATTAAATTTTTATTTTTCAATTTATCGGCAATTTTCGCACTTTGTCGATGACAACACGACAACAGGACAACATGGAAAGAAAGGCGCCCCCTCCAGCTCTGGCCGAGCAATCTGAAATCTACATTTCTGTCCCGTTGCTTTATTTCTGCTTGCGGTTGGCAACGTCATTCGCAGCCGCTCTCTCGTTGGCAACGCTATCAAATCGTTTTATTTCCTTTTGACGCTTCCGCCGGCGGCCACTTCAGTTCAGGCCGGGACATGCCACGTTGAACGCAATGCCTCATGCATATATTACACGCTGTCCCACACCTAACAATCCCCACATCCTTTTACCTCCTCCCCCCCCCCTTCATCCTTCCGCTGTGTCGCCGTGTGAAGGCTGGCATTCGCGTCTGTTGACGCTGACGCTGATTGTGTGCAAATGATAGCAATATGGTAACAATCTTTATGCCTCTACCTTACTGTGTACACAGTTCAGCTGCCCCTAATCACTCCTTAAAGTCCTTCCCTTCCACATCATCCAACAATTTGCTATTACTGCTTTGCGCATCATCGTCATCATATTCTTTCTTGTTTTTCCCCAGCAAAAATATCTCACTGAAAGTTTTATTAAATACTATTTCTGGGAACTGCCTTTGTTAAATAAAAACCAGAGCTATTTTCACAGAATTATTAATTAAGTTTGTGTTCCACGAAATGGCAAACAATAAGCTGCATTTTTTTATATCTATATTCAATCAATATTCAAGCCAGAAATGCACGAATTTTGCTGCAGCTGCTTAACATAGATGGCCAATGTTAATGAGAGTTCGCTGCAGACTTTACTCAAAAGGTACTGTAAAGATATACAGGTACAGGCTTCATAGATTAAATTTAATCTTAAATTTTCGCGGTAAGCTTAAGAAATTATGTTAATAACAGCATGTTGCTGACTTAACATACTACGCAAATGTAAAATACTCGACTTTATTGATCTGTTAAGAGAAATAACTGTTTAACATAGGAAGCTTATGTTATTGAAAGCATAGGCTTTTAATATGAAAACAAATGGATAAGAACCATGCAAGAGTATTAGGATTTTAACTAGATTTCTATTTAAATAAAGCACTTTCACAAAGCTTAATTTTCGATAATTTAAAACATTTTGTTGTACACCTAATATGACTTTGTTTTAATTGTGATGAACTTTACAGGGCATCTGCCTATTGAGCATGCTTGCATGTAATGCCATACTTGGCTTGCCGCTTCACGCTGTTTGTTGTGTTTGTTATCACGATTGTTATTATGAAGATTTTTGCGCTTTCCGCTGGCCTGTCTTGGCATATATGCAAAAATGTTGCAAACAAATCATTTGCATGCGCGCCAGAGTAAATGTGTGTGTGTGTGTGTATGTGTGTGTGTTGGTGTTACTGTGTAAGTGTGTGGGTTGACAGAAACAAGTTCATCATGTCATAAATTATTACGGTGCTGCTTTGTATGCGCACTCACAAAAGCAAATTAGATTTTTTTTGCCGTTGCGATACTTTCTTGAGCGAGCTTTAAGATATTGTTGGCCACTCGCTTGCTCGCTCGCTCGCTCGCACACACAGTTGTTGTCTCTGTTGTTTGATTCGTATGAAGTTGGCGCTTAATTAAATTTTAATGACACTGCACACAACACTAAATCATGCCACAAATCCCGCTGGATTTCAGCTGGCAGCGGCAAATTGAGATAATAAAACGCCAAATGGACACGCACAATAAATTGAGGGCCAGCCCAGGCAGAAAGCCACCAACAACACCAAGAAAATGAGGGGAGCGGGGGGAGGACGGCTCCAACTTGCCTAAGACTCTTGTCTGCAGTCTTGCAGCCAAAGCCCACTTAAGGCGCACGCGGCGTATGCGTTACGCAATTAGTGGAACTTCAGTTCAACGAAAGGGGGGAGGGGGGAGGGGGACGGGTGGCGAGGGGACACACACCAAATGACAAAGGGATAAAAGGCATTTGCCGAAAAATAAATTAGGCAGCGCGAACAACGCACAGCGAAGGGGGAAGTTCGCGGCAAGGACATCGCTTGTACCTAAGCCTAAGCGTAAGTGCCAATTAAAAAGCTAACAACAATAAAAAATAAATATAAATAAAATTGTATAATGCACCACTAGAAGTTACCCTGTACATAGCTCTAGACAAGGCACATATGTTAAATACATTTATATATTTATATATAAACATAATCTACTTTCTACTTTCCATGACATATAGATGAATAAAAAGTTATAATAAAGCTTAACATACAATCCTATATACCCCATTAAATGCACTTTCAATAGGTGCAGGGTATGTTATAAAAAAAGGAAAAAGAAAAGATGAAAATAAAAGCGAAAGCAGGAACATAAGTAAATGATAATGAAAGGGCATGCTAAATAAGCGCAGACAACCCAGCAATAAAATTAGAAAGTAGGCGGCACAGAGGAGGAAAATGCTTTGGAGGCGGGTTGGGGAAAAGGCAATTGCCTCATTTAATGTGCCGCACAACAGCAACAACAACAACAACAACAACAAGTGAAACCGAAACACTAATGCGGTTTTCGAAATGTTCAAGAACTGATTACTGCGGGGATTATAGCCAAAAAGAAAAATGGAACGAGCCACGAGAATAGACCAAATGTGTAAGCCTTACTTTAAAAGTTAATTCAAATACACTATTTGAATTATTATAAATATCTGTATATTTATGGAAAAAAATTGAAAAAGAAACCAAAGATTTTTGTTTAGTTGACTAAAAATATATTTAACTATTAACAAACATATATCAAGTATATTTTTTATATTATTTATAATAGCAAAATAAAGTTTTCATATTAAGCATAATTTCTACATAATTGGCTTTTATGCGGAAATAAAGCGAAGTGAATTCTATTGTGTTTTTACTCAGAAGCTACCAAAGTGCTTAACGAAACCAAATGAATACCTTAATAAGCTATTGACATGTTTATAAAGCTATTATATAGCAGTAAGTGAAATAACGATAAATATCCTTAATTAACCTTTATGCATCTTTTCTTTAGCTTTTTTTTGTATGCCAATTATGATAAATATCCTTGTGCATTATTAACGTCAAAAGTTAATCAATAAACACAGTTTATATAGCCCATTATCTGTAATAACTTGTTTGATTATCTACGATTATTATTATTTTACTAAACATTTAATGGCAGAAAGAGATATGTATAATAGAAATAATAATAGCAAAAAATCAATCACAATTAAGCTGTTGATTTCACTACATTTTTGATTATTAGAATTGAAAATAATTATATGTAATAATAAATCATAATTAGGCCAAAGCAGCAAAAAAAAAAATCTGTCAACATTTTTGAATTATTAATGAATGTGCAAAAGTTGTTCGTTTCATTTCCGGAGCCATTGCCGGGTTGCATTTATCACGCGTTGCTGCAGCTGCAGCAAAAAGCTATTTTACCAGCATAATACACACATCTATAAGCCAAACATCCCACACACACACTCGCATACTCACACACACATTCAAAGTGCGGTGCCTGCTTTGATACGCTCAGTTTAAAAAACAAAGGAAATTGAAAGAAAATGTGTAGCATACTTAGAAGCGCGCTTCGGCGAGCAAAGTGGCATTGAAATAACAATAACAATAACAATATAGAGAACAACAGCAGAAGAAGCAGAAAAGAACAAACGACACAACAAAAACAACTGCAAAAATGCTTGCCAAGCTTGTTAGGGACACAAGAGTAGGGCAGGCGACGGTGGCGAAGGGGGGCGCAGGGAGGGGGCGTTAGGGGACTATCATTTTTCTTCAAGGCAAAATGTAAATGACGCCATAATTGCAGCCATCAAATGAAGCAACAATAACAGCGCGTATGTTCGACTAGAAGATGCCCTTTAACAAACGAACTAACAAATTGATTGGCCTGACTTTTATAAAAACTGTTTATTGTTGAATTTTAAGGATCATATTTGGAATATACATACATATGCTAATTGTATATAAAGTGTATAAAGTGGTATAAATCAGAGCAACGCTTATCTGCCTGGCTTTTTTGTATGAAGAGACATTCCTTATATATAAATAATTAGCTTCAATTTTTAACATAGTTTCGACCTTTTATTGCAGATCACACAAAGGCCAAAATCAGCCAGATTGAAGCACTATATATTATAGTCGATAACGATAGCTAACAGTTGAAAACAAAACTTTAACACGTTCAATTATATTTGTTATAAATATCTCCTAATTCTAATCGAATATAATCCTAATGTTTGTCCTTCTTTTCGCGTTGAGCATACCCATACTATTTACTAATTCTCAATGAGCACAGGGTATAAAGCGAAATGAAACAAATGAAAAGAACAGCAGGTCAAAATCCCAGAGCCAATAGCCGAAACCAGACCTGCTCCTGCCACGCTCAGCCCCAAAAGGCAACCCCCAGCCCTACTTTAGTTCAATTGCCTGACGCCAAAATGCGGAATGAATGCGTGCAACTAAGCGTTGCAAATCGAGCCGCATCCCGAAACTTGCCTCGTTACCATTTGATAGGCTCACAAGCACACACACACACACACACACACACAAAGAAACCCCATCCAAGCCATAAACTTTCAACTTCTGTAGGCTCCTTCAAACCCCCCCCCCCCCCTAAGTTGCCACGCCTTTTGCTAACTCCCCAAGCAGCGCTTGATATCAATTGCCTCAGTTTTTGGTTTTAGATTTGGCTGCCGCGTAACTTTTGCGGTTTTGCCGGGTTTCCTCTCGTTGGTCCACTTGGCCACCTGCCCACAAGCATTCCCCCTTTGCTCGATCCCGTTACAACTGCTTGGTTAGTTGTTGGCTGTCGTTCTGATTGTTTGCCCAACGGATATTAAGTCAATTGCAGCCGCCGCCCGCCGCTTGCCCCAAAAAGTATGCTACGCATATTTAATTTTATGATTTCTTTTGCGCTTTCACAAAGGGACTATCCGCATAGGTTTTCCCAGCGAAATTGGCAAAAGACGAATGTGAAATGCCCTTTAAGTTCCGAGAATTGATTATTATCTTTGTAAATGATTGTTTTAATTGAACTAAACTTTGTCTTTAGGGCAGCATTTAAAAACTTTGAATTTAACTCAGAAGGCTTAACATTCCTTTTACAATAATTTCAAAATATTTTCTTAAACCTTAAAATTCCCAGCTTTGACTTTAGCATTATTTTAATTTTATACTTGACTAAAGTCGATGACAAAACAAATTTTTATTTTTACAACGACGCGTTCAAATAGAACACACAATTAGTAAGAAATTTGTGTTGGATTAGTTTCAGTAACTGTTCAACATATTGTAAGTCTCAGTTTGCGGTTGATCCTGGCACTCGTCGGCATGTCGCAGCGCACACAGGAGGAGCTGCAACAGCAGCTGATCAAGCTGGGCTGGACAATTGGACAGCAAGCGCAGTTTCCGCAAGTTGCCGGCGAGGTGATACCCCTACGCCAGCTGGCCACGATCACCCTAAGGGAACAGTCGCCAGCCAATGGCCCCAAAGGGAATCAGCCCAAAAGTACCCAGAATCAGGATGAGGCGCCAAATTCAAAGCAGTAGAAGGGAGAGGAAGTGAGAGAGTCCCAGGACATAGCTTTCCCTAAATGATTCATCTTTGGCAATCAAATCAAGCATCGTTATATATATATATACATATGTATATATAAATTTGACTAACTGCGAAATCAATACACATTTTAGGCAAATACTATTGGAAGCTTTGTTTAAATTGGTATTTAAGTATTTTGGGAATACCCTTCAAAAGTTGATTTATTTTTATGGTTACATTATTCCACTAAGAATTGTCAAAAACTTTGCTTTGAAAATCTTTTGCCATTTGGAATTTTTTATAGCAACTTTAGAAAAGATTATTAAAGAAGGTCTTTAAAGTATCCTCAAAGTAATATGAAAAGCCTCTGAACATTATGATATATGTAATATATAAATATAAGCTTTGAAAAAATATATAAATGTATATGGTAAGGACATATTTAAAGGCTCTGTGTACAAAGTAAATCACAGTTTAACAAATGTCAACAAAACAAAAGCGTGTCCTTCAACAATTGCCAACAAATTTCAACGATGATGCGATCTAACATCATTGAAGAACATTTCTGTGGACTTTCCTTGGAATTCCTCACGACTTTCAAATGTGCAACAAGGCCAGGAAAAAGGATACGCAAGCGTGTTTCATTGTTGATAAGCCCTTTACCCGACTGTAGACCTTGCAGTTGTTTTCTTTCATTTATTTGTATTTTCTCTCGTTTCTGTTTGCTGGCTTTTTTTCTGCTTTTTTTTATATATATACATATATATATTTTATTTTTTTTTCGTTGGGCTAATGCGCGGCGAGCCGCTTGACCCGCGGTTGGGACGGGTCCTGGCTAGGCCTACATGCCGCCTTTTATCCTTTTGTGCGCGGCTTTTGTGTCTGTCCTTTATGCTATTTTGGCCTTTGTGCGAAAGGTTTGTGGCGCGTTGTTTGTTTGCCGTCTTATCGCTTATCGTTTATCGCTGTCAGAAATTGATTTCTAAGCAGCAAACCCAACAACAACAACAACCACAAAATGTGTGCGTGTGTTGTGTAGGGGTTGTGTGTCTGTGTGTGTGCCTATAATTATAAGGCCACTTTTGACTTTATGCCTTGCGGCCAGACCTTGTAATTTGTTGAACTGGAACTGGAACTGGAACTGGTTCTGTTTCTGTTTCTGGCGTTTGTATATGCAAATTAGAGGCCACGTTTGAGCATGTGGCAAGTGGCATGTTTAGCTAACTTGACTTGATATGCATAACTCAAATAAACAAACACTAAATTAACACACACGCAAACACACACACACACACACACACACACACATTCACACAGATACCTCTGCCTTTTGCGCTTCGGTTCGCATTTATCTAAATCAAATTGATGAATGACCGAAGCTAACACAGTCTGTGGCAAAAGTAAACGCTCACTGCCAGACCATTATGTGGTTTAGTTTAAACAAATAAATTACATATTCTGAATGCTTGACTCATTTAAGTTACCTTTTCTTACCTTTCACATAAATGCTTAAATACTTTAAATATTATTTAATTAACTGTTTAGGCTGTGTCTAAATTCTCAACGAGCACTTATTTGAGTACTTTTGTAATACTCACACCAAAAGCACTTCAAATGAGTGCTCTTTGAGTACTTGTGCAGTACTCAAATCTAAAGCTCTTTAATCGTTTTAAATTCAATTGCGTTCACAAATCAAATACCATTAAATTGAATGAGTGAAAGTTTATCCATTTATTTTTTATTGTGCTAAATATAAAAATAAATGAGTATCAAAGCGTAATCATTTGTAACAATAAAAATGAATACTTTTTGAGTACTTTTTGCAATACCGTAAAAGTAATTTAAACACTTCGAATAAGTCTTGGTGTATTCAAGTTCGTTTATAACTTCATGTGAATGTTTCTTATGAAAATGTTTTTAAATGCTTTACAATGTAAAAGAAATACTTTTTTAAAAGTTAATCCGAAGGTTTTTCCAAAAAAGTTTAACTTGTTAATTAACAATAGATATTCAAAAATACCCAAAAAAATTAAACTATAGAATGGATTTTCCAACTTCATTTGCTTACAAATTTAAAAATATTTGACCTAAGTCTTGAATCAATCTATTTTTATTCTCAACATTTTTTCTTCATAACAAAAAAAAATTGGGAGCTATACTTTTTCACAGAACTGTTTATCCCAAGTCAATATTAATAAGCAAAGATTTCGTTCGCACGCAGTGAATAAACATTTCTCCAAATTTGTGAATTCAAATGGAAATTAAACTCTTTTAGCACTGAAATTAAATTTGAAAATGCAAATTTCAAATAGAATAACAACATAAACAATTTATGGCCTATACGAATGTGTGTTTTGTTTGTTTGTATTTTGGCCAATGGCACAAAGTAAATGTAAGTCATGTAATTGCTGGAAGACATGCCGCAGCGACCGCATTTGTAAACTGCAGCCTGCATCTGCATCAGTGCACTGAGAGAAAATGAAAGTGATAAGTGAAATAGAAAGTCTCGTATTGCATTTGTTTTTAAGACGAGTAACATTTTACATATAATAACTTAGCTTATAAAATGAGATTTTAACTCAACTAACTTTACTTTGTTTTCTTTAAGTGTATCTGTATCTGCATTCCACACTCGTATCTGCAGTTGAAAGTTGTTGCTGCTGTTGCAGTTGCAGTTGAAATGTGTTTTTCATTTCGAAAATGTACGACAAAGTTTGAAGTGTTTCTTTCATTACGACAACACACACACACACACACACACACATATACACACACTCAAGTGTGTGTGCGAGAGAGATTTAAGTGTGTGTTAGCTGTGCCTGGCAAATCGCAGCTGCCTTTGTCTGAGAACTCAGCAATTACTCCAATGATAGCACAGAGAAATCAAAAGCAAAAACAATAAAAACACAAAAAAAAAGAACAGAGAAGAAAACTTTAAAAAGTTTTGCAGCTTCGCAAATGAAAATTGCTGACTCGTGCAAAGAATGTAATTAAGTAACCATGGCGAATAATCAGGTAACTAGGACAACTGTTTTAACACCAACAATTAGCCAACGTTTTAAGTGGCCCTGAATGACAATTAAGATAATAGACAACAAAAAAAAAAAATACAACCAAGTTCAATTATTTAACAATTGAAAGCACATTTCGATTAAGGCAATGCAGTTAAAAGTCAGCTTTTTAAATAAAATACCATGGAAAGCATTTAAATATGATTTAAGCCATGCGATAAGAACTTGTTTAATCACCACTAATAAGGTTAAACAAACTCGAGCTTGGTCAAATGGGTAACAATTAAAACTCGAATCGAAATCGTAACGTTATCTATTTGGAAATCTAGGATAATCACACTTAAACATGAATAGTCTCGTTGCTAGTTCACATTTGCAATTTCAGCTCGATGGACATTGTCAACACACACACAGTACACACACACACACAGTACACACAAGAAATACAAACACACCACAGACATGTATGGAAAACCTGATCTTACATTTGGGGCATCCATTACAGGCCAGAGTAGGGAGGAAGTGAGTAGGCAACGAGTTCTGTTGGCCAAATTCGCACCGGCAAACAATGCACATTTTGTGGGCCAGGCCCAGAGCCAAATGCCAGTAATTAGAAGGGGAGGCAGAGACCCCCAAAAAGCAAAGGACATGCGAGGAGGAACAAGGAAAGCAGCTCAGCGGCGGCAGCTGCGTTGGGCATGATAAACTAACGGAAATGAGGACCCGTAACCAGAAACTGTAGCTTCAAGAATTGAGATCTGGGGGCAGCGGGGGGCACGAGGCGTGTCAACTATTTCATTTAGTTAATTATGCACTGGGCCGTTTGCAAAATTAATCCCCTCGGCCAGAAGAGCGTCCCCAGAGTGGAATTGGACGCAATTCTGTTGTGGCGTAACCCAAATTTAAAATGGCCAAAATAGTTGTTTATAACATAATAGAAATGTATACTTTAAGTAAACCAAATAACTTGAACATAAATTAATGAAAATTCCAAGGCAAGAACTTTATATTTGTCTGTAAATTATGAGCATAGTTTTATGGTAATAAACAAATTATTTAGCCATTCCATTATTGAGCTATTTATGGCGTAATTAATATTTTTTACAATATATTTTTATTACTTTACTTTTAATAGATTTATTTATAGGGGAGAATTTATGCTGCTCTTATAAACAATTTTTGATATTTTAATATTTCTGTAACTAGTAATAAAAGCATATTCAAATATAAATTTGAGGTCTCTATAACAATTAACACAATAATCATTTAACAATTATTTGTGCTCATAAATACACTTATATAAAAGAAACAACTATTTAATAAAGGATAACTGCTAGTCGAGCACACTTTTTAAGTTCCCACACTTTGTTTGTTTTTTGTCTGTGGCTAAAAAAAAATTGCAAATGCAAATGTTGTTTGGCTTTCTTTTGCGGCCAGCTCAATGGAAACTGGGTACAGCGGCAACAACAACAATTGGCCACGTTAACAGGTAGTTAACGGTTTTAGCTTAACTACCTGGCAACTCTGCGGCTCTCGGGCAGCTCATTAAAGAGTTGTCGCCAACTCGCCGTTGTTTAATGTGCCGTTGTCTCAGGCCACACTGTGCAACAGTGTGTGTGTGTGTGTGTGTGTGTTATTAGGGGGCGTGGCAGGATTTGCCCGCTTGGACTGTGGGCGTAACTGTTGTGCTATGCCGCATGCTGTGGCAAATGTGCGAAAGTGACACCGAAGACAACTAAACAAAGAGTATGTGTGTGTGTGTGTGTGTGTGTATGTAAAGGTGGGCGTAGCTTCTGTAGTCTAATCCGCTTTTGGTCACACATTTTAATTGAAATGCGTTTTTGATTATGATATTTATGGCTTCCTTGCAACTTGCTTCTGTTGAAAGTGATGACAATGAAAGGATCGTGATCGTAAAAGAAAACGTGCGAACTAAATGGAATTCAAAGTATTAACAATGATCAGGTTTTTAATGTAATGCCCAATACATAAAATCTACAATACAAAATAAATTAAAAAAAGGGTATAAATATTCTAAATACTTTCAAAGGGTCTTTATCATAAATTTAAATTGATTATTTGTAAGTTTGTTTTTTTATGATATTGTTCCACTTCTATATACCCAATTTCTATTATTTGTAAAAATCTAAATGCTTCTTATACATACATATATGACACAAATATCACTAACTATAATTAAATATATATTTATGATACATTAAAACACAGCATTTTAAAAGAACATTAAAAAAAGAAGAAGTATTTTTTCACTTAATTTTATTTAAATGCCAGTTAAAACCTCATCTTACACTTATATATTTATATATGCCTAACAAAAATTAGGTTGTTATATATAAACACAGTTAATTATAGCTTTATATGTCACGCATCCTTCAAGGATATTTCATCTCCCTTGTCACTGTATCTGCATTTGTAATTTGTCTACATTAAGGAATCGTGTTTTGCAGGAATTCACCTGCACTTTGTCTAAAGTCCCCGGGGGTTATTGTATCTATATGTATAGCAACTATTTTGGTTCATTTACTAGTTGATAGTTGTTGTTATTTGTTGTAGTTCGCCCTTGGTTTGATTTCATGACAGAATTGTCAACTCTTTTTTTTCTTTTTTGGTTTTGGGTGTGATGTCAACTCTGGTGACATCTCTGCTCTGCTCGCTGAGTGCTCGGAGACTCTTGAGCTGGCTTGACTAGGATTATTAAATTAATTTTAGCCTGTCATGCAACACGCACACACACACACACACACACACAAAGTGTGGCATATGTGTGTGAGTGTGTGGAAGCTTTTGTCTTTGGCACTTAACAATTCAATTTGTACAGCAACTGGGCCTAGACAACAACGAACGCCAGAGGAAGGCAGATTTTAGACAGATTTTCGGCTTTATTATCGCCAACGACAACAACAACAATATAAAGGCAAAATGTCTTTAGAGCTAATGAAATTAAAACGCGTGAACAGATTTTTGCACAGCGACAAAAAGCCAAAAAGAGACATCAACCCAAATGCGGGCCAAGATGGAGCGAGAGGGCAAAGGAGAGAGAAGAGGGAAAGAGGACAGCTCCTGGACAAAGCGCCAGGAGCCAAGAAAACGGTGCACTTAAAGTAATTAAGAGGACGCAAAAGACCAAATGAGAAATATTGCAAAATGCTCATAGAAAAAAATGGAGAGAAAACGTGACCTTTGCATTGTGGAAGTTAAAATACCCTGGCAGAAATAAAGCAAATTAAGTTAGCTGACCCGATATTTAACACATGTACATACATATATAATAGATATATTTGCTAACTCAGAAATCAAATAGTAAAAACATTTAATTTCACAACTGATTGTTCCTATGAGAATTATATGCTAGTAATCCAATCCTTATAAGATTATACAGATTTGTGCAAATTAATTTACAATTGAGATATTGTAAGAAATAAAATGTTTTTTAAACAAAAAACCGAACGATTGTTCTAATGGCAACTATATAATATACTTGCCCGATCCGGCTGATATATACATACATATATACTGCATGCAGAAAAATTAAAAAGCTATGCAAAGGTTTTTTGCTTATATAAAAAACGACAACAAATATATCAGGAATACCTTAAATAATTAAAGAGTATTAAAATGTGCGCAGGATAAACAAATTGTACAGAAAGTGAAAAAGAAAATGGAAAAGGAAATGGTGAGAATGCTGAAAGTTGGGGAGTTAAATATGTGGAAAATGTTCGCGAATAGCGTGTAAACAGCTTTGTAACTAGCCAAATGTGAGGTGAATGGGAAAGTAAGACTGAGAAAGAGAGAGAGAGAAAGAAGGAAAGAAAGAGAAAAGAAGTTGTCTCTAGATTAATTGAAAAAAAGTTAGGAAAAAGCAGACAGCCCTAAAATCATTGACAACTAAAAGCTGATTATAATTACAAAAATCTAGACATAAATGAAAAAACATAAAAATTAAAGAGCTCGTTCACAAAAGCAAGAAAACTGCTTGAACTTCAAAGAAAATGCAATCAAACATAATCAAAAATAGAGCAATACTAACTTAAGCTTTAAATAAAAAGGTTTTATTCATAAGTATTTTCTTAGATAGATAAAAGATAGTACATATGTATATATGTATATTTAAAAGCTTTTACAAATTTGTTTTAAAGCGGAAAAGATGAAAAAATTAAATAAAAATAATAATTAATAATAAAACTAAAATAAATAAAATGTAATAAAATAAATATATTAAATTATAAAACAAATTCATAGACTTATTTTAACTAGCTAACATATTTAAATTTAAAATAAAATCCATAGATTTTTCCTGCAGTTTTTAGCAACGTTTTTAATTTCAATTAGTTACCACATTTTGTTGGTCAACATTTTTTATACCATTTTAAAGCCAACCGCAATTCAAATGGCAATTAGAACCAATTACCTAAGCCCAGTCACCTTTTATACACTCACACACACACAATCAGAAATACATGTATGTTGCACTATTGTGCGGGTCAGGGGCAGCAATCATTGAATGGAGAAGGTGGGCTTTGTGGGGGGTTTGGGGATATCTCGTGTGTGGTCTCATAAATAAATGAATTGAGAAGCGAAAGCAGAAAACCAAATGCCAAAAAATAAAGAAAAAGAAGAAAAAAAAAGAAAACCCACACACACATCAAACGCTGCACGCAAATGGCAGAAGGGTAAAGCCCCAGCAGGAAAGTGGAAGGAAGCAACAAAAATTCATGCTTCATGCTTTACAATTTTCATTTTCATTTTCATTTCCAGTACCATTTGCATTCCTTTTTTTCGCCCATTTTTAATGCGTGTTTTATTGTATTTTTGTTAGGTACAAATGAAATGCACGAAACGTTCAAATTTTACAACACTGCAAAAAAAAATTAAACCAAAAACAAAAACAAACAAATGCCGGCGGCAAATGTGTGTGCGAGTGTGTTGTATGTGTGTGTGTTTGTGTTTGTATATGTGGGTGTGACAGCACGCAAAAATTCATATTGTTTTAGCCGCTGGCATCACAGCAAAGCAAAGTCCAAAGAGGAAGAGGGACGCAAAGGAAAGGTGCATAGTTAAAGGAAAACTAGATGAAAAGGGCAGGAAAATTTATAGGTATGCGCTCGCAAAAGAAGAAGAACTAACTGCGGGAATAGTTCAATGAAATTAATGGCAACTGAAACTGGTTAGCCAAAAAATGTTGGGAAACATTTGTTAGAAATAAACACTAGCTGAAATTTAATATACATTTAAGGTTAACTCTAATAAATAATTAATAATAATTATGGTAGTGGGTTTTAAATTTTAAATAATTAAACATTTTTTTGTATTATACAAAGTTGTTTTTTTTTTTTGAGCCATTTTATATTGGATAGGCATAAAACAGTTAGTTGTGATAATTAAATTGAGTTAAAAACGAATGTTATTTATAGTATATTATTATTCTATTAATATATATTATGTAGGTATTTAAGGTGACGTTTGTCCTTTCTGATAAGCTTAAAGCAAAATTCTACCATAAAACTGGAGGGAATATTCTTTCTTTTTTAAAAACAATTTTTACTCTTATATTAACATATATTTGTTATTAATGTAAATGATTTAAAAGCTGTCCTAAACTGCTCTCAAATGCAGCTCATTTAGCTAAAGGTGTTGCATATTTAAAACACCTTTAAGTGCCCATTTAACTGGCTGAAACGCTAACCAATATTAAGTATACGACCGTGGTCCAAGTGCGAACTCTAAAGAGGCAGCGAGAGAAAAAAAGAAGAAGAGAGAGAGAGAGAGAGAGGGAGAAAGGGAGCTGCAAGGTGGCAATAAATTCACATTGGGAATATATGTTCACAAATGTTTTTTGAGCAAATATTAAAATTTGTACATTAGAACCGCTAAAAATCAATCAAAAAAGGCGGCAATGTGCAAGGGAGTGGGTCAGAAAGGGGAGGGTGGAGGGGGGGGGGGTGTGGCGGCATTCGGAGGTGTCTGCCAAAAACGGGGGAGCTGACGGGTTTTTCATTGCATATTCGTAAACATTTCAGTGGCAGCTGCTTTTTCGCTGCTCGCTGTGCACAAATAAACGATAAACAAAATTTTTGCGCTGCTGTTTGCGAAAATTGAAAGCGTTTTTAGCATCTTTGCTTAATCATTCCCTTATTGTAATCATCATCAACATCAAAATGAACATGAACATGATTACATTGGCACACACGTTCTCTCTCTGTGTGTGTGTGTGTGTGTTTACGCCTCGTGTCGCATTTTTTTTGAAATTTTTCAAATTTGTCAACTGTGTTTGCGGCCGCAGCCAGTCGCAACCACGCCCCCGCCCCCGCCTCCTCAACTGGCAAAAGAACGCACATGCATATGATACATGTCGGCTTTATTTCGTATTTTGTTTCATTTTGTGCCTCGCTTTTTTTCCATACAACAACGATTACAATAACAAAAGCCGCAGAAAATACATTTTTTATACTTTGCACCCATTGAAAATGATTGCTAAAGCGGGCTTATTGCTTTTGTGCGTGATCTGGGTAAATTTTTATATTAATAATGTACTCATTGTCCGTTATATGTTAATAAGTATTAGTACCGTTACCTATTAATAATATAGTTGTACTATAAATACTAGGATTTTTGATTATTTATCTGCGGTTTAAAACGCTAGAGAAAGCATAATTATTTTATTTTAAATTTTAATTTTGTTTAAAAGTATATTTAAAAGAATATAAAATGGTTCCTCAATTGGTTTCGATTTTGTGATAGTTTTTGTAAGCTAAAAATATCAACTTTGCATATTTAGCCATCAGTATTTAAAAACAATTTTAGTATTAAAAAAATTCTCTTCTCAAAATAAATCATTTTTCCTTTTTACCATATGACGAAAACTTTTCTTAGCTTACGAGCCGTGGGTTTATATAAAATTTAATATACATATACATATAATATATTAACACATTTATCAGACTTGAAAATCGGATAGCTATCGAACAATAAAAGACTGAAGCTTTTATCTAGGTATTTGTCTGGGTTTAAGTGTAGAAAAAGAATTTATATAATTTAAATAACAAAAAAATACACAGATAAATAGCACACATACAGGGTATCGCCTAGTCTTGCACCTGCGAACGTTTGCATGTATTTGATTTTTGTGGCCCCTTTTTGTGGCTTTTGTGTTTTGCCCAGTGGTTAAAAATGGCTGAAACTTGATTTTGGCTGCGTCCTTTTGGTTCTTATTGCTGATTTCTGCCGAACTTTGAAATATTATAATCTTGATATATTATCCTTAATTGGTGGTAAGAATATTAGATGTTGGTGATAAATAAAATAACCAATCAGATTTATTTTGATGATATTTTATTTTGGTTTTAATTGAAAATGAAAAAAGATTTATGCTTTAAAAATAATAATCTATTGCTTTTGCCTAAAGCTTGAACAAGTTGTTGCATGGTATAAAATTTATTTTGTTTTTTTTTTTGTAAAGTTAACTTAAAGCTGAACTGAGCAAGCTTCCAATGTTACTTTTTATAGCCAATATTTATCCTTAAAAGGCCATTCTTTTGCTGTAAATTTTGACTATTTTATTTTGGATTGTGTAATCGAATGATTTAAGCCAAAATGCTGAGTGTATTGAGAGCTGATAGATAACCAGCTTAGCCTTTGAGTGCGCATCGCGTTGGAAGCTCTTTGGGGAATAGCTGGCAGCGCTTACGGGACTAACCAGATAAAAAGCCCATTATTTTATGGTTACAAACAGAAACAAAGCCAAGGTCCAAATCAAAGCCAGACATACAAACACACGCAGATAGGAAGGGAAAGAAAGAGAGAGAGACAGTAAGAGACAGCTGTGAGACAGCGAGAGAAACCGCGCTCGGGTGCGTAACCTGTCTTAACTGGCTTAGGGCAGCTGTCACACGTGGACCAAGCCCAGAAGAGGCCAAAAGGATAACGTAAACAAAATAAAAGGTAGACACGAAGCTTAAAGCGCGCTTTTAGCTTTTAGCCGAGAGCAGCTGCACAGCAAGAAATATAAAACTAGTTTATATTTAAAGCGAATTTGCTATTTGAATATATAAAATATAAAAGGAGTTACCTTCAAACCCAAATTGTAATTAAAACTCTTTGGCTAAATGAATTTAGCGAAAAGCCTTGGCTTAAAAACCACAGTTGGCTTTTTAATTAAATGAAAAGCGTTAAATTGAAATTTGATACAATTTGAATACTTTCCTCTTTGCTACTTTCTACTTTTATGCACTGCAAATTAAAGTCAGCATTTATGCATAAACTAAACCCAAAAATCTTCTAATTTTTTTATACACCAAAGTTGTTCAAGAATGTTTTTTTTAATAGATTTCTGAACAGATCGAAAGGTTTATTCTTAAATCGTGCACATTTAGCTTATTTTCTCGCTCGAATACTTATTGGCACTCTTCTTTATTTAGATGTTACGTATACGTCACGTGGCCGCATAACTGTTAAACCATTTATAACTTTGAATGTTTATAAGCAACATTGAAGGGGATTGAATTAAATGAAAAATTGAATTAGGATTGCCTACATAAATTAATAACAACCGTTGTCAAGTTACTTATTTCTAAGCTTATTACAAAATATTCTTTTGCGAAGGGTTTTTTATAAGCGACAAATATAATTATCAATTTAAGTTTCATGCTAAAAAATATGAAACTTTTATAAATACCATTTTATGTTTAGTACGCAAATTCAAGCAAGTAATTGTTATAATAATAAAAGTAAATCAATGCAAATGCGGACTGATTTAAGGATTAAATCCACAAGAAACCAAGTAACGATTTCAATGCTGTTTGTTTGTTTGTTTTTCTGAAAGTGTAGCGATTGTTTTTTCTGAGATTTGACCGTTGCGCGCTAAGAGTTTCAATGTTGCCGCTGTCATTGTTGTTGTGGTTGCCGTTGTTGTTGCTGCAACTGATTAGGCTTCACTTCATTTAACTGTCAACGACAGACGCTGCCCGCGGGCAGACAGGTAGCTAACTGCAGCTAAGGCGATTACGCCAACGTCTGCGTCATGAGAAGACGTCAGAAACAACTTGCACAATTCTCCAAGTTGTGGGTTGAAAAAGGCGGATGGGTAGCTGTAAAAAAAAAGGCAACTTGGATGTTGGCTCACACGCAGCTTCATTTACATAAGCATAACTAGCGGACCCAACGAAGACCTTCAACGGAGCACCAAATATTCTTCGCTTTGACTCACGTTGCATGCCTCCGTGCACTGAGTTGTTGCGGCTGCTTTTCCAATGAAAAATGACGCACAGCGCAGATACATAAATTACATATGTTCATATGTGCATAATACCACCCAACAATGTTCCAATAGGAAATTGTTATCACTTCTTGCACCCAGGAAAACAACGCAAAAGAAATGCGAGTAATAAAAAACAAATTATTAAAACAAATAAGAAAGGAATTTGAGTAAATTTGATTACTACTACTATCTGCCACATGCTCCTACACATTTTTAATTGGTTATTTTCTTTCTTAAACTGTAGTAAAAATATAAACAAATCAAGTCTTCAATTTTAAAAGTGTAATAACAAGCAAGTTAATAATAATTTAAAAGTGAAAATGTATTTGATTTGTTGATTATTATCTATTCTTTATTCTATATTCTTTTAATCCGCCCACATATGCGATGTTTAGAATATTAACTCACTTAATGCCGCCCTTTTTTTAAACACTTTTCCAGGGTATACAAATCAAAAGCGCTGTCATAAAATGTTTGTTTTTTTCTGTCGGTAAACAAATGATTTAATTTAAGGGCAACTGCTAAACTAACAATAATCGTCGAATCAAATTCGGGCCAGATGCCTACTTAACGCAATTAAACTTTATTGATTTTATTTCGAAAACGAATTAATCTGTTTATATTGCATAATGTAAAAGTCGATCAATGTTCCCAAATGATTTGGCAATTGTGTTGATTTTGGAATTCCGATAGAAAATTAAATATACATATATTAATGGAAATCTCTTGTTGTTGTTGATACTCTAGAAGGATAAATATAAATCACTTTTTTACGTTTCTCTCTCAGCTTTTAGTCCTTAACTCTCCCAGATTTTTGCTCTACCTCTCTAATCTTTAAAGTTTGACTGCGTCGTTTGTCTTTTGTGTCGCTTTCGTAAACGTTCTCTTTAACAAAAATATTTTTTTATACAATAGAAATGTGACGTGAAGAAAACCACGGAATGCAATCCATTATATACTTTTGAAATAGTTTCGCGTGCTTTTCATGTGCCAATCCCTTTCTTTTCAATCTCAGCTATAAGGGCTTTTCCCAGCAGCCTTGAAAATGCAGTGAAACTTGGAGATATTTTTCGCGTATTTGAAAAGTTGTCGCTGTGATTGAATGCGACAAAAGCCACTTCACAGCATAATCATTATCCTGGACTAAGCCTCAAGATGCCAAAGCCATTGGTCAATCAAGAGTCAGCTTATGAATTATTTCAACTCTTTGTCAGCTCCCTAGCGAATGCTGGCGGGTTGCGACTGGGAAAGGCGGGTGAGAAAAACTGAGCAACAACGCCACAAACAAAGTTTCTCCACACTTTTCACAGATTATCTTTATATGCACTTCATTGTCCCACTTCTGGCACATTCTCTGCCAACTCTTCAACTGCAGCTCTTATGTTGTGCTTTTTAATACCCTTGCAGTGGATATTCAAGTTTTCTCATCAAATGCATATCAGTATTGAACTTGTGGTTAACTCATGAATAAATAGTGCAAGATTTTTTATGTCGCATTTAAGGGGAGACGTTTTCAAACAACAATTTCAAACGTTGCAAAAATAGCTAATACAGATTTCTAAATGTTTTACAGTTGCTTTGGACCTTGTACAGGGTATAACAAAGCAGTTACATCCAACATCAATGTTTTAACTTGATTAATCCCGAATTTCTCGTTAAAAACGAGTAGAAAAGAAACTCTAAATAAACCGTTATGCGTGCTCTGCCACTCTCACTTAAATTTATAACGGCATTTTACGATGAGTGCAAAAAAAAAAAAAGTACCGTTAGGCATGGAAATCGAGGGCAGATTTGATTTTTTCTTGTTTGCAAGCGTATTTAATCTTCGGCACGTCAATAGATAACCGTTCTTTTTTGCATTTTGTTTTGCTGCACTTCGCTAGACGCTGCTGCTTCTGTCTCGTTCTTACGTCCACCGCCGATTGCCACTTGCCGCTGCCTGGTCTTTGTCTTTGTTTGGGCAGCGTACAGTTCTTGGGGCCCGGACATTAAGAAGGGCTAACGAAAGAGGAGGAGGCGAATGGATGGAGGAGGGGGAGTGTGGTAAGTGAGCATCACCTATGGCGAGGTAACGGTAAATACGTAATTCTTATGTTGATGTTGCGCACGGTTTTTGATAATGTGCAATATTTTTCCGGGGAATTTTATATGTACTTACATATGTATATTAATAGATTTTCCCTTTTTATACCCTGTGCCCCAAACAGGGGTATAATTCTGTTGTGCAACTGAAGAATTGGAGCATACGTAATAAAAAATATACACTGTTGATCTTTGATTAAAATTCTACAAAAACTATTAAAAGCGGAAAATTATGTACATATAATAAAAAGGGTAAAAAATGACTTTGAATTACATATGCTGCAAGCAACTTGCAGCTGGCAACAGGGTGTCTGCTAGCCAAGCATTCCCGTTTTTTTTTTTTTTTGACGGCTGCTCTGGGCACAATTTTGCACATTAACGCGTGCCAGCTGCAACGGGATTGGGGTGAACATATTTTAATTGGTGTAAGTACTTGGGCTAAAGTGCGGCGGAATGCAATTGCAGACATATAAATTGAGCATACGCTATATTGGACTTACCTCGACTGAGCAAACAGAGCCGTACGAGGCAGTGCAGCCAATGGTGTTGCGTGCCAGCACCGCCGGGGGATTTATAACGGTATTTGGGCCTGCTGTTTGTCGCCATTGATAAGGATTTACATGTTTTGCCTGCTCCCTTTCTATTGAGTCAAATACACACACAGCAACACAAACGTGTACAAAAAATACCAAATAAAAAACAAAAAATCACTTAGTTAGTCAGAAACTGTCACGGATCGCATGAATTGTTTAAATGCTTTTAAGCGTCGGCACGTTGAAAAGCGCGCCAAAAACTGTGAACTTGACAAAGAAACTGCAATATGCGCCTTACTTGAATCTGTGCGTGCGCTACTGTTGAACGCTCGCATGCAACTGGCTACACTGCTAGCAATAGGACGCGCAAGTGGCTTGGCGCGCGAGCTCCAAAACAAAAAAAAATTAAACAGCGCATACAGACCGAGGCCAAATAATACGAAAATACACACAAAATGGCGGTTTAGTTGGCATAAATATGGTAACACTGATGCTGTTAACAGCGTTTATGCGCCTATGTAAAGCTTAATGTGGTGAATGTTGTTGGGAAAAACCTAACAAAGCGCTAATTAAGCAAAACAAGCCGTGCTTCCACATGGTAATTTGGATTAATTTAAAATTTAATTCTTATTGCTGTGTAACAAGGGTCTAATGTTAGCTTTAACTGAATAAACTATATAAAAGAAACTTACATAGAAACTGTGAAAACAAATTATTATTTATCTATCAGCGTATTATGTTTCTTCTTCTATTCTCTTTCATTCTTGAGGCAGCAATAATTAAATCATAAAGAGATATGCCGTGTAAACATGGTGACTGTTAAATGGGCAAGCAGTGCCCAACAGCAGGTGGCAACGCCAACACCCAAAGAATAACAGCGCTCGTACACAGCAGATGCGCCACAGTTGAGCACAAAACAATTTTTGTTTACGCCGCTGTTAAATCTCCTTTTTGGCTACTGGCCGTGGATGCGTGCACAACCTGAATTGTCGTCGGCTGTACACACAATGCAATCGCTGCCCAGCAGCCACAACGGCGACAATTGCCTGACCTGCCTGATCAAGCTGGACGCGGACCAGGTACCGGCAGCGCATCCGCTGGACGTGGAATTGCAGCGCCTGCTGCTCGACCACTCGGACTGGCAGCCGGAGGAGCTGGCCGCCGACTGGCTGCCCCACCAGTTGTGCGACGCGTGCCACCAGCAGTTGATCAACTGCGCCCAGTTCCAGCGACAGACGCGCGCCTGCCGCCTACAATTGCTGACCATGATGGGCCCAGAGGACGAGCCGGCCATATTTGAGATTGTGTATGATCAGGAGGCAATTGAGGAAGAGGAGCAACAGCAGCAGCAGCAGCAGCTGAATAAACTGACCCAGCCAGCGCCGCCACCAGATCCCATCGACGAGCCCGTCAAAAATGACGAGGACCACCCGCCAGAACAGTTAGAACAGCCAGAACACTTAGAACAGTTGGAACAGTTGCCCGACTGCACAATACGTCGTCGCTGTCGCGGCGTCAAGAACAGCTTCAAGTGCGGCCAGTGCGGGCACAGCTTTGCGCACACGCACACGCTGGCCGCGCACGTGCGCAAGGTGCATGAGGGGCACAAGCGTCCGTTCCAGTGCGACCGCTGCGACAAGACGTACAGCTTCATGGGCGGCCTCTACACGCACATCCGCGAGATACACGAGCCCAAGGAGCGCTCGTATCGCTGCGATCATCCCGGCTGCGAGCGCGTCTACATCAGCAGCATCGCCATGCAGAAGCACAAGCGGCTGAAGCACTGTCCGCCGGCGACGCCGGCACGCAAATACGTGTGCGAGGAGTGCGGCGCCACGTTTAATCAGACGGCGAATCTGAAGTACCATCGACGCACCAAGCATCCGACCGCCGACGAGGCGGCGGCCAATGCGCTTAACAGCGAACAGCATTTTTGTGATAAGTGCCAGAAACACTTCCATTCCCGCTACACGCTCAAGTACCACACCATGCAGCAGCACGGCAACGAGCCGACGGCGGGGACTGCGACGACGACGGCGGCATCCGATGTGGCCACGATGCACGAGTGCCAGGTGTGCGGCCGGCGGCTGGCCAAGCGTTTTATGCTCGTCCAGCACATGCTGATGCACAGCGCCGAGAAGCTGCCGTGCGAGCACTGCGGCCGCCCATTCGCCCGCAAGTTCGAGCTGGAGGCGCACATCCGGGCCGTGCATCTCAAGCTGAAGCCCTTCGCCTGCAAATACTGCGCCGAGTCGTTCGCCTCGCGCAAGACGCTGCGCCACCACGAGTACATTCACACCGGCGAGAAGCCTTACGTCTGCGACGTCTGCGGCCAGGCGTTCCGCCAGCAGACGTGCCTCAAGAACCACGGACGTGTCCACGACAAGCACAAGTGAAGGACTTGCGGCTGTCACCACTAGTTTCTTAGTTGACCAACTTTAAATTAAACCTTACACAAATATTTATTCACCACAAAAGTGCTGTTTTATATGCCCGATTGAAGGACTGCGTAAAAGTTTAGGAATATCCTGTTTCACGTGGATTTGATAAAAACTGTTTGACAGTTTAAACATAATTAAAACAAGGCAACAACAGACCTTAGAAATATAGCCAGCAAGCTTTTTCCCTGTCAAAAGAAACATCCAAACAATATTAATTCGTCCTATCTATTATATCAAATATGTTGTGTCCGCTTAAATCTAACCGGGCACAGGCTTTGTGTCTGTGCCCGTGGCAGCTGGCTCCTGGTGCTGCCGTTCGCGATCGATGTAAACGGGCAGATCCTCCAGGGGCTTATAGTACAGATGCACCGCCTGGGAGCCGGCCATCATGGCCACCATGGCGCTGCCAAGAAACTTTACGTACTGTCCCCACGAAACGCCGGCGGGCATGGCTAAGCCGTAGACTGCGCCTGCTGTTGATTGTCCCGCTGCTGCTGATAGTGCTGCTGGTCCTCCACGTAGTTCTTGGCCTGCCTGCGCTTAAATGTGCGATCTGGGAATGCAAAATATTAAAATAAAGTTTTTCCATTCACAACGAAAAGAGCACCCACAAAAGTTGGTCTCTCCCACGGTCCAGTTGATCATGGAGAACTCCAGCGCCGCGCCGAGCACAAAGAAGAGCGGCAGGAATCTGTAGATGCCGAAGCGTCGCTTGCCGGGCCAGTTGTCGAGCAGACGTCGCACGGAGTTGCTGTACAGATTCATTAGGCGGGGCGATTATATAAGCGGGCGACCGCGGGCTGCCCAGGCAATTGCCGCTGCTAGCACTTTGAATGTCCGTTGGAAGCAATGAATTTTGTACGCGTCGCTGTATTCAGCTCCCACACAGTTAATTTAATATATAAATATTTAAATAAATGTTGCCTTTCCTTTAAAAGCAGGCGGTGCGTTTCAATTCTCAAAACGTTCCATTCGAACAGCTGTACTAGCAGCTGTTAAGCTGTTTTGAATGCTCTATTTGCTCGTTTTGCGTAAGCCAATGCTCAATTCTGCGTTTATACACGTTGGCTTTAATGTTGCTTACGTGCTCTGTTAACTTTAACATGCACTATTAGCTTTACGTTGTGCTCTACGTTTGTTTGATATTTTCCATTCAATCAACACGTAAACAAATATTAAGTTTTTTGCAATTGCATTTGTTATCAACCCATGCGTAGTTAATCAACCATCAAATATGATACACAGCCTGTTCATAGTCAACAGCAGCGGGTAAGCACAATAGCACAAACTGTTCAAAGACGCAGCATATGGAAAATTTCTTTGAACCTTATCGCAAAACTAATATAAAAAAATTTCACCCACAGCGAAGTCTTCCTGGAAAAGCACTGGCGTTCCGTTGTCTCGCGCTCCGTCTGCGAATACTTTCTCGATGCCCAGCGGGCAGCACCCTACGTAAGTGCCCACAAATAATTTAGTTGCATATAAAAAATGTATGTTGCTGTTGTTGTTTCAGGATGTGGCGCCCGTAATTGCCACGCCCCATTACTATCTGATCATCGTGCAGCGAGATGGGGTTTCACTGGTCGCCGCCTGCAAGGAGGAGGTGCCGCCGCTGTTCGTCATCGAGTTTCTGCATCGCGTCGTCGACACATTCCAGGACTATTTCGGCGATTGCTCTGAGTCTGTGATAAAGGACAACTATGTGGTCGTCTATGAGCTGCTGGACGAGATGCTCGACAACGGTTTTCCTCTGGCCACCGAGAGCAATATACTCAAGGAGCTGATCAAGCCGCCCAACATATTGCGCACCATCGCCAACACGGTGACCGGCAAATCCAAGTATGTCTTTAAATCGATGAGCCTTAAAGGATTTTGTTGACTCTTCTCCTTATGTCCTGCAGCGTCAGCACCGTGCTGCCCGTGGGCCAGCTGTCGGCCATACCCTGGCGTCGCAGCGGCGTCCGCTACACGAATAACGAGGCCTACTTCGATGTCATCGAGGAGGTGGACGCCATCATTGACAAGTCCGGCTCCACGGTGTTTGCCGAGATACAGGGACACGTGAGTAGATACAAAATACAAATGTTGTTGAACTGATTTAATTAGAATGCATCTCATTGCTCAGATTGACTGCTGCATTAAGCTGTCGGGCATGCCGGATCTAACGTTGTCGTTTATGAATCCGCGTCTCTTCGACGACCTCTCGTTTCATCCGTGCGTGCGCTTCAAGCGCTGGGAGTCGGAACGCCTGCTCTCCTTTATACCGCCCGATGGCAACTTTCGACTGATGTCATATCACATTAGCTCGCAGTCGGTTGTGGCCATACCCATTTATATACGGCATAATTTCTCGATAAAGACGGGCGAACAGGGTCGGCTCGACCTGACGATTGGGCCGCGCAACACGCTGGGACGTACCGTGGACAAGGTCAAGCTGGAGCTGACGATGCCCAAGTGTGTGCTCAATTGCCTGCTGACGCCCAATCAGGGCAAGTACACGTTCGATTCGGTGAGCAAAACGCTCGCCTGGGATGTCGGACGCGTCGATGTATCCAAGTTGCCCAACATACGCGGCTCGGTAAGCCAACAGCATCTCTAATGGAAATCTTTGATTGATTTGCGCATTTGTTTTGCAGGTCTCCATATTGCCGGGCAGCCCCAACATTGATGCCAATCCATCGATCAATGTGCAATTCCAAATCTCACAGCTGGCTGTGTCCGGGCTGAAGGTCAATCGGCTCGATATGTACGGCGAGAAATACAAACCCTTCAAGGGCGTCAAGTATTTAACCAAAGCGGGCAAATTCCAGGTGCGCATGTAGCTGCGTGCCCCAAACGCTCCACACGCCCCCCACGCCGCGCACGCCCCTCTACTCAGCTTTAATTAAGTTAGGTTTCAAAAGAAACGCGTTAACAACACGAAGAAACTTTAACTTTAGCGAGCGCACGCTTAAGTCTAATGTTCAACATATTTTAAATGTACTGCTATTTCAATTACTATGATAACTGTAACTATAGCTGTATCTGTAACTATTACTATTACTATTTTTTTGTATGTTAAATAATGTGTGTAAACCAATTAAGACTTGTATGCTTCTTCATGCCAAGTGTATATACTTATATAGATATATATATATATTCCCTATTAGCAGCGATTTCGATGTCCACAAATTCTTTGCAATATCCTGCAAATATTGTCAGTGGAACGGTGCGTCCAAGGCTTACGTTGAACTTCAATTCGTTGCATTTTTAATGAAACAACTCATTTTATAATTTATAAGCAATGAACTTAATCGAAATGGAAATCTATAATAAACATGATTTTTAAAATATATAAACTTAATCGCCTAATTGAATTCATATAAATGTGGATCCTAGCGCCAATTGGTATAAATATTCTTGCAGGATTTTCACTACTTATAACAAACCTTTTTAAAATAATATATATTCTATTGGTCATAAAAATTATATGAGAATTATTTATTTTATTGCCGTATTGCCCAAATAATTGAATTTTTTATCAAGAACATTTCTTTATAAATTTATTTTATATTCAAAATAGAATGAAAAAATTATATTGCACACTGTGTATTTTATTTTTGAATATAATAGTAGTTTATCCAGGGTATACAAATATTCCTGATTAATATAATTGTTTCTTTATTATTTTTGCATGATATTTTATATTATAAAAAAAATACTTTAATTGTTTTAAGCTTTTTAAGTGAAATTTTATAATTTGTTGAAATACTGAAATACTTTGCAGCTAAGGGCATTTAATTCCAGGGTATGGCATGTAAATAGTATGTACATATATTAGATGCTTGATTGCTATTAACAATCAACTTCAGAAATCGTTTTACATATATTTCTGCCTTTTGTTTTTTTAAGTGAACGCCGAAGGCTTTCTCAGGAAAACCATTAAAACACGCTGTTAACGTGTATATAAATACCCTGTAAAAGTACATATACCATAAAGATGTTAATTTTGATATATAAAAAGAAACTGATTAACAGTCTGTTTTCATTTAGGGCATTTATTTTTACTAAGATACACTATAAAATACACTAAAATATATTATTAAAACTACTTAGAAATTTGTATATATCGGGAAATCTCTTTTGGATGAGCTTACAGGGTATGCGCAAGTCTTACACGCTCTTCCAGCATTTCTTTTTTATAAATGTCAAAGCGCTTGCAACTGAAAAATGTTTAATGCAAGCTTCAAGTGTTGTTTATGTTGTGCGTGAGTGTTGGTGTGTGTGTATTGGTAAGTGTTGGTGTGTGTGCGCGTTGCATCGCCATATTTAAAACTGGCTGCAGAATCTTGTTCGCCACTTGACTGGCAAACAAGTTGCAAGTCCGCTGCGATTGCGGCTGCCTGGCAACAAACCTCAAAGCCAAAGCCAAAACCAATAAATTTAAATGAAAATGCAAAACTTGATTTCTTTTCTTTTTGTTTTTTGTTTTTTTTTTTTTTGCTGTACACCCTGTAAGCATCTGCAACTGGGTAAGCGTATGTAACAGACAGTCGTTCTTGATCAGCAATCAATTGAGCAAATCGAAGAATAAATTACTGTATATCTGAACGTTTATTTAAGTGAGATATTCAGATACTTCTGGCGTCTCCTATAAATCTATTGTAAAAAATAATTGATTAGCATTTGTACATTTGCATTTAAAATGGATAAGTGTTAATTTGTTTGACAAGAAGATGTGCAACTGAATGAATCGAGTTAATTTAAATATATTTTCTTTCTATACCATACACTCAGCAAGCTCTTCATATTTGTGTCCTCACCTTGCCTATACTGGAATATTCTGTATAGTATAAAAACAAGAGCTAACAAATTTAGTTTAGTTTATTCTTGTGAGCCATGGACAGCTTAAAGTTAAATTTCGCCCTTTTTATATATTCCCCAATAGTCCCATTATATACATACATTAAATTGTTTTCTGTCAAAATAAAAAATATATAAGGATCGAACTATAAAATTAGAAGAATTTAAAGAATTTATTTTAAAATTAATTAAGAAAATTTAAATTAAAAAATATAATAAAGAATTTATTTCAACAAAGATGCAAACCCATAAAAATAAATTCAGAAAGCGATTTGTTTATATTTTTAAACAATTAATTTTATATTTAAATTTGTAAATGTTTTTGTAAGCCCAAAGAGCTCAAATGTATGTAACGACAGCTTGCAGCTGTTTACCAGGCTAACTCACAGTAGTGCACTCCCAAGTAAAGCTCTTTTATTTATTATGTTTTATATATATATTTTTTATATTAACCTATTTTATTTAGCTTATAAGAAAAAGAAGAAAAGTGCAGTTAAGAAGTGCGCGTAACGTTACTGTTTACAGGGTATCTGCCTGTCGAGCACTGCCGACTAGAGCATACTTGCTTGCTTCGTTTTTTTTGGCATTTTTTGCTTATATATTTATTTTTTGCTCGCCACTCACAAAGCAGGCACAAAATGGATAGTTGTATATAATATAACTATATATAATATATAAGTTTATATATTTATATATATATATATATATATCTGTTGTGGTATATGTGTGTGCTGCATTTGTTGTCTGTGGCAACCGGTTGTTGTCCGGCTTGGCCCGGTCTGGCTTTTGGTGCTGGGGCATGGGGCGCGCTGGCGTGCAACGGTAGCCAACAAGCGCCACCAACGTGAAGGGATACGCCTCTGAGCGAGTCCAAACCTAGACATGTTATACACACCCAACACACGTACACACACACACAGATACACACACAGCGAGCAAGCCTGGCCAAAATCGCGAGCGTGGGAAACGTTTTAGCTGCAGAAATCGCGCCACTAGCGGCATGTGGCATGCCACATGCTGTGCCCCAGACAATGCTGGGCAACCGTTGTGCTAAGCTACCCCATGCATGCTGCTCGTTAGCCGCTTAGCTTAGCTGCTCTCACCAAGTTCGTTGCTTAAGTCTTTCGTTTCGACTCGCACAAAACAAATTATTACATTAATTTTCAATACATTTTCCACAGACAATTCGACGCTCAGCTTTTGCACCGATAATTGATATCGCTTAGGGTCATTAATATTTATGAGTTAGCTCCCCGCCCTTCCCCCTTTTGAGCCAAGTTATTGCCCGCAGCAATTACGGCCGGCAAGTGTTAAGATAATTCTGTGTGAACAATAAAAAAAGAGAAAGATAATCAGAAAAAAAGTGTTGAATAGACATTACTCAAATTGTTGACGCTGCCGAAAAGAGATGGCATACAATTCAGGGATGCGTGCGAGTGAGATGGCAAATGCGGTACACAGAAATCGACTTATTTACAAATGACAATTGCAGAACCTAATGGATAAACCAGTTTTGGTTCCAGCAAAGGCTCCCGGAGCTGCTCAGCATTCAGGTTATGATCTTAACAACTCTCTCTTAACTTTTGACACTCTCATCAACATTCTTGACATAGTTGTTAAGCACTCACTTAAAAAATAAATTCAAACAATTATTTTATTGAAATTCACATTGAGCACATAAAAAAAAAACGAATGTTTTAAATATTCTGAAAAGTTTTATAATAGCAAACAAAAGTTGTTTAAACACTTTTAGATGTGTTATTTTCTGTGCATTCATTTTACACTCTTGTCAGCATAAATAAAAATATTTTGTAATCTGGTTAAATTGACTAAATACAAACTTTAATGCAGCATTAGCGCTAAAGTTAACAGCGATAATTACTAATCAACTTTAAATATTAAAAATCAAATAAGTAAAAAACTCACTTTTCCATTGTTGGTAAAAAAAATGTTGTCCGTGATATTTTTTATAAACAATAAACAATGACTGAGGAGTTAAGAATCACATTGGCAGTGATTAATGAAATAATGAATAAAATGAATAAAAAATATTGAATACAGGGTATAGAGCAGTTGGATTATATTATAGCTTTTTGGTTAATAATAAAATATTTAAAACCTATTAATATTATATTAAAAGTTCTTTATATTATATATATATATATATATATATATTCTTTGTATAATATAAAAATTCTTTATTTTTATAATCTCTTTCATAAGAAATAATGATTTCTCAACTTCTTTAGTAACGCATTATAAATTGCACATTCAACTTGTGCTTAACTTAAACAGCCTTCAAGCCAGTTTTTAATCTGGTTTTAACATTTTATAAGCAGCTTTAGAACAGGAGCAACTTTCAATTTTAAAACCAAGTTTAAGCAGCTTAGCGCAAATTTAATTTGAGGAGCAACATTTCAAACCCTCTTTTAGCCTACTTTTAAATCAAGTCAGCTTATATCCTTTGTGAAACCGGATTTAAATAGCTTTAAGTCAAATTATATTAATATTTAAAACACAATTTAGAAATAGATTTAATTTAAAACACTTTTAAAATCAATTCAGGCTTAAACCTTATTAAGCTTAGTTGCAGTTTAGATTAAAATGTTTTTAAAAGGGTTTTCATATTTTTAACAACCTTTTTAAAACAGATATTTTTACAATTGATAAAGTTATATTAAATATACATGTACTTAGTTTGTAAAAACTTTATTTCCAGTCATCTAAATATACATAAAACTAAATACATATATATCTAAATATAAGGGAAGTTTTCTCTAAACAAATATTTTCTTCAGGCATTTTTTTCGCTGGCAGCCAGGTTGGATTGTGTTAATATCTTTTGGTCAGTTAGCTCGTTAACGCCTATCTCTCCAACACAGCCCAGCCCAACCCAGTCCAAACAGAAAGCCCCAAGTCCAACTCAGAGCCCCACCCATTGAAGTCGCTGCACTCAGTGCTCCAGTTTTGAACAAAGCGAGTGCTAAGTGACTTCGACTAATCGCAAGTGCATGCGCCACGCCCCCATTGCAGCAACCCGCCCGCCCACACGCCCAAAAAGCTGAAGACACCTGCATTTTATTTACAGAGCCAATCTACATTAACATGAGGACTTTGGTGGGATTTGAATGCGCTTTCGTTTAAAGGAGCAAGAATTCAAATTAAAAAAAATTGAATGAATAATAGTAAAGATAATATTGATAATAATAATATATATAAATGTATCTTCTTTTGCTTTAAGCTTGCTAATAAAAAACCATTTACTTATTTATTTATTATTAATCTATACTATACTAAAATTATTAATATACAATTTAATAAGTACAAAACATTTCACATTTTTAAATATGTAAAATAAAATATTTAAATATATTTAAATAAATATTATAGACTTTTATAAATATTTAATAATCAAACAAAAGCTGTAATAATAATAAATTAAATATAATTTAATACTTAATCTTATATAATTAAGTTTTTACTATTTTATTAATTATGTATCTTTAAAAGTATTTTGCAAAAATGCAAATAGAATAATTATATTAATTATACAAAAAAAAAATTTATTAAACTATTAACAAACATTAAAAAAAAATTAAAATAATTTACAGCTCATAGTTTTTTATTCCTAATATATATATATTTATGTTGATTTATAAATGTTAACAAAATAAAATAGAATTGTTTTGGTTTTCTTGCTGTCAGTTTGTATGTTGTCTTATAGCCCATTACAATAGTCTTGACTATTTCTTTTATAACAATCTTTAAGCAGAACAATTAATATTCTGTGTATTTAATATTTATATATAATAAAAATATTCATTTTATTTAGTTTAGGGACAAAGTTCTTTTCGTAATCATTAGACTCCTTTTAGTAGAGCATTCAAAGTCACTAACGCAATCGACAACATGCATTTGTCATTAGCAACAATGTTTTGCCATATTGTTGTTGCTGTTTGTTTGCATTTTTGTTTCTGTATCTGTATCTACAATTGTATCTGTATCTGCATCTGTTTCTATTCCATTTTCTTTTTGTATTTTTCTGTATGCACAACGAATCGTGCAATTGCGTTTGTGTTCAATAATAATTTATGAAACTTGTCCGTTGCACTAAGCAAATGTTTGAGCTGCAAATTGTTGCAGTCGCTCTTGTTGTTGTTGTTGTTGCTGTTGCTGTTGCTGTTGTTGCGAAAGCTGGACACGAGGCAACAAATTGCGAGCGTCAGCTGGTTGGCGGCTCGTATCGTAACGCAAAACCAAAGCCAAAATTGAAACTGCAGCTGAAACCTGAGTCCAATGCCCAAAATCCAAAGTCTAATAAGCGTCTGGCCGGCTAATTAGAAACGCTGATTGTGCCCCAAACAAACACAAACACAAACACAAACACACACACACACACATGAGCACATAACGAACACAACGAACATCCACGCGCTAAATTGCAACGACAGACATTTGCCAAAGGCCTCGTGTGATGTGCCCTAAATACCCTGTAAGCATAAAGTGTATATGCAAATATATGCAATAAAAGATGTTTATAATTATATTAGTCTCATATTCTTACATTTCTCAACATAAACTGAAAACTTATTTAACCCAGAGCTCAAATTGTTTGCATATGAATTTGTTTTTGTTTTAATACAAAGCTCAACTTTGTCTGATTTTTAAAGAAATTTGTTTTATTCTAGTTGCTTCAAACTATTTTATGCAAGTCAAAATAAAACTGATTTTATTTAAATATACAAAAGAGTACTTAAGGCTTTTGAAGCTTTTTAATTTATCTGTTTTCAAACTTTCGAACATAAATATGATAAATAAGAGATCTTTAAACTATAAATATTCAAGTCAGCAAATTTAGTGTAAATATTTTTTTTGCTTTAATAAAGATGTTAAAATGTTATCTTACAAACATAAAAAGTTTCAATATAGTAATAATAGTATTTATAAATATGTTACATATTAATATATATAGTAATGTAACATAAAAAAATATATATATAATATAATTAAATAATATATTATATATAATGTATCCAAATAAATATTCTACTTATCCACCCATAAAAAATGCATTTATTAAATGTGATCTATGTTTTTAAAAATAAATTGTGAGCTATTTATAAATAAATAAGTAATAAAATTTACAATTGTGATTCATTAAAAATTATATATCTTAAGCCACATATTCATATAGATTATTCTCCAAAATGTTATTTATATATTTTTGAGCTCACTCAGTAAAAAAGACAATAATTAAGACATTTTATTAAATTATTCCAAAAACATCAATAGCATCCTAAAGTTATTTTCTGATCCCACTCGTTGCAGATCATCTCTGGGTCGAACACTCGCGACTTTTCCACTCTCTGGAGAGCTCATAAATAAAGTAGTTGTAAAGCTAATTAAAAACGATTGAAACTTCCGCACAGGCCGATTTACAGAAAGAACATTTGGAGACGACATGGATAAATAATGCCCAGATATGCGTAGATATAAAGCATAGATCGCCTTTATCAGACATGAACATACTATATATATATATATATACATATATTAATGTATTTGTGTTTAGCTTGTTTGAAGTATGTTTCTGGCACAAAACATACTTTGATAAAAGACAAAACAAAAGCAGAGTTTTTTTATACAGTCAAAGCCTTTGTTCACACACACATTCACTGATTGGGAAAACCAAAAGGGGGAGGGGGAATGGCGAGGGGCCAGGGGAAGTGGAACACTGTGTGTTGTTTGTGGGGCCCGCTTAGTGTGCATTAATAACAAAGTATGCCGAAACAAAAACACATCACAAAATAGCCAAAATTTTAATTTAAGGATTTGCATTCAAAAGCCGACATCGGGCGATAAACAATTATTGAATGAACATAAATAAAATACGGACGATCTAATACCCTAGCAGAAAGTAAAAAGATATAACGTATATAATATGCGAGCTATATAAAGATATAATTAAAACGATTTAATAGTTTTTATATAATTTCAAAGTATCTATGGAAGCTATAAAACTATAAACTATTTAAAGTTTTATAAAAAAATTTTCAAGATTTATAAATAATATATAGAGGTCCGATTTGTTCGATTTGAAACAATGTATTCTGATTACAGAAGAAAAAACCAAATATGAATTGAGAGAGCTTTTGAAATAGACAAACCTTTTTAAATAAAAAGGAACAACTGACTAAGTTTGCTAAGCTGATCAAGAATATATATACATATCTATTCTATGCACATTTCGTGGCTGCAGTCAGAATACCCTCAGTTAAGTTATTTATAGGGTATACAAAAGGGGCGGAGAAGGGGCTGCTTTTGCCCATCGATAACTGTGCGCTATGCTAATCAATGTGTTTAAAATGGATTGATAGACGAATTTTCGGGCCGTCTTAGATGGCACATGATAATAACTGTGATAATAATGTTCGTGATAGGCAAAGCAAATATTTGTCGCCTGACTAATAAAAAACAAAACAGAGCAAAAGACGCACACGACAAACAGTTAACAAACGTGCGGAGAGGGGAGGGGAGGGGGAAGCAGAGACGGGGTTGGGTGGGTAGCTTTCTGGGCAACGTGACAAGCGGACTCAAATTAAATTACCAATATTTAAATGATTTATTAGCGAGAACTAATACAAAAATTATCACACATTTACTCAGCTCATAAACGTGTCAAAAAAAAACTGCCTATTACAATTGTAAACTGCGAAAGCAAATAAATGAAATAAAGAAAAGTCAATTTATTTAATTTACTAAATAAGTGTCACAAATAATTATTCAAATTAGTTTACAAACAAAAAGTTAAAAATAAAAATTCAAATTGAAGAAACAACTCGCTTGTATTTACAGATATTAAAAATAATATGAATGATAATTTTTTTAGATTAGTAGTACTATGTTTGAATATATATAAATCATTATAATACATAGAGCATAAATTTGTACAAATGAATTTTGTTCTTATAATAAAACAGATTTTATTTTTAAGTCGGTCTTCACATTATTTTTAGTTCTTATTTAAATAATAAAAATATAAAGTAAGCTATTTTTTTTAAATTTACTTATTTTGCTCTTAACCAAAAGTTTAATTTGTTTTTTATTTCAATTATCAATATATCTGAATATATCATATTTTTAAATACTTCAAAGTATTTCTTTTTAAGGTTCTTTTCGTTTCTTTGAGTTGTCCACAACTGAAGGAAGAAATTGACTGTCGACCCGCTGCAAACAGGGAATTCTGTATGGTAATAATATACGACAATAACGGATAATACACAAAGTGTATTTGTTTATTTATTTTTCAATTTTAATTTCATGACATTCGCCAAGCGGGTTCACATGTTTGTGAACGTGTGAACCCTCGGGCAAATGTGGTAAATCAAAAAAAAAAAAAAAGAGAGATGGAAATAAATAAACAAATTGAAACAATAACAAATTGAAATTGACGGGGAAAGAGCTTGAAGCCTGCAAAGCTGACCAGCTTAATGTGGATTTGACAGCAAATTGTTAAAGGGAACAAAAAAAAGATACAATCAAACAAAAAGACAAAAAAAAATAGAATAACAATAAACCTGAGCGCGACCGACAAAGACAAAAGACGAGCCCACAAATAAAAAATACAAAAGGAGAAAAGCGAAAAGCGAAAAAACAAATTTTGATAGTTGACTTTTAAATAAATAAATAAATTGTGTCTAAAATTCAGCGTAAGCTGCCCACAAACAGCTATCATGTTATGCAATTGACGGCCGCCAGAGGTCGCCACCGAGCTATATTTTTTTTTCTATTTCGCATTTATGCAACGCGTTTGGCGGCTTTGCCAATTTGCTTAGATTGAATTAAAATTACAATTCATTTGACATTTCGCGCGTCGTTTGTTTGATTCGATTTAACCTTTTGAAATGACGCAACGCCCCAAGGTCACTTAAAGTGCTTAAAAAACGAACACACAAAAAAAATTTATATATATACGCTATACTTATATTTGTTCAGATATCATTTGTTTTAGTTGCTAACAAAAGCGAACTTTAGATTTGTGTTTATTCATTACTCCAATCTCGAGCTTTAAGTTGGTTCTGTTTAAGTTTAGTCTATTATCGCTTTTCCGCTTTTGTGTCTTATTCTTAAACGTTTCCATTTGTCAGCATAGTTTCTTATATTACAAATAAATTTTGTTTATAACAGCTCAGTTTAAGTTTTATACTTTATTTATATGTACTCTTTTTTGTGCTCTGTTCTTAAACGTTTTCCTGCATTATTTTGCTTAAAACTGCTTTGTCAACTTTCAATATCTCGTCCAAGTTCTTTTTTTAAATAAAGATGATTAAGGAAGATTTCATTGAATATATATTCTTTATATTTCGCATAAAAAGAACGTTTGGTTCAACTTGTTTGCCCTTTGTGACGTCTTCTTAAACATTCAGCACTGTTTGCAAAGCTTTAACATATTCAAAGCTCACCTAAATCTTTCTAAATCAATTTGATTAGCTAACCCATTTTAACATTTTCCATTGAAAATGTTTCTTTTGTAATACGCATAAGCCCACAATTTCTGTAATACCCATAAAACGGGTAACACTTGTAAATTGCTCAATTCGTGGGCGATTCTCACATTCCAATTGCACAAAGTCTGACTTGGCTGTTGACCCAAGGGGGACCCCCCTTTGTTCCCCCTCACCCCGGGCTCGATTTGTGCGTTCCGAATTTGCTTTTCTTGTGCCGTAATATTTATTTATTTATTTATTGAGGGCACGCCTGGACAATTGCAGCGCTTAATTCAATTTGATATGCTTGTTTGCCGAAGGGGGGCTGCTTTTAGGGTAGGTGCCTAGCACGCTTAAATGTTTGCCTTAGACGGTATCTCAGTTGGGTTGCAACTATCAAGTGAACTTGACAATTGCCACACTTTCCATATGAATCCAAGCTCCGGCGCCTATTCTTCTCGTCGTACCTTAGCATATTGTACACCCTAACAGAGGGTAACATTAACATTACTCAAAACAATAACATTAGCATAAGTATTAACAGTCACATTTCCAATAAGCATTAGGAGTAACATTCATTAACATTTCTAACAACATAAGCAATGAGAGAAACATTAACATTGTCACTCATATAGATAGATTAACATTATCGCTAACATTAACATTTCCAATAACATTAATGGAATTCAAGCCCGATCGTTGTTGCTGAGTTTAAGCCTAATGATACAAAAATATTATATCTGAAACAATATATTTCCATTTAACACCAAGGTAATACAAATATTGCATGACATATTACATAATGCCTATAAAACTTCACACACTTGCCAGTGTTTGCCATATGTAAGGTAAATATTTATTAGAATTTGCTAACATTACAATTTAAACATTTGAAATGATTTAAAGGAACAGTGTTTATCGGAAAGAATCCAACTACAAATTTTTGTAGTGCTCATATTACAATTCCAAGCTTTTTACCAGAAATGTTTGCTATTTATTTATGAGTGTACTAAAGAATTAATAGGCTTTTAGATAAATAATTATATGAAAATGTAGGACTTTAAAAAGGAGCTAATAAATATAGTGCCAGATTTGAATCTATTTCTAAAAAAAAATTATAATAAAAGGATGTTCAAACTCTAAAAAAGCCACAACTAAAGGCAGTACAAAAATTGCAAACAACTTCTAGCAAAAAATTAAGAAACATCTGCAAAAATGTGTAGATAGTATAACTGAAGCTGCTTTGCAATTATGTTTACACAAGTATTTG
This sequence comes from Drosophila lacertosa, assembly GCA_004143845.1. Lineage (NCBI taxonomy): Eukaryota > Metazoa > Arthropoda > Insecta > Diptera > Drosophilidae > Drosophila > Drosophila lacertosa. The sequence continues at coordinate 416,297 of SCDZ01000132.1, forward strand.
GCTGGTTTCAAGCTAAATGTGTAACATTGGCATACTTGCAGTCGAATATCAGCGACAACTGAGAAGGCTTTTGTAAACAATCAGATATATACATAATTTTTATATATACTATATATATATATATATATATATATTAATAACCCAATAATGGCACGAACAGCCCGGCGTCGTCTGTGTGGTAGTTGAAATCGGATATGGCGAATTGGAAACTGTATCAAAGAAAAAAATAATAATAATAATAATTATATATACTTTAATACGTGATTCAATGTCCAATCGGGTGCAATTTACAGTTTGCGGGCGGATGCGACTCAGTTCATTGGCATCTGTCCGAGCGCCAAGCCAAACAAGTGACAAACCACAAACGGAGACTCAACACTTTAACCTGAGTACAGTGAACGCTCGATAGAGTGAGCCCCAAGTTGGGATATGGCAACAATCAGACAAATCAAAGGTCTTCTATTTCTTTTACAGTAAGCACTCATTGCCTTGCACGTTTATGGACAGCTAACTCACACCCTGTACGCTCTGCGGAGTGTTCACTGTCTTGCCTTTCAACCATAGTCAAATATTTGTTTGGGCATTATGAACTTTCAACCTGTGCGGTTAAGTTCGTGGAAAGCGATGTTTGTTTTAAGATTTATAACAAGCTAGATAATATTTATAGCTGCGATACGCGGAATTAATACCCTGCAAATGGGGTATGCTTGCTTTGTTGGCAAAGTTAGGCAAAGTCAAAGGAAAGAATTTTATTTGTGGATTCTGGAATAAATGCTGGAGGATTTTAACTAAGAGCAAAGATATCCAAGACATAAATGTCTATGTAGGGTATTTCAACTTCGATATCTTTGCCTGCTACTTAGATTTATTGCCCTAACATAATTGTTGAAGAGTTTCAGCTTCGGATTTGTTGCTTCACTTTTTGATTGCGCATGTGCGCAGGTTTGATTGCCTAGGGGAAAAATAAAGGAAAGGGGCTTACTTAAAAGAATAGTTTAAAAAGATACTATATAAAAAAACACACATTAGTTATATGATTTACTTTTTGTTTTCGTAATTATTGCTGTTTCTGCTTTATTGAAAAATCGTGTTTAAAAATAATATGGATTCGTTTTGTTTTATTTAATGCTTTTTGTTTTTGCTTTTGCTTTATATAAAACTTAGCTTACGGCCTGTGGCGCATTTACACACTCGATAAATCGATAATTATAAAAATATATATATGCATGCATTAATATATACATATATATTTGTGTATATATATCTGGCTTGTAAATGTGCGCACTTACATAGTTTTTATTGTTTTCAAGTATATATTTATTTATATAAATATATATATAGTATATTAAATTTTTATATAATCAAAAAAAAGCAACAAAAAATTGCTGCAGTACAATTCTTTAGCTGTCATTTCTTATTACTTTTATTTAGTATTCTTGTCTTTTATTTAAATATTGCTTTTGAGTCTTTCATTTGTATAGCTAAAAAGTATTTTTATTTTTCTTGCTTACAACGTTTTATAAATATTATTTGAAGATTTGTTTCTTCTTCATTTTTTCGGTTTTTGTTTAATTAAAAAAAAATTGCGCTAAACTAAATGTTCTAATAACTAAAAAAATAAATGCTACAAAAAATATGACAAAAATTGCAATTACAAAATAAAATGCTAAATTGCTGGCGAAAAAAATTGCTACAAGAAAATGTAATTTAAAAAAAGTTAAAGTAATTATTAATTCCTTAAGTATTTAAATATATTTATATTTTAATATGGGCGTTGGCGACAAAAAAATAATTGAAATAAAATATGCATAATATATTTAATAGAAAATATATTTTTTAATAATAATTCTTCTCATTATTAGTATTTTCTTTTTATTGTTGTTGTTTATTGTTGTTGTTGTGCTTGTTGTTGGCATTTTGCAATTGGAGCTCTTTTGGGGGGCTCATCGCATTTATTTACTAGGCGTAAATTATTGTTTGTTTTATTTATTATTCAATTTGTTTATAACTTTTATAAACTGCTTAATCAATGATCACAACTCTTAGCATAAATATTAATCGCATGTGGCATTTGCATCGTAAATATATATAAAGTAGTGTATACTATATGAACTTTATGTTTTATATAAAAAATATTTTGTAGTTGTAAGAAAAAAAATATATATTTGTTGTATATAAAAAATGTTTGCCTTTTGTTAATGTCTTTTATATTTGAATCGCTTTACGTTTGTCTTTTATGCTTTTGTCTTTTATTTAAACTTTAGTTCCTGTTACGCTTCCTTTTGCTTATGTCTTTTTATTATTACTTTCCTAAAGCTGCCCAGTTGAAAATTATAAACTAATAATTATTATGATTGTCGTTGGCATCCAAACAGCTGCCGGTTTTAAGGGCGAAGGCGGGGCTGGGGGTTAGGGATTGGGTTTTAATTTCTCATCTTCTTCTTGTCTTTTTTTTAGCATTGGTTTGCAAGTGTTTTGCGAACAGTCAAAACACTTAAAACCAAAGCTTTTTGCGTTGATATGTTTTCATTAGCTCGGCATTGGCTCAAAAAAGGGCCACGCCCTCTGCAAATACATCCTCCCTCAGTTTTGGCTGCGTGCAACTGTTGAAAAAGAAGTGAAAAAAAGAAACGGTTAAAAATCATTATTATTCAAAGCCATTTTTCAGGAGAATCAGTTTAATTGTGGTTTTTTGAAATGAGTAATTCACGTTTTCTGCAGAAGCGAATGAGACACACACAGAAAAAAAGAAACTAAGGCTTAAAGCTGCGAAGAACAAAACGTGTTTGAATCATGGCCAACAACAATAAAATATCCCTTTTATGGGCTTGAAGTTAACTCTTCTGGCTCGAAACATTCATTTAGGCAAAATCTTGGTTACTCATTTGCCTGGGTACAGGGTATAAAAATGTGGTTGACTGTGTTAATGATTCAAACCCTTGCATTGGCTTAATGCATGAATTTCAAATTGATTTTAAGCGGCCTTTAAGACAGACTTTGATTTCTTACATTAGTAAAATTATATATAATAAAATAATATAGAATATATTCACTTTATATTTAATAAATTTATATCTTTATCTTTATGGCTATTACATTCACTGTTTTTCGTGTGAGCTTTGGGGTCAAGCGAGCCACACAAGTCAAACGTGGCGTATGCGCAATAAACACTCGTAATTTGTGCCACTTGACGGCTGCGTATACTTAATGTGGTTCTTCCTCTTGCCCGTCTAACTGTTCTCGCTTTTTATATCGCGCTAAGCTTTGACACAATTAATAATGGCAATTATCTTGGCTATGTTTGTTGCCGTTGTTGTTGCTATTGTTTTGCCGTCTTTTGGCTAATTGAAAGCAATTAATGCAATTAAAAAACAAAAACAAAATACAAAACTGAATTTCTATAAAAATGAGATGCTTTGAATATTTGTGAATTTTCACAGTACACATTTGTGCGTGCTCAAAGAAAATAACAAAAAAAAAACATTAATTAATGAAAGCAAAAAAAAAAGTTATCTTCAAAGTATCGAAGATTGAATACCCTAGCAAACTTTAGGCAGTTGTGGAATAAATTTACTTTGTGTTCGATATAAATGACAAGAATTAATTAAAGTAAAAGATACTTAATTTGAAAAATTACTATCTTTATGTATTTAAAATAATAATGAGATAAGTTTGGAATATTGGATTAAAAAAGTGCTTGATGAAAGATTTTTCTCCTCAGAAATGTTAACCATTGTTAAATTGAATTAAAAAATGATTGATATTTACTTTAATTAAGCTGAAGCTAATAAACTTTACGGCATGAAAACTCATACTATTCAGAAATATATATTTAACTTGGTCTCATAGATACTCCCTTCCCTTACAATTGAATACACTCTGTGGGGCGTGCACAAAAATTATATAGAAATGAGTCGCTTCATTTGTATGAATGCTTTTTTGTGAATATTTCAGCTATTAGAACAACAACTACAATTATAGAGTCTAAATTGTGTGTGTGTGTTCGCTTTTCATTAACGTTTTCAATTTCGTTTTTCGCGTGTCAAACGTTTTTCCGAAGGCTGCCCCATCTCTCATTCATGGCGCAATCCGAGTATTACGAGTACATTCATATATTTCGCACATGCCCAACTGTGTTTTTATGTGTACGATCTGGTTGCCCAGTTTTGGACAGTACGAGCAGGCTGTGGGCTGTGGAGAGGCCCCATTCATTGATACACCGCCAATTGGCATTGTTTGCGTGCCCCTTGATTATGATGAGGCTGTGGCTGACTTGCGGAACACACAAATTGTCTGTTTTTACTTTTTGTTTTTCTTTTTCTCTGTATAAACTATCCCACACATATCGAAAGGGTAGCTTAAAACTAGGAAAATAATGTCGTTGGACATTTAAGCTGCGAATTTATGATGAAAAAATTGCTAACTCAAAAGAATGACTACCTTAATGACATGTCAGCTAAGCTGTCATTACGTGTGAGGACATGTCTTGCAGAATGTCTTCACCCTTTAATATGCATCTTTATCGTTTATAAGCTCTTAATGATCATTAGTGAAGCTACCAGGAATTTATCTACAGGGTATCTACAAATCGTGCATTGTTTCTTACACCCACTTTTTGAGAATTTTTTGTATTCGACTTACATTAATTGTAAATTACGACTACAGGGAGGCAGTAATTGTATTTATGGCTGTGCCTGAGTGTTTGTGATTGCTGAAATGTGATCGTGCGATCTGTAAATGTGTGCTAATTACAACACTTTATCACTTAGAGTGCCGTCAGTCACCAGCGACAAACTCATCAGCATCTCTCGTTTAGTTTGCTTTTTTGTATGGGCCTTATCAGCGAGGTCCGATTGGGTAACTGTTGCTTGTCCCTGAAGGCGACAGAGCAAGACGAGAGGGAGGGGGAGCAGAGATATTGATAAGATAAGAATGCGACGGAAGAGGCAAATATATGTTGCCTTACTTCTAATTGGTATTGTATGTACGCACAAAAAAAAACCCGAAAAAGGAAAAACGACATGAAACAAAGCCAACAACATGCACTAAAGACATGAAGAGAGATAAAATGGGCAAGTGTGGAGAGCGAAAGTAAAACATGCGACATGGTAAACATGCACACACCTGAGCAACTTGAGCTGATTAGAAACTTACAAACTGAGCGGTTGAGTTGCTTTATTGCTGCGATTTAACGAGGGTAGCGTGACACGAAACACGACTTAATTTAAATGAAATTTATAAAAAATTGTTCGACATTTGTACACAGCTACCCACATATAAAATTTCCCTTCACTAGCTCTTTTAGTTTCTGAGTTCAATGAGGTCATGTATAAAAAAAATCTTGCTGAATTTGTGTACAAACATCATATTATAGTTTTTCTTATCAGTGAAGTTAAGCGAGCTCTCATGCGCTCTTAAAATACTTGTGATCTAAGGGGATATTCTATAGTCATTGGCACATTACAGGGTATACAAGTAGTTGCGCATTGGAAAAGAATGTCGGACAGTGGCGTATCACGCGCCCATCTCTTTAAAAAGTTTCTCTTAATAAGCAGACGATTTCTTCTTCTGGAAAAAGCATTTGTCTTGCTGGCAAATGCGCCCTCGCAATTGCCCTGAACTTGCTGCCGGTTGCTGCCGCCTGTTCCCCGCTGCTGTCGCCCCCGCTGGCTGCGCTGGTCAAACCAGTTTGCATGCAGATTCAGCAACTTCAGCAATCAACTAAAACAAAATATAGAAGAAAAAAAACAAGACAAAAAGAACGAAACAAAAAAGAAACCCTCAAGTTTGGAATGTAGTTTGGCGCACAAGTGAGACGGGCATACAATGAGCATAGCTGCGCATGCGTTGCAGTCGCTACGGGCATCTCGCTTGCGCATGTGCGCACAAGCGAGCCAAGCCGATGTGAGGTTTGAGCTGAGCTGCTTGCGTTACGCTTAAATGAGCGCGTAAGACCAGCAGTGCGTGTGCATGTGCGTGTCTGTGTGTGCGTACGCTCTCCCTCTCTTCTTTTAGCTCTCTAGCTGTTAAGTGGGGAGAGTGCGCGTTTGAGCTGCTGTTAAAAGCGCGTGGCTGAGCTTTAACATAGATTTCATAGCTTTTGTTGTTGATTTTTTTTGTCGGTTATTGATATTGTTGTTCGTTGCGCGTCGGCAGATTTTATTTGTTATTTTTTAGCATATTGTAAAAAAAAGTGATCATAATATTAAATTACAACTAATCATAAATGTATGTGCATTTTGTGTATATATGTATATAGTCATAGAAATCAGGCATAAGAATTGTACAAAAAAATATGTATAAAATTGCGTGAACATAATGAATATGCGTTAGATTTATGATTTAGCTTTAATTTAATGTTTACTAAGCTCTTAAGCTAATGCTAAATGTCTTTTGCTTGCCAGCACTGTTAAGCGTGCTCTTACACGCGCACGCTCTCTTTGCCGCTCTCGCTCTCTCTCTCACTCCAACTGGCAGTAAAACTAACTCTTGCTGTAAAGACTTTTACAGCTTGTTAGCTAAGATCGTTTTAAATGTGTGTGGGTGTGTGTGTTTGTGTGTGTAACTACTACTAGTACAATTGCTGGCAGGTTGTGTGTATGTGTGTGAGTGTTTGTTTTGGGTTTGGGATTTGGGTTTTAAGTTAAGCTCAACTTACGGCCGCTGGCACGCTGCCCGACCCGGCACAGGGTGGCCCAGGTTCAAACTCCATTTCCAACTCCAACTCCTACTCCAACTGCAACTGCAACTCCGACTCCGACTCCGACTCCAACTGCAACTGCAACTGCGTCTCCAACTCCGTCCCCGTCTTAAGCCTCGAAGGGCTGCTTCTGTGGACTCTGCTCGTCGCCGCACAATTCGCGGGATAGCTCCGATATCACCTCCTTGTAGATCAGCGGATCAATGTTCTTGCCCAGCTGATAGAGCAGGAACCAATCACCGATGTTACACCTGTTGGCCACCGTTTCAACCTCCCCGCTTTCGGCCAGGCGAGAACGGGCGCGCAGCAGCAAATGTCTCAGTTTGGGTCCGGCGACGACGGCGATACGATAAACAAGCGAAATGCCCGAAAGAATGCTCAGTATAATGAACCAGAACCAGAGGAACACGTATATCTTCTCGTTGACAATATTCAAAGGCAGCACGCAGAGTCCGTCGAACGTTTGCACGGAACCCGATGGACCGTATTTGCGGAAGGTGCATTTAGTGACTTTTGGAAAGACCTTTGCCATGGGATCGACACGATCGTCTGGCTCCATCTCCGTGAACTTCAGCACATCGCTGCCGTACGTGCTGAACTCGCCGTCCAAAAAGAAGTCCACAAAATAGATCTGTCCGATCACGTTGATGAAATTCAGCGTCTCACAGACGAAAAACCGAAAGGCGTAGAAATTATGACGATTCAGATTGCCAATGAAATAGTCGACGAGAATCTTCTTGCGATCATTCTTGCACTCATCGTTCACGATCGGACTGTTCAGGTCCATGACAAGCATCTTAAGGCGGCCGCCTTCCCACGATTTCCACAGATAGCGCGGCACGTAGAACAAGATCGCCTGGAAGAAGAGCACAAAGCACACCCACTGATAGTATTTGTGGTACTTGACCTTCGTCTCGCCCTCCACATGGGACCCGACGCCCGGCTGTACCAGGTCGCGTCCGGGTGTGCCCGTTAGGCGTTCGGGCACCGTGAACGTCGAATAGATCCAGCAATAGGTGTCCATAACGCCGAGAGGTATCTCGTCCACGATGCAGTCGATCGGATCGCCGATGTACTGGCGCGAGGTGACCAGCAGCGAGAAGGCGATCAATATGATCACCGTCGCCTTGTAGTGCATACGAAAGACATTGTTATCGATGCACACCTGATCGATTTTCAGCAGCCCCTTAACGGAGCCGAATACATCAAACATTTTCGCACTTTTCGCTGTGTCTCAATTAAAAAAAAACTGTTTATGGATTGATTGCGTTTGGTTGCTTGTTTTTTTTTTTTTTTTTTTTTGGAATGTTTTTTATGAACAAAAACCAGATCTTTTTTGTCGATTGATTGATTGATTGACTGGATGATTTATATAAATTTGCATTTGTGGTTTTTTAAAATTTATTTTATTGGCGCTTCTGCTTGTTCACACGTCACTTGTCCAACATAACGCTTCAGTTTCTGGCTCGATAATGCACCAGGGCAAATGCGCATCTGGCGGGCCGCAATGAGCCGTAACTGTTGTCGTGCAGGCTCAACTCGCCGCTGCTCCACGCTGAACTGATCTGTCGAAGTTCCCTCGAGTGTGTTTGAGTCGACGCTCTCCGCGCGACGAAGATGGCGAAGAAGGAGACGACGACGAATGTGTACGAACTACAACAAACAAATGGATTGAGCGTCGTGCAATGTGTATGCGTGTATGTTGCTGCTGCTGCTGCGGTTGTTTAGCCGACAGCCAGCCTAACGAAAAAAAAAAATAACACCAACAGTTGTTGTGCGTATATATATACACATATATTTTGTTCTGTATTTAAACGCCGTCACAGCAGCGAGCACTAAGCGCACTCTTCGGATAGTGAATCGAAACTGAGGCCAAACTTTTTGAGTAACGGACTGCGAGAGAGAGCGCAACACACGCGCGCAGCACATGCGAGAGCAGACAAACAGGTCTCTCGCGCTTGAGTCGTTTTTAGCCAGCGCAAGCGAATGAGTGAGCGCAAGCGAGAAAGAGCGCCTGAGCGAGTGAATGTGTCAATTTGGCACAGGTAAATTGGGGTGGATCTTGTTGAGTGAGCGCCCGAGTGCACAACCACAATCACTCACACACACACACACACGCTCACGATATGCCTTTGTGTCTGCAGTCAGACCTGTTTTTGTTGTTGTTGTTTCTTTTATGCTGCTGCTGCGAGAGATAAACATGATTTAGTGGAGTTCGCATGCAAGACTTGAGCGTTAACTGGAAGCTGAAGCGCGTCCCTTGAGTTGCTAACAGACACACACACACACACAGGCCAGGCGCGCAACTTGTTGGGGTTAGTCGAGGCAAAAGCGCGGCAGCGGGGTCAAGTGGCATTTGCCAGCTTGGGCAGGGGCAGGGTGCGAAGGGGTGGCGGTTGGGAGGGGGGGAAGGGAAACATACCATGACTCAGTGATGCCACAAATAAAATGTCGCCATTTTCTTAGACTCGTTTGGACTTGGCCAACAACGCAATACATGCAGCACATATGTATCTATGTATGAGTATGTGAGAGTGTGTATGTATGTACATATATGTTTACATAAACATGCCAATTGCTGTGGCAAATCCAGTTGCGACTCTAGTTGCCAGCTGCACATCTGGCAACGCTGCTGCGGCACTTCAGCGTATACCTATGAAAAAGATCAGTGTACAGGGTATTTTGCATTGGTAAAAGCCCATAATATGCACCTACAAAAGTTTATTATCAAAACTGTCTTCAATTTATAGCCCAAAAAGGTAATATTCACGCAATGTGGCAATGCTTTAAAGTCCTTTAACTTAAAGTTGAGATATTTATGCATACCAAAATTAAATTCAAATTTGATAAAAAATATAATAAAGAAGAGCTGTCTTAAACTTTGGTAATCGAATAAGATTGATAAGAATTAAAAAAAAAATTATTTTCGATCTGGCAACTTTGGCAGGTAAAAAGTCAAGCTTTAATAAGCCGCTCTGAACATAAAGTGTGCTTTAAAGGCTTTGTTTGAAAAGCAGACCTAATAATAATCTAGAGAAACACATGAAAGCTTTTACATGCGATCTGGCAACGCCAACAAACTTAATCTAGATCAAGCCCAATTAGGATGAATTTCATTTTGATGTGCTTTTAAGCTTTTATAAAGGGAATTTAGACGCTTGCCAAGTTTAAATACATCCTTAAATTATTTCTAACCAATCTGGCAATGCTGTGAATTAAGAACTTAATGCTTTGATGCGTAATGCGAAGTCTTTACATTAGGGACTTGTATTAATATATGTATACATAACTTGTTATGCCACTGTGCGACAGTCTGGCAACGCTGTGGCCGTTAACTGCACCTAAGGCAAACCATAAAAAAGGCAACATGCAATGCATTGCATACCTCAGAAAGAAATACCTACAAATATATATAATATGTACATATGTATATATAAAAGTATGTTCAGCTATGTAGCTGTGTATTTATGTAAGAAGAAGAAAAAGCATAAGAAGACAAAGATGAAGATGAAGGCGAAGAGTTCTCAGAACCCGTCAATTGAGTGGAATAAAGCAGCGCCCAGCTCCAATGCACAATGCACAAAGAAACAAGTTACTGACAGATACGTAGATACATATGTATCTGCGGGTGTGCCACGGCCTGTGTCTATGTATTTATGTGGCCCGTCGTACGTGTACAAAGAAGAAGAAGAAGCAGCAACGGCAACATACAAATCACAGACATACAACAATTTGCCTTTTCTTTTGGTTTAAGGAAAAAGGGCATATTAGTTTTATGCTACTATATAGAATATATTCCAATATCATCAAACATCTTTTAATAAAGAAAATTTGACAGGCATAAAACCTAAAGCTTTAATTAATTAAAGTCCTACACAAAATTAAATAAAGAATCAGAACAATAACAGGGTATCACCTAGTCGAACTCCGCTTCGTTTGCTCTGGTTTATGTTATATTATCGCCAAATGCTTTCACTGCATGATGTTTGCCTTTGAATTGGTATTTACCTGTAACGTCTCCGATAATATGCAGTAATTACAAAAATGACAGACTTTTCCTTTACCTGGCTACGCGTCTAACTACCTGTAGCTGCAACAAAGTGTGTGTGTGTGTCTGTGTATTTGTATCTTTTACCTTTCGTTATGCTTTCAATCTATGCCATCGATAGATACATTTAAGCGCTCAATCAGTGGATTTTCCAGCTCGTCGGCTTCTGCCCTCATATATTATGCCACTCAATGCACACACACACACACACACACACACACACACACACACACACACACCTAGTATATATAGCCCACATGTGTTAAAACCAGCGACTACCTGTTACACTCGTTTCTTGGTCTCCTTTTGAGGTGCGACCACTTCTTAACCTTCGGTTTGTTTGGCCCGAACATGAATTATGGTTGGCGAGAGCCGCATTAACTTAGTTGTGCCCACTATCTTAATTATAAATTCAATAGCCAAATACCTTTAAAAAAATAATCTCTCTCACTCGAATCTCTCTCCATGTGTTCGAATCTAATCGAGAATCGGAACAATCGGTTTTAAGTGCTCCATATTACCCAATAATTTACACACGTAAGCAGCTCAAGTGCCTGTTTTGACTGTCCCTGTACCACCTACATACACATACACATACACGTACATATATACACATATATACAAGTCCAAGTTCGCTGCTTTCGTAACAAGAAAAAAAATAGCTCCCTGAAGTGAAATATAAAACTAACATTTTCTTTGAATTTGCCACAAAGATTCAAGGGAATTAGCAAAAAAAAAAAAAATAATTGGTAACTCTTAACTCTCCCAGGGGACTACAGCGCGGATATGTACATATATATACATTTTTTTTCGTATATAGCCATATTTATTGAAGCAGTCCCTAAAGAATTCTTTATCTAAGGAATTTAAGCAAAAACCAAATGTGGGCTAAAACCTTTGACTTTTGTTGCTGTTTTTGAGTAGTTTATAACTAACAATATTTTAACATTAATAAAACTTCAATTTCATTAACTGTACATATTAATATGTGCATTATTTAAAAATTCCGCAGTTCAATCAAGCAAAAGATACTAAAGACACTTAAAGATACTTAAGGATTTTTAAATATGCCTTACATTTAAAATTAACTAAAATACTAATAAAAAAACTTTAGTTTAAAATATTTTATAGAACAATATTCCCATTTTATTTAATTGGTTTTCTGCACTTAAAGTAAATTAAATATTTTGCTTTATAAATGACAACGATTTATTCAAAAATTAAAAAAAAAGGTAAGAATTTATTTAAAGAAAAAACATTTTTTAACACTAATTTAAAGTAAAACCAATTGTCCAAGCAAAAATTTAAAAAAAAGAAAATTTCAATTTAAATGTTTGTTCGAATTGTTATAAAATCCCACTTTTTATTACATTCTAGTAAAACTTTAAATAAACGAATATAAACAATAAAAACTGAAACGAATCATTTAAAGTTAGAAAAAAATATTAAAAGATACATTTTATTTATTAATTAAGATACATTAAGTTAAAGGTATTTTTTTCACTTCTATTAATTTTAATAGATTTACAGTTTCGTCAGCAATTAATAACACTTATTCAATAAGAGTGTTTCTGATATTTAACATGGATATTTTTTAATTTAATACGCCTACTACAAATCGCAAGCTCATAAATCCATTAGAAATATTGCCCCAAAATTTACGGCACTTTTTGGTTTTGGGGGCTGTCGACCGCTGGCTATAAATGGGCAGATAGAAACACATACACACACACACACACACATTCTCATTGATCATATCGTTTATCAGCTGTGGGATGAGGCAAGGGGGCGTGGCAGCTCGTCAAACTTAGTTTGGTTTTTTTTTCTCATTTTTTTTCGTGGCATAAATCAAATCAACGCCTGCGAACAACTCAATTTGTGCGAAGTCTTGAGTTCATTTATTTTTCTTTTTATTATTATTACTTTTTTCTATTCCATTTTTAAGCTCTCTGATCGAATTTCGCCAGATTTGGCTTCTCAACAAATCTGGCAGAATCCGACATAAGAAGTTCGAGCCGCAAAGTAAATATTTACACGAGCTCTTATAATTGATATTATTTATTATTACTTTTCATTTGGACAAAAAAACCTGTATTATATTTCAGCTGTAAATTTACTTAGAATTTTAGGAGTTAGCATTTAGTTTTTGTAATATATAATTAATTTTTTAAAAGCCCTACAATTGTGTGCAGTATTTTTAAATAATAATAAATAATAATAATATAAAAAATATATAATATATATTTATACCTTATTAAGCTTTCTTTTATAACAATACAATTAATTGATCATGCTTGAGTATTAAGCAAATACCGCTTAAAACTGTATTAAGCCTAGTTTTCTCGGAATCCTTTAAATTTTTTTACAGGGTATCTTTAGCTGCACAAACTCATGCCCATTTGTATTCAGTTGTCGTCACGCTAAGATCGCGCTTTTCAGCACATGTTAATTTCACGACCATGAATCAATCCCAAACGGGCAAGGCGAAAGGGGGCGTGGCCATCGCTTAGTCACTGCGAAATTCGCCCAAAAATGGGCGTCTGCGTCATTTTGTTGGAGCCCATCGTTGTACATTCCACGCTGATCCACCTGAGTCAGCTGTGAAGATATTTAATTATCCAAAAATGTATAGATAAATTGTGCGTATGAAAAGTCTTTTAATACGTTAGCTTATCAATTACTGTGGCGGCTTCTGTTTGATCTCCAATTGCAATGTGTGGAGCTTTATCATGCATCACGGTTACCTAATCCAATCCCGCCCCCCCTAACCCTTCCCCCTCTTCAAACAATTGATTAACTTGGATGACTTCATAACGCTTACGTATGCAAATTTCAAATCATAATTTGATAAATTATCTATCTAGAAAATATAGGTTGCCGAATTTATTAGAAGCCCATAAGTTAAAGTTGATTTTTGGTATTAACATGGAAAAATGATAACATAAAGGAAGGGAAATTAAAAAAATGAAGCACATAAAAGAAAAACAAATAAATATATATTTGTAAGGTATGTATTATATTATTTCTGATTATTATGCCTTATAGATACTTTTAGTTCCATATGTAAATAATTTGTGGTTATATAGATCGCTAAAATATAATAAGATACAGATTGTTATAGTATATATTATGGAATAATAAAGCTTTTAAGCAAATATTCTGTTTATGTATTTATATGTGCGTATACTATTATTAACAATAGCAGCTTGTTCTATATTTATTTAAGTATGACAAACTTTCTCATAAAGAAATTCATTTATTGTGTCTTAACACGAAACACAATCGAAATTGATTTCATTTATTCATATCATTTTTAAAAGGAAGTTATTATTGTTTTTTATCAGCTATTAAAAGGGCCTTTCTAAAACTGATTCATGAAATGTGTTAACTGAAATTTTTCACAAAAATTCAATTTAATGACCAGCTGCTCTTAACAGGGTATTAACAACTGTTACTCGATTACATTTAAGCTAGCTAAGACTGTTTTAATGCGCTGTAAGCAGGAAAAAATAATGGTAACGTAATTATTATATATATTACATTGATTATAATATATATTTAATATAATTTTTTAATTAATTTAATTTTAATTTTTTACGTTTTTCAATATGACAACTTTGAAACTTCCTGAGGTATCTCTAAGCTGAGTACACACCGTTTCTTGGCGCCTCATTGCGCAATAAAAAAAAAAAACATATTTAATGTGATATCCGAAATACTTTCACTTTTTTCAGCAGAACTTGTTGCAACAGTTGCAAATTAAATTTTGTTGTTGCTTTGGCGCTCGTAAAGTTTAATTGTAATTGTATCTTTTAATGCGCTGCGATACTTTTTCTTTCTTCATATTTTATTGTACTATATTTTTTTGTAAGTTTTGTTATTTTGCCACTTTGTGCACGCTTTGCATGAATGACTTTTGTGGCTGAAAAGTATTCAAATTTCTGCGCTGTAAAATAATCCAAAACAGGATGGCAAGAGGAAGAGCAAAAGAGAGGTGGGAATGGGGTGCTATGGAGAGGTTACCAGGTGTCCATTGTTTATAACGCTGATTGGGCAATCACAAAAATTGCCAATCAATGAACTTTGCGAGGCAACAATTGCGCAGGGGCGTGGCAAAGGGGGACGGAGGGGGGGGGGGTTTTTGCCAGCTGAAAGCTAGACGGTAGCGACCCTTATCTGGCACCTTTGACAGGCAACCAGTCAACAAACTAAAAATGTACAGATTACTAAATTTTATGCAGAAACCAAGAGCTATATACGAGGAACCTAGATAAGAGGTTTGTAACACAAAAATACAAACATACTTAAAGTTGCGACATTGAGCACAGCAAGTGTTTAAAGACTTAAAGATAGGCATCAGCTAAATATACAATTACAATTGTTATTTAGCATTCAACTACAGAACGTTCAGAAAAGTATAGTTGAAGATACAGATACAATGGGAAACATATGAAGAGTTAGATACATTATAAAAAAGATACATAAATACAATAAATTAAAAGCAATAAATTATATAACATTATAAGAACATTACGTAAATAGAGATACAAATTGAAGCTATTGAAATATATGACAAAAACAAAACATAAATAATAAAAAACAATGCCAGAAAGAACTCCAAAGAAAATTGATGCAACCCAAACTAAAAATACTACAAAAATAATAGATAGAGATATCATAATAGATAATGTTTGAAACAGATATGAAATGATATATAAAAGTAGTCAAAAATGTAGACAGCTAAGTCAGTAAAAATAAAATACGGGCACAATTAAAAAAGATTATATTTAATGGAGATGCGTACTTACCAGAAAAGACAGATAAAGAGACAAATAATATATATAACAATAACATGAAGATACATAAGATAAGTTAAAAAAGATACAACAAATTGGGTTGTAGATACAATTTAATGTCTTAGATACATTCATTACCATATAGATTCTTAAGATACAGATACAACGAACAAGCTACAGAAGAAAATGATGTTAAAATATAACAAAGAGGCTTATGATGAGGTAATAAATACAGATAAAAACTTCTTTATAGATTCAGATATAAATGCTTACTTGTAGATACCTAAGATACAGATACATGAATAACAAAATAAGAATTTTAAATGGAAACATAGAACAAATCAGCATATGATGAGGTAAGGCATACAGATAAAAACTTGGACTTAGATACATTTTTAGACCTAACTATAGATACATAAAGCTACAAATGCGAATAGATACAAGATACATACAAATGAAGAACTAACAGGGAAAGGTATAAAGTTACAAAAGCAACCTTTAAGAGTAAAAGATACATGAGAAGGTTTCATCTACCTACAGATACAAATACAATCTTCGTCAGATAATGTTAAAAAGTAGAACCTTAAAGGTTTTCTTCTTACGATGTTCGATCTTAATACAACATTTTGCTTTAAGACTGAGCTATGATCGAATTTCCCAGCTCCCAGAAAATCTTAGGACAAGTATATGTTCCAAAGTTTAGTTGTCTATATTAAACAATAGCGGAAAATGCGCTATTAAACATCGATTAAATTTAATTTGGCTAAAATAACTTGTCGGGAACAACAAATTAATTTACCAGCCAAAACTGACTTTAGTCTTAGAATTGTGGAGTACTTTGGTTTAAGTTGGAGATTGCACAAAATTTGATCTCTCTCTCTCTCTCTCTCTCTTTCTCTCTTTCTCTCTGTTCACTTGCATGAAGAAATAGAATATAAAGTGTGACTCAATTTTGTGTACAAACCCCTATGAATACATGCATCTAGATAGCCAACGATGCAAATAGAGATAAGATGAGACGAATATAGAGATGACACAGCGGTAATTGCAACTGAAAACAAGATAACTGATCTTTATGTTATATGCCCAAATATTGGCTCATCACGATTACCCGAGTTCCCCTCCCAACTATTGACGCAGGCGAATAGAAAAAAAAAAAAAAATACTTAACGCTGTCTTCGATTAAATTCCACGCACTGTCTGAACGTATCCGGAGCGCTAACTTGGCTAATTAGTTAGTGCCGAAAGTGAATCAGTCGTGACGCAGAAGACCAGATAACGCCAAATCTCGAGCTAGGATCGCAGACATGACTAGGAAACAGCTGTCGGGTTAAATCATCGAAAAACGAAAAACAAAACAACATTTTTGGTTTATCCGAAAATGCAGCAGTCATAATAAAGCACTTTCCCAAGTCGGTCAATTGCGCCGATAACTGATAACTAAAACGGGGTCACAGCTATCTCATTCACTCAGACACGAGCCGCTTTATGTTGCAACAAAAAAAATTGTATTTTGTTCGAGTTGTTCTGACAGTTTTTTACTTGAGGCATATTTATTATAAGAAGCCCAATTCATTAATATTGTAACTATTTAATATAGCTGCGGGCTCGAACTTAGAAGTTGAATTTTGCGGTTGAATTAAAAAGTTCTCTTAGTCAAAAAAGGATTTACTTTAAATTCTTAGCGTCGGGTTCGAACTCAGGAATTTAGAAATTTAAAATTTTGTTTATCTTAATGCAAAACGTTCGAATTCGAAGCATGTCTTTTATTTCTTTTAAAAAAATTTAAGATTTTTAGCTTTTATAACTACTAATAGATATATAATAAAATAATAATAAAAGCTGCATATTTTTGAAAGGATCCTTATAGACCTTGAAGATAGAGAATAAATATCAACAATATAATAATAATAAACATAATTTTGTCTAGTATTAATATTAATGTTAAATGTGACAACTATCCAGAGTGATATTATAAACAATAACAAATATGTAAATCACAATAACTCAAGTATCACTTAAGTAGTTAGGTCACAATAGAAACAACAACTGAAGATCAATATTAGCACAGCTTTATTGCTAGTCAACTAAATGATGACAAGGCCAGTTTTGTCAGAGCAGCTAAAATCCAATTAGCTCTTGAGTTAAATGCCCAGGTACACACACACAATTGATTTGACGGGCTTATCAATTGAGAACACACAAATTTGATTGTATTTTCTCAAGGCATCCTTAGACGAAGCTCAATTCGAACGAGTGAAAACTTTAGAGTCGGGTGTACTTGACTAAGACATACTCAGGCAAATGCATTCATATGTAGAAATATGCCAAAAACAAAGTTGGGGGCTTGACCTTTTATAGTAGTCTAGATATGTTATCGATTATCGATGTTATCGAAAATAAATGGAAAAAAAGCTAAAATTCTTTTCTAAGAAAACTAAATTCAAATTAGCAGAAATGTTCATATACCCTATAGATTCTCTTAAGTTTCGTTACATACGCCTGCACAGAACCAATATACCCCGTTTAACCCCTTTGTCTACGACTGCCATAAACAGACTTTAAGTGCTTAACTCTTTTTGATTCCAAAGCAAATATCTTATCTGCATTCTTGAACTCACAGAGAGTCCCCACCCAATGGGATAGCGGGAAGGGGGGGCCAGGGTGACTGATAAGGAATACGCCCGCTCAGCCCAGCTGGCCGAAAAAAAAAACAGTGTAGTGCGGACAACAGCAACGTTACCAAGAGCTGCTCGCGCGGCCCGCAAAAAAAGAAGAATACAAAAAGAACAACAAACAACTCCCGTTAACAGAAGGGGCTAACTAGAAAGTTGGCAAGATGTTGGCCACGTTCAGTTCGGTTAAGCAGTATCTCAAGTTCGATTTGAGCCGTGTGATCATCGATAATATCGTCTTCAAGCTGCACTATCGCTGGACCTTTGTGCTGCTGCTGGTGGCAACCCTGTTGATTACCTCGCGCCAATACATAGGCGAGCACATACAGTGCATATCCGATAATGTGGTCGCTCCGGTGATCAACACATTCTGCTTCTTCACGCCCACGTTCACGGTGGTAAGTCTCAAATTCGTTTCGTTTAACGGCACGTTTTCTTAATTCCAAATTTGAGCACGTCTCGTGCTTTTCACTTTCGTGACACGAACTCACATTTCGTGGCGAGCACAGTAAAAAATAGATTAAACATGCCTAAAGGAATCTAATAAGATACTCAAGAACTTAAATCTTAAAATAAAATATTTTGGATATAAATATAAATATTTAGTTATCTATTGGTTAGTAATGAGTATCGTATACTCACGTATAGCACGCACCCATCTCTAGTTTATAGTCACGAAAATCTATTTCATCTACATATTAAATTTTTTATATTCACTTAAAGGTTTTAATTATTAAGTTTTTATTTACAACAACTTTAATTAAGTTTATAAGCAAACTTTCAATTAAACTTTATCTTTTTTCTAAGTAATGCTTGCTTTAAAAGAAAACACAGTTGGATACCCTCAAACCCATTGTAATTGAGTTAAATTAGTTTATATAAACAAGAAGGCTTCTCCGACCTCAAAAAGTATATAAATTCTTTATATAAACGCTACGATTATTGAAACTTAGAAAGCTATAAACTTAACTTAAGATATTTTAAAAGTAGAACTTGTTATTCATATTTGTATTTCAATAAGATAAAATCTGTTTATCGATTAAAATCAATAGAAGAACTTAGTTTTTTAAAGCTATCTCAGAGACTAAGTATAAGAACTAGTTAGTTAAAATTAACTTCAGTATGTTATTGTAAAGAGGGAGAAAGAAAAAAAATATTTTAATTTTTGGATACCAAAATCCATCAATTAAATAGATCGTATATATTCTTAAAGCCTTGGAACTCAGTTTTTATACAATTATTTAAATATAGATTTTTGTTAAGAAGTAAAATTTTAATTCATTATCCAAAGTAAATTCCAATTTCAGTTTCCGTTGTGTGTTTAGGGAAAGGGTTTAAAATGTATTGATTAGACAGTTTGCAGCTGGGTTCAGGGTATCTACCTAGTCAGGTATCTATTTATGATTAAAGCTGATTTTTTAAAAAAAGTTCTATTTAGTTAAAAGGCAAATCTCAGACTTCTAGCTGAAGTTGGCTGGAAAAAATACCCGATTCACTTTCTTAAGCGAAGCCTAACGTATATATCCTTTTTATGCCTATTTAGTATACACTATTTTATTTTTTCATATATTTTTTTTGTTTTTAAGTTTTGTTTTAAGACTTACATAAATATACTTATATGTATTTCAATTACCCCTGACTGTTTATTTATCCTTAACCTTTAGTTATATACATATCAATATATTTTTTAAATAAGTATAATCAAAAATATAAATTAAAAAAAAGTAAAGCCAAAGAAGTTTTTTTAACTTAATTTTTAATTAAATAAAATAAAAAAATTAAAAAAAATAAAGTTAAATCAGTTTCCCAAATCAATTAATCTTTAATTATATATATATATATATAAATTTCTTTTTTAAATAAATATAATAAATTTAATAAAAAGCTTAGTCAGTTTTCCAATGAAACCAATTGAAAAAGTGAATAGTGAATAATAAACGTTTTTTAACTTAATTTTAAAATAAATAAAATAAAAAAATTAAAGAAAATAAAGTCAAATCAGTTTCCCAAAGCAATTAATCTTCATTTATATATATCAATTTTTTTTTTAAATAAATAAAATAAATTAAATAATAAAAAGTGAATTGTGAATAATAAAATTGAATTTTCACCAATTTTTTCACTCAGGTGCGTCACTTGAACAACACGGCGCTGGACTCCGGCTCGATCTTTCAGCCGGGCATTGGACCGTACAATCGGAACGAGGACGAGATCAAAAGGCACGCCTACTATCAGTGGGTGCCCTTTGTGCTGTTTGGGCAGGCGCTGTGCTTCTATGTGCCGCACGAGCTGTGGAAGAAGTGGGAGGGCGGGCGGGTGAAGGCGCTGGTCTATGGGCTGCGGATGGTGGGTCTGACCAAGTATCTGAAGCACGACAGCATGCGGATTGGCAAGCTGAATATACCCTCGATGCCGGAGGTGGAGGAGCGTGTGATCAACATACGAAGAACGATGATCGATCGGATGCGCTTGAATCAGTCGTGGGGCGCACATCTCGTCTTTGCCGAGCTGCTGAATCTGCTCAATCTCTGCATACAGATCTACTGGACGAATCGTTTTCTGGGCGGCGCCTTTCTCACCCTGGGCGTTAAAGTCCTCCGCGAACGCTGGACCGACAAGATGGATGCCCTCGATGTTGTCTTCCCCAAGGTTACCAAGTGCACGTTCTACAAATACGGCTCGGCAGGCTCCATCCAGGAACACGACACACTCTGCGTGATGGCTCTGAACATCATGAACGAGAAGATCTATACGATACTCTGGTTCTGGTTCTCATTTCTGCTGATCGTCACCGTTTTGGGCCTCTTGTGGCGCCTCCTAACGCTTTGCCTCTACCAAAAGTAAGTTGAAGTTATCTTTATTCACCCTTCATTTAAGTTCAATTAATCTCCTCATACTTCGAGATATCAGCAACATTTTTAATTCCTGTCAAACTTAAGTTTGGAGTCTAAAAAGACCTTAGTAAAAGTTTTATTTAAAAAGATATCTTCTTACATGAGGAACCTAAAGCCCAAGTTAGGGTATCAGAAGTTTGTGACCTTATAAGTTACAGACCTCTGTAGCTCAAGACCTGAACAAATTCAGACCTCCTAAGCCTTAGAAGCTTAAAGCCTTTAGGGCTGAGCGGTTCAGGACTTAACATAGGCGTTAGTAGACTAAGGAATTCAGTACTCGAGAAGGTCGATGCCTTAGGAGTAAGGACTCAAAATATAATAAGTATCTTAATCTTTGATCTTTGAGACCTTAGACCCTATAAGACTTAGACACAACAAGCATTAAGCCTAAGGAGTTTTAATTTGGAGAATGTAGAGGATCTAAAAAAACCGGGGGTCTAACTGTAAAAGTTTTATGTCTTTAAGAGGATGAAAAATATGATAGAAAATTTCAGTGGAAACTTTGTATTACTGTTAATATGAATTATAACTTAATTTACTGATTGTCTTTAAAAAGATTATAAATAACTCACGGTTAGGGTTACTTCTTTAAGGAAGGAACTAAGGAAGCTTAGGTCAACCTTAGGTCAATTGAGTTAATAAGCATTAATAAATCTGTATGTATATTATTTATTTAAGTTTTGAATAATATATAGAAACAAAATAAGAAAACATTAGTAAGCCCAAAATATAAAATATTAAAACATAAATATTTTATTAAATATTTAGTACATTTTTCTAGCCCTGAATGGAGCTCCCAAATTATTGTAACAAAAATTCATTTTATTTAAAAGTAATTAGAATTATTAGTAATTATTTAAAAGTAATTAAAGACAATAATATTTAAATACCTGTCTATCTGTCCGTTTATGTTAAGACCTCAGTTCAATCAATCTCTCCCAAAACATAATCTCCTAAGGTCTTTCCGCCTACTTTAAAATGAATTTCATTAATAAGAAATCAAAATCCATTTTTCGTTCAATAATTGCAGCGTCTTCTTTACGAAATGGTCGCTTTACTGGGCCAAGCCGGGCAAGCTGGACGAGTCGGAGATAAAGTCTGTGATAGACAAGTGCAATTTCTCCAACTGGATGTTTTTGTTCTTTTTGCGGACCAACCTGTCGGAGTTCCTGTTCCAGAAGGTCGTCTACCATCTGGCCAGCGAGTTCCCCAACGATCCCAAGTACGACAACGATATCAACGATTATCGGGCACGGGAACGTGCCGCAGCCAGCGGCACCAACCGCAAGTATCCCAATCTTAGTGGACTGGACACCGTGGATTCCCCTTTGTTGCAACATCGCGGGGGCAGCGGTGGCCCGAAAGCGGCGGACAGCGCCAAGTTGCCCGTTTGACACGGGCTTTAACTAAATCTTAGCTCTAAGTGAATCGATTGTTATTGCTTTAAGAATTCTATTTTTTTTCTTTTTAATATATCTTGTGTTAGGTTGTTGTGCTTGTTCTTCTTTTTTGAAACGGGTTTCCAAAAACAATTCAATATTTAAATTAGCCGAAACAAAACAAGCAGAGGAGTATAAAAACAAAAAACTGGCCCCGGTGCCAGTTAAGAAATTGTGAGCCGCTTTCAAAACCGGCTAAGCTCAGCCACCCAGTCGCGTGGGCGTGGCAACTGAAACAGTTAACAGCCCGGCCGCCCCCTTTAGCATTTGTCAGCCGTCGCGTCATTTTGCTTGACATGACTTTAACTTGACTTTGGATTTGACACTGGCTTTTAACGTTAACTCTCTGTGGCTGCGGTTTGACCCACTTTCGAATTGACACGCGACGCGGCAGGCGTGGCAAATGCGGCTAACGTGGCTAATATGGCCAACGTGGCCAACAGCTGCGGTTTCCCAAGCACAGTTAAAGCACCCAATTGGATTCCAACAGGAATCTGTTAACAAAACAATCATCAACGTAAAGTATAAAAATAAACTAAAAAATATCTGTGAACTTCCTTCTAATCTAAATCTTACTTTCTTATATTTTATTTAAACTTTCATTAGATTTTCACACATATATTTTCTTTTCTATTATTGCAACGTTTTTTAATCTAAGTGAACTTCACTTCTATTACATAAAAACCAAAACAATTTCACCTTGTTAAACATGCCAAAAAAATGCTTATATGACGTCTTATTCAATAGATTAGATTATCGCATTTGTGTAGGAAAGAAATGCTTATAGCATACCCAAAAGTTGTTCAAGTAATTTTGACAAATTTAACACATACACACACACCTGTGTTACCTCTGAATATTTGTCGTATAAGCCAATTTAAGTTACATTGAATAAAAACAAACTTGGTCAATTCGAATTCCAATTGACAAGTAATGTTAAATAATACAGGGTATCTCATAGTTGCTAAAGTTGGTCACGGGGAATCAGCCTAATGGATTCTTGTTAGATTCTTGTTCATAGGTTCAAATCCTGGACACGAAGTTTTTGTATAAAATTTTACATTTTTTAAATAAGGATTCAAATCTTCTCAAGTTGCGCGTAATTTTATATTTTTTTTAATCTTTTATATTCAACCTATTTTAGTTAGCCATCAACTATAAATAATAAAGATCTTTAGCTTAACATAAATAACATTTTCTTAATATATTTTAAATAAATTACGCAATTAATTCAAACCCAATGACTTTCATAAACTTGGAACCCTCGCAAACTTTTTTACTAATCAGCTCAGCCAATCCCGAGATCGTATGAGATATCTTACGTAATCTACCTTACCCAAAAGCAAAGTAATTGCTTTCATTAACTTCAAGGCTTGGCCAAAACTTTTGCTCGTATTGAGTTCAACAGATCCTGAGTTATGTCGCACAATCGAACAATCTACAATCTACTTATATGGTCTGGATGTCAATTTGTAGCTTGAGATTTGACGAAGAGATGGAAAAAAAAAATAAAATAAAAAATTAAAAATAAAAAATAAATGGCCACAAAATATGCGCTGGCCATAAACGTATATGTGTAATTGCCAAGTTTACTTATGACACCTGCTTAACGGGCGACGAGTTCGCCCGAACTTAGTTGATATTTTATTGGCCGACTCGGACTTCAATCTTGGCGTTTTACTTAATTCTTTTTAGGTATTTGCCAATTATTATTCTTACGCGTCGCTTGTTTCTCGCTTTTTAATTTTATTTATTTTTTTTTTTTTTTTCGGCCAATGCCAACGAGTTCGAGTTGAGTCGAGTTTGGTTTGCCAGCCCCTGCCACGCCCCCCGCCCACCTGCAGCGACCCCTTCTGGCGGCTGACAGTCGACATATGTTTGTTGTCGCCTTAAGTAGCAAAGCTAATTGGGGGAAAAACAGTTGAAATCACACTTGACTGTGGCAAGCCGAAGATTGAATGCTCTTTTAAATGTGTTTCCTTAGTAGTAGTAGTAGTTAAACTTAGATTGCCAAAGAGTGAATACTCTTTAAAAAATTGTACTTACGTAATCAATCTTAGATTTATCTTTTAATATTGTTAGTTTTTAAAAAATTAAATCGTATTCATGAGAAATTGCTTAAAACACCTTAATTTTTATTCAGGATCTTATTGATGGGTCTATAACTTATCATCTTATTAAAATCCTTACTTTTTACTCCTTAAACCAAATTAGCTTCCCAAAAATAAAGTCAACACAAACTTCAATCAATTTAATCTTGTATAAAAATATAATCTTTTCAGCTTCAATATTATATTATTAAAAAATATATAGCTGTAATTTATTTAAGTTTCGGACAATATATAAAAATACTTAACAAAAAAAAACATTAATAAAAAGCGCTTTTTGTTAAATAGACTTAATAAATAAAAAAATGTATCTTTATACTTAAGTATTAAAATTGAATATATGTTAATATATTTTATAAAAAATTTAGTAGATTTCTTAAGCCCTGAATGTTACATTATAAATGTAACACAAATGTATTTAATTTAATAAAAGGCTATCTAAGAAAAAAATATTTAAATAGGTGTTTTAAATACATTACTGAATATAATATAAATTAAAAATATGTATAGACATATTTGGCTGGAATATATGTATAAAAAAACATGATATCTTAATAAAACTTAATTTTTTAGATATATTTTAAGACTACTTTATAACATATGTATTTAAGTGATCAACAACTTTTCTAAAATAAGAGCTTAGTTTATATAAATCTGATCGCAGCTAAATAAATATATTTACACATTATTGCATTTAAATTAATAAATTTAAATATATGTTATTTGTATTAGTTAAATAAATTTACATCTTTTTAGCATACCCTATAAAAAATCTTAATGCCAGCTATTTGCATAAAATTCGACTTTCGAAATTAAATCAATGCAAAAAATATAAAACGAGAACAGATCAGAGGTTATTATTGGATTGTTTTTGGGGACCACATTTGTCACAAATAAGCAAAAACAAAAAACAAAAACCAAAAAACCAAAAAACCAAAAATAAAATATGCTCGTGTTGTTCTTGTTTCTTGTTTCTGTTGTTGCTATGCATATCAAGTGAGTTTTTTTATTCCCGAAACTTCGTTTATTTGAAGTTCTGACAAAGCAGAATAAAAAAATTCCACTCAAAGAAGCAGCAGAAGAAGAAGAAGAAGAGCACACAATAAATAATTGTACAGAACGCGCATTGTTTTCTTTTATCCATTCTTCTCTGTTTTCTTTTTTTTTTTTATTTGTATTGTTTGCCGTTCTCTTCTTCTTCTTCTTCTTCTTCTTTCTGTTCTTCGGTGCTCGCATGGTGAATGACCGTTAACATTTATTTCGTGAGTTCGTCGCCAAAGAAGAACAAGCTTTTGTGGCCTGACAGGTTTCTTCGGGGCTCCCATTGAGCTGTCTATCTCCCTCTCTCTCACTTGATCAAATCCAAAGATAGATAAAAGACAAAATTCAAAAAACCCAATTCAAATATAAAAGACTTTCATAGAAGAATCGAAGAGCATCAAAGGGGAAGTTTGTTTGTTCCAATAGACACTTTTCCAGTCTTTAAAGAAAATGTTTTTAAGAAAATTATCATACATTTAATTACAAACATCAAGTCTCTGAATATGTCTAAATATAGTTCGATTTAAGTTACTGAATGAATATCCAATTGAACAATCTATTTTGCTGTAATTATTTTTTTCTCTAAAAATACCAAAAGCTTTTAAAAAACAACAGAAAAATTATTCTAACTTTAGTTATAAAGATCATGTGTCTAATGATTTAATAGATACAGTTATCTTAGTTATATATACCAAAATATTTGCTTTGTTATACTGACTGAATGATCAATTAACTGATTAATTAGTTGATGATCAACCGATCGAAAAAAGCTAAATTAATTACTTTAATTGCTTTATTCTCCAAATGGGTCAATAAGTTATATTAAATGTATGAAAAATTATGTTAAACCAAATTGTAAAACATTTTTCGTTTTGTTTGAAGGCTTTTATTCAAAAATCATTCTGAAAATTCGGCATTCAAAAAAGTATATTTTAAGGTTGATCTTTGATCATTTACATTTAAAAGGATGTGTATAAAATATTTTTGGAGATATTAAAATCAATGAATATTATTAATATAAGTTTTATTTAAACCATTTGTACAATATTTTTAATAATTGGCTTTAAACTTTCTAATCAGAAATCTTTTTAAAAACTAAGCTTTATAGGTTTGAAATATTTAATTCAGAAATGTATATCGAATTTTCACTGGGAATCTTCAAAAATTACTTAAAGATATTTGATTGTCAAGCCAATCAATACAAATTAAACTAAAGATGTTCTAATTAAATGCATTTAAACAATAAAAAAATATTAAAAAAAACTATTTTCGAATTTTAGTTTAAATGTCTCATAGAAAGAACATTAGAATATATTTAATGATTAAACTGTGATTTAATTTTTCATATTCGAATTCAATTAACGCTTAACCCTTAACATATTATTTATGCAGATTATTTAACGAGTTATGTTTTGCATGTAAGTAAAGTAAAGTTAGAAGCTGTCAAATGCAATTGGGGGCGATCCTTGGGGTGGCTTTTGTGGGGGTTGGGGGGTTTGGGGGTGGCGTGGCGACAATTTGCGCTCAATTATGGGCAAATGGCAAATTTATGCGGCAATTAACACTTTGAACTGCGCCCAGACCGTTTGGGGCATGCCCCAATGGGAATGGGACTTGGGAACCTGCAGCTGTGTCGACCTGAGCTGCGTCTCGGAATTCGTTGCCAATAAATTTATGCAATTGGCACACTTGTTGCATGCTGCATGCCCCCTGCGGCATGCCTCCCCTAGCCCATGCCAGACAAAATTTATTTCAATTGCATTTAATTTGTGCGGATTAGTAAATGGCATCTATTTTCTATTTTTTTTTTTTTTGTCGCCCAAACATTTCCTGGCATTTTCTTTTTCTATTTGTTTGTTTGCTTTTTAAATATTTCGGTTTTGTTTTTTTTTTTTTTATTTTGCTCAGTTTGCTCCATTTGCATCTAATTTGCATCTCATGCAACATTTATTGCAATTTATTAGCAATTTCAGCAAATGCTTGGCCCCAATTCGACCACGTGACACGAATTGTGGCACCTCCCAAATGTGGGCGGCTCGGGGATGGGGGGCGTGGTTGGAAAAGGCGCGTGGAAAATTAGTGCAATTTGTTGCATGCTTTAATTGTGGATGCGCCCTAGAACGCTTTGGTATTTAATTAAAGCCAATGCATTTTTGGTTAATTGTTGTTTTCAATTGCCATTAAATATTTTTTTTTAATACTAAATACATTTAACAAAATAAATTAATTAATTAATACTTAATACATTTAACAAAATAATTAAAAAATATAACAAAATGTTATTTGTATTATCGTAATTTAATATGTTTGAAATGCATTGATTTGTTCTTATGTTAATTAAATACAACTTAAAAATGTGTTATAAAAAACCATTAAATTTTTTATTTAAGAAACATGCAAATATATATTTCAAATATATATTTGTTTAATTAAAAATTTGAAATTGCCTTTAAAAATTGCCTTTTAAGTTCGTTCTAATTCTTACTGAGTTAACAATATATTTATTAAAATTATATCATAAATAGATGCTTGCAATATTAAGATATATATATTTAGATTAATATAATTATTATTTTATATTTTTTATAGTTTTTTTATAGTATATTTAGTATATTTCTTCCTAATAGATTAAGCTCTAAAGTGTATTTAATTATTATTTATAACTATTTTGGACCCATATTTTTTACCTCGTTTTTTATTTGTTATTAAAAATTACGAAGAGCTGTGAAATTATACTTATTAAGTACTTATTAAATTTGACATATTTTGACAAATTTGTGCAATAAAATTGTTTAACCTAAGTTAATGTATAAAAGTCTTTAAAATGAATCAGAAATTAATCTAAAATTTGATTTTCGTAGCATATTGCAATACTCTTTGTTCTGGTTTTATGCGTTTTTCATTTTCCCCATCTGTTGTTGTGATACCCTGGTCAACGCCTTGTGTATGCGTATGGGGTATGAGCGAACTTCCGCGTCGCCTTTGTGTCTTTGTTCCGGGTAAAAATGCGATTCCTGTTTTAAGGACAATGACGAAATAGCAGCCACCAAATACGTAGGTCAGTTTCAGCTCAATTGCCATTCAGGAATTCACTCAAAATCTCCGTACAGTTAGCAAGAACAAAGCAAAGCTCTCTCTGCCTCTCTCTCTCGCTGGTTTTCTCTCTCTCTCTCGTCTCTCTCTCTCTGGGTCAGGATCAAACAAAATTGGGGGTAGCAACCCTCGCGTGGCCCAAAATGACGTCGCAGCAGCCCGAAGCTGGCAACAAAGCAAACAACGCAATTCGCACCCGCAATACGGAAAGAAAATAAGAACAACAACAACAATAAAGCCGGAAAGCGTAAAAAGGACCCTCGTTAAAGAGTTTGCCAGCGAATTCCAGGAAGCAAAACGCATTCAAACATTTTGCGTAGCATTTTAATACAACAACAAGAACGGGAAGACAAAAGAAAGAAGAAGAGTTGTGCCGACTAGTGAATACCCTAAGGGAAAGTGTTTGCTACATTTGATCAATTATTACTAAGGGAAGCTATATATGAATAATAAGTTTATTATTTATGACTTATTAGAAATTGAAAGCAAGATCCTTAATTTAAAATATTTTTAATATGTAAAATATATGTATGTATATAGTTTATTAGTTTTTCAGATCTATGTACTTATATACCCAACCTAAATATAGTTGGGCTCCCTTTTATCTTTAGACTTTCCTTTCCAACTACTTTTACAGGGTATTCAAATAGCCTTGGCTAGCTTATCAACTACGTACACTTAGTAACCAACTACGCTGGACTCACCACGTCGACATTTAAACTATGCCCTATGAATAGATAACCCATGGAATGCAGTTCATTCGATTGCCCGATTCACGAATAAATATGATTCAGTTTGGTTAAGCTCTAAAAAGAACTGATAAACATATTTGTGGAACCTGACTCGAGTCGGATTCGCTTCTTTTTAAAATTGATATGATATATGAAATCAGTTTCGATTAAGTTCGTGAGAACGAATTTCATTTTTTAATAAGTTTGTCATATTTCAAATACTTTGTACTATGCGATAGTTAACAGTCAGATAAAATCGAGATCTAAGGTCTAAAATAAAAGATAAATATATTTTTTTTGCATAGTCTTTAAAATTGCATCTAAGTTCAAGCAAAATTTAATTGCTTAATTTAAACATTTTGTTAAACACAAAAAATAATAAAAAATTTTGGATTGTATTGAAGTTTCAGTCGATTTTTTAAGGCCATTAAATTAGCTAACATTATGGTTTATAATTAAAATAAAAATAAACTTTTAGATTAGTAATGTGTAAAAATCGACCTTTAAAGGAATTCCATAAAGAAGACTAAGGAAATATTTTGTTGCATATCTAAAATGCTCTTCAGTTAGGGTATAAAAAATCATAGACACCTTTTGGTTGGGGGTATATTGCCAAGCAGGAATTCGGGGGTTGTTTATAAAGTGTGTGCCGAGTGTATGTTGTGTGTGTGTGTGTGTGTGTGTGTGTGTGTGTGTGTGTGTGTGTGTAACATGTGGCACGTTCTAATGTAGTTTTTATAGTCCGGAAATTTCATCCGAAGTTGTTTTTGTTTATGGTGCTCGACGAGTTTCTCTGGATTTTTCCAGAACGCGTCTGGCAGCAACTTTAGCCCTCATCCCTTGGCCTTCGTGTTCCGTCTGCTTTGGGATGCTGCGTCTGCTATTTTGGTTTTTATGAGTTTGCCATGTCTGCATTTCTATTTATATTTGCCAGCTCGCTTTTAACCGCCTGCTTCGCATTGCATCGCTGCCACTTGGCAGTGACCTTGAGCAGCTGCTGCCGCCTGCCTGCCCCTCCTATATACATACATACATATATATATGTATTTGTTTATATACATATGTGTTTCCGTATCGGCCATCTCTTGGCTCCTGTCTCGCCTCGTCGGGGCGTATCAGCAAATGTTATTGACCTTTCGCCCAAAACATAAAAAGCGCCGGTAGAAGCAAATTTCAATGATGATAATGCTGCACTAGAGAATACTCATTAATTTATTAAACTTACTTCTTACTTACTTTTTAATCACAGGGTATACAAAATTGCAACTAACTTGTCTTCGCCTTTGAATTTAAAGGATTTTTTAAATCTCTTTAATATATTTTCTATGTTATTTTTCTTTTGGCTTCTAAACCATTAAATATACAAAATGTACAGGGTATTACAAATTTCATCTTGTTTTTTTTAGCACAATATTAATAAAAGTGAATATTTCATATTATAATAATTTAAATAAGTTCCCATTTTATAATCAACGACCCCATGAATTGTTCGACCCTAGCTACAAAAATGTACAGGGTATCAAATATTTGTTTTGTATTAAATAAACACAAATGAAGGCTTTATTAAATACAATTTAGTTTCCGTACCAACTTTTAGTTATTCTTAATCCACAATCATAAAAAACAGGGTATTAAAAATTATATTATTTAAAGTTTTTAAATTTATTTATTAATTGTCTTAATGCATTTAAAGCATTTCAGAGTCTTTACTATTGTTTACATTAGCTTCAATAATATATTATTACTTCATAGTTTATATACCCCATTAACAGACGCCCACCCTACTTACAGGGTATAACAAAATTGTTATAAGCAGGGCCAAATATTTGATTGTTTTAGCTTTTTTCTTGGCTTTTCGACTGCTAATAATTTTGTAGTCCATAATTACAGGGTATGACTGATTAGTCAGCCTTTAATCACCTGTAAAAACTACAAATGCTTTACACAATTCAGTCTCTTTATCTAGTCTAGTGTCGTAATTTTTCTCTCACACTCACAGCTCTTTCTAACAAACGTTTACAGGGTATATTTACAATTTTTACAATTGGTAAGCTTATAAGCAACGAGATTTCAATACTCTCCCCCTCAACCCTTTTGTTTGGCAGCTACTACAGGGTATACCCTAGATTAGCTTACGTAACAAATACGTGCCCTCGTAAACCGCAGATTATCAGCTTATCAGCTTGAGCAACTCGACCAGCTACTTACTACAGGCCATTAGACGCCAGGGACACAGCGCTTATGTGACATCGGTGACTGACGTCAACTTAAGATTAAAGATTGCTTAGCTTTAACAAGGGTACTGGAAAGAGAGAGAAAGAGAGAGAGAGAGTGTGATTTAAATACTAATGATCACGTGTTTAGTGGAGAACTTTCAATAATAATTAAGTCTCTGCTGTAGTTCCGAAATATTGTTGCCTAGAGATCGTTACAATCCCAGACATAAATAAGATCACTATTAAAGATAGGAAAGATCTGAGAGAATACCTTAACAACCATTTCAAATCCATCATTCTTCTCACCCTTTGGCTAAAAAGTTCCATTTGATATCGATTTCTTTAACATCAATAACTTTATGATCTTAATTTATAAACAAAACATTTCACTTTTTAATGAAAACTTATACAAGGAGCAGCAGCTGTACAAATTTTAACCAAGTAAGCCTTACAGGGAGCTGAGTTCCCATAGAACATAGAACGACTTTTCCCATTTTATGGCGTGTTTTTTTATGTTCCCTACTTAAACTAAGCGCAAAACGTGATTAATGAGCTGTGGCTTAAAAAAACGCTGCAATAAAGTTGTACGAATTTAAGAGCGCGTAAGATCTATTAAGAATCTACGAAACGTGTTGATTTTTTTTTTCTTCTCTGTGTTGGTTTTTTTTTTTTAGTTGTGCTTTTTGATGAGACAATGTCATAAAAGTCAATTGATGGGTAGAAGAACTGGAAGCACGTAGATTAGTTCGCTGATAAGAAGAACATTCTGGGTCTATATATAGTACCCCCGAGTGATCTGTGTGTGTTTTGGATCTTTTCTTTTTTTTTTTGGCTTTTTTTTTTTGGGTTGACTCAAATTAGCGCCGCATGACAATGATAGCGCCTCAAGGCGCTTTCAATTTAGACAATTACGCAACTGTTGTTTGGAATTGGAACCGTGCTAGCCACAATTGCCCGCTACGTGGGCGGCGTCTCTAACCTCAAAAGCAGCAACAACAACAACAACAACTGCAACAACAACTGCTCCACAGTAGCAGGTTGAGTCTGATTAAAAATCCATAGCGCAGATCAAAGCGAATTGCGAATTGAGCTGGATTAAATGTTTTCTCGCTTAATGAAATGTCAATATCAATTTTAGATACCCTCGAGGTGGCTATTTTAACTATAACATGTAATTTGTTACAGAAAATCAAAGTGACTATAAAGTAATTATTTTTTATTTTCGATTTGGAGCAAAAGTTAAAATTATTTCAGTTTATTTGTCTTTTCTTAGTAAACTTTGTTGTGGGCATTAAGTGTGTCTGAAAGGGTATTTAAGTTCAGACAATCCGCCGGATTTTTTTTGTATTTACTGATGAGCTCTAAGCCGGCTCGATCAACCGCACAGGTTGCGATCCATTTGATTGAGGGTCGCCAGCCGTTGGACAATTCAAGGCAAAAAGCTGGCGACGACAACGACAACTTTCAAACAAGTAGATAGGTTCTAAGACTGCTCAACTAGAAGATACCCAGTAGATCTTCGATAGACAATAAATAAGGTGCACCTAATCTACAATTAATTTATTCCGAGAGAGCTACGTGCTGACCAAATTAAATGTCTCTAGCACTTTTGATCGCTGAGTTCAATGGGCACATTAAATCGTATATGGCATATTTATGCATTTAACGATTAAATACTCTGTCTTTAACAGGTTTGCATGCAAAAAGCATAACATGTGTAAAGCATTAAGCTTAGTTTACAATATAATACCCTTTGCTTTTGACAACTTTTATAACTACAGGGTATATTGAGACGTCAAAGTGGTATCAGCTCATTTTTTGCTGCAAATCAAAAATAAATAAACTGTTACATGCTTCACATCCAACTTTAGCATGACCCTCTCAAAACATTTACAAATTACAGGGTATATAGTCTTTGAAAAGTGTGTCACAGCTGCAGTTGCAGGTCTATTTGTTTTTGTTGCATTGTCTCTGTGCGACACGCACCTTACACAACTTCGGACACGCCCCTTCTTGCGCACTTACTGATTACAGGGTATGGACATTAGTTGCAATGTGTGTCACAGCAACGGCCGCAGTCGCATTTGGTTGCGTTTGCTTTTGCAGTGGCCGCCGCAGATATCAATCTGTCGATTAACCAATATTGCCGCAAAGCTATCAAATTGCATAACCCCCCATCCAACCCCCGCCCCCGCCCCCCCCCCCCTTCCCTTTCCCACCCTGTTCCGCCCCTAGTGGGCGTAGACGCAGCTAAAGCACGCGCGTCCAATATGTTCCAAGCGCGCGTTTCATTCCACTTCATTCCGCATAGTCGAAAAAAATATAAACGCCAACTTTCTGTTTGTGTGTGAGAAACTTTACTTCTTACAAAACAAATACAAAACTTAAGCTACGTACAAAATAAAAAAGAAACATGCATTGTGTATGTTAAAAAAAACAAAAAAAAAAGGCAAAGCAATAATACGTAATCAAAGCCAACAACAAAGCTGCTTGTGTGTTTTGTTTGTCTGCTTTGTTTACAAAGCTAATGTTTGTGATGCTCTCTCTGTCTGGCGCTCGTGCGAGCGCTGCCTCAGCAGCGTTGCCAGATCGCCAGCAGCGAGAGCAGTGCAAACGCCACACCCCAAACAAAGCGACCGCCACCGTTCAGTTGATGGGCGCCATTGCAGCCATCCGTGTCGCAGGTGTAAATGCAACTGCGATAGTCCATGCGATCGCCCTTGTTGCGCACATAGTCGCAATAATTGCCCAAGTCCTTGGAGCTGCAGAAACGCTTCGCACCGATGCCGCCCTCGAAGCGGCCAACATGCTTTACACAGAACGTGGCGCCGTGGACGCTGGAACAGTTTTGGGGCTGGATGTCCGGCTGATCAAAACGCTCGAACCACTCGCCGCACTGGAAAGGATTCTCCGTGTCGCTCGCGTCGCACACATAGCACTCGATGGCCAAGCTGCTGTGCAGGCAGCAGCAGCAGCACCAAAACCAAAGCAGCGCAGCTAACAGCAGCGACGTTGACATTTTTTTTTTTTTTGTTTCCCTTATTGCTTTCGCAGCTTTTCGATTGCACAATGTTGTTTGTGAGTGGGGGCGACGGGCAGAGCTGATGACGCACTCAGCACAGGCAAACAAGCAAGCAGCGTACGCACACACACACACAGAGAGACACACACACGCAGACAGAGACACAGAGCGACGCAAATAAAAAGAGATTGAAGTCGGCGTCGTCAGCAAATGCCAAGCTCGTACTGAAGCGTTGTTTTAACTTCGTTTCCGTTCGTTTCAATGCGAGCGCAAGCCGCTGCTGCGACAGACAGCGCTAGAGAGAGCAGTGTCTCTGTGTGTGTGAGAGAGACACGCTAGCGTGCTCTCGCTCACCTGGCCAGCTTATGTTATTGGTGCTGTTGTTGTTGTTAGACTCTGTTACTCTAGCCCTAGCTGCCTACTGTCAGCTGTAGAGCGCATCCTTTGCTGGCGCCCTGGCGCGCCTTTGCGCTCATGTTATCGATAATCGTTAATCGCTCATCGCTAATCGTTCGAACTCGCAACCGAAACTTGTTGCGTGGCAACCAACAACTAATAATCCCTTGCCAGGCAACAGGTATGCGGCTCACAAACTACGTATACGTGACTCGTCACACACACACACACACACGACGAACACAGACAGGCGCTTGTTGGCTCCCCCTGGAAGCGGTTCTGATTGGAATTTCATTAGAGCTGCGATTGGGAACGTCATCGTTGGGTTCTTTTTGGGCCGACGTCAGCAGCTTTGCTTTTGTAGCCAAAAGAGGGCATTAAACTTTACAGAGACAAAAGCAGAAGCTCACACACACACGCACACGCACACACAAGCAAGGCGAAAGCAGCTTTTTATACCCAGTTTACAGAGTCAAAACGGGTATACGGGTTACGAAAACTACTTTAATACTTTATTCTGCAAATATTCCAGTTTTTATTCTTTCCTGCACTGCACACAGAGTATAGCGTAGTTGGGTATACCCCAACGTAGTGTTCTTGATTATCTTTCTTACTTTGGCTTCTTCTTGGCAACGAGTTGTGTTGCCCACCAAAGCCAGCAAATCAGCATTGTCAACGATCTTGTCTGGCCCATAGCCGGAGCCCAGCTCAGTACCCGACTACACTCCCCTCCCCACCCCCTTCTTCTTCGCCTGTTAGCCAAGCCTTAAAAAAACCCACACGGCCTGTAATTGAAACGATCCACAGCCAACATCGAGTTTTCTTTTTATGGTTTATGCTTGATTTTTTTTTTCAGCCTGGTCCGCGGCGACTCGTTTTGCGGCATGTGGCATGTGGTTAGAGTCGCCATTGCCATTGCGCGATCTTCGACAGACGCCTGCAACAACAACAAGCGAAATGCCTTTTATGCCTCTATTAGAGCCAGTTATAAATAGGCTATTAAATGTGCAATGCCTCAAAGGAGACAGACTCCAGCGCATAAATTAAAAAATGTGATTTTCTATCTGGAAATTTGCAGATGAGACAGTTAATAAAATTTTATACAGCCAAAATCTGCTATTTTATCTTATCTTAAATAGAGAAGTAACTTCATTTAAGCCACATAAAAGTTCGCTTATGAAATCCAGAAGAATTTATTGTTCATTTTGGGAATATTAAAAAATTATCAGTTATAATTGTTAAGTCCAGCAGACTTGCCTAGCAGATACCCTAGGGCATACCCTAGCTTCAACTTCTTTATAATAGTAGTTAATAATTATAGATACAACTATCCAAACTCCTTACAATATTGAGTTGAAATTTTTCCTATAAGGTTCTGTATCAATGCCTTTCTTCAGTAACCTCATTATACTTATTTTTAGTATACATCTTTTAAAGTAATCAACTATTTTTATTAAATAACTTTAACTCTCTGATCCAACTTTCACTTTAAGTCCTGACAGGAAGTCGATCGGAATAACTTCTCTATCATTTTTAATCAGATAATCTTTATTATCGCATATAAATATTTGTAATTTATCTGACAGTACATTCGATCTTTACCCAAGCGTGGCTAACAACAATCATTTTTTCTTATACTCAAATCGAGCTCCATCAACTACCAAAAAGAAGCCTTTCCCCCACTTGGCTCGTATTTCAGCTCAAGTGTCCATTAGGGAAATGTTGTCGTGATTTTTCTTTATCGCATGTTTTCAGCTGATCAGAGATCACTTCGTCAAAGTACTCGAGTGTATCAAGCGATCTATCAGCACTTGAAAAAACTATCTCCTAATAGAGGGGTATAAAATATTCCAGATTGTAGTTGAACAGCAAGCAAAACAACTTCATAAAATATTTATTAACTTTTGTATAACTATCAAAAACCTGATTTGAATTGTTTTTTATACATATAATAAAAATATTATTAATGATAATGCTTAACAATAACTGGTAATAATTTATAAAAATTGAACAACAAAAAAACCATATGTTAAGAATATTTTGGAAATTATGCGGGTTCCGAGAAAAAAGTAAAATTCCTTATAAAATATTAAAACAACAAAAATAAATGTAGATGTGTTTTTTCTAATTCATATTAAAGCAATTTATTGGAATATTTTGAATGTACTTTTATATATTAATGCAAAAAACCACACAAATGTATGGTAATACTCACTTTAATCTACTCTTATTATGATAAATTAATTAACGCAAATTAAACTATTTTAAGATGCAAGGAAAAGATTGAGATACAAAAGTATCTCTAATAGCAAAAACCCTCATATATTCAAATCAATGCATATTCCTTTGTGTAAGCTATATATCATATATGATAGGTATAAAATCCGAGCATAGTTTATTAGTTTATTGCGTACGTGACAAATGAAACGATCCTCAACTTCACAGGAGTTCCGCAACATGAAAGAGATGCTGCAAGGCAATTTCCAAGGTACAGTGTCTGCAGGCAAATAAACTACATATACACATACATGTTTGTACACATATACATATAAATATATACTTAAGTAGGTACACATGGCATCTGCCACATATGCAGCACTTTTATGTATTTTTGTGTTTTGTTTTGTTCATATCCGAAATGTGCACTTTGATCTTCGCATTTGGTGACTTTTAGTTGAGTGCATAATTGAAAAACGCGCCCATTTCGAAAGGCTGCCACGTAGGCACACATAGAGAGAGAGCGAGAAGAGAGAGCGTACCGAAAAATAAAGGAAGCTGCAGTCGCGGAAGCGAAGCAGCAACAACAAGAAAAAAAAAGGAAGTTGACAGGAGCGCGAGCAGCAGCAGCTGCTGCACTCATTAAGCATTGAGTGAGAGCGCAGCAAAAGAGAGAGAAAGAGAGAGAGAGCGCAGTGAGTGCATTGAGTGATATGCTGCAAATTGAGCGGAAATAAAAAAGCAGCAATGGTCGATTGCAGCAATAATGGCTTGAGTCGGAAATACGACAGGCTCAATAACGAAAAAGGAAGAAAGAGAAAAAAACGATGCATTAAACGGGGCTGGCCCAAATCACAAAAAAAAAAAACACACACACACTCATAAATCAATGTCACGTTGAGCTTCTCCCCCTCCACTCAAGCACACTCCGCGCACGTAGCACCCACAAAAGCGACAATCGAAATGTTTATCGGTTAACGGGCAAAAGACAACGTGCGATAGACAGCAAAAGACGCCGAGTGAAAGGCAGAGATATGCACGCATATGTACACACATACACGTGTGTGCGTGTGTGTGTGTAAGTCGGGCTCAGTGATGGGCGGTTGGAGGAGGGGAAGTGCGATCGGGGCAATGACAACGCACTTGAATTATTTCAACTTCACGAAAGTGGCGCAGTTTATTGTGCGTCCATAAAGAAGGCCAAGACCAGCCGAAAAAGAAGGGGCCGAAGCAATTGAAGAAAGAGACAACAAATCACCAAAATAAAAACAAAGGACCTGACAATCATGCCAGCCCGACTAGCCGTTACCCTATAGCTGTGTCTAAGTCGATACCGTTAATACCTTTACCTAAATAACTAATCAGTATTTACCGAACACCTGTAAAGCTTGTTTCAACTATAAAAGCTATGCTCTTAGGTACAATTCAGTTGTCTTAAGCTCCTCTAATAAATACAAAACACCCAGCGATACTTATCGATTGTCAAAAACTCAAGTACAGTATGAAAAAGGCAATTTCATTTAAAAGAGCTTAACAAATACTTTCAAATTTAGGTAACTTTTATATTATTCAAGGTGAACTTCAAAACTGGCTTTGCATATCGATATTTATCGATTCTAAACATAATCAGGATAATTTTATATGTGTGTCCGTTGAACTTTCTATACGTATCTCTTATGTTATTCGATATATAGCTACGATTGTGTGTCTTGCCTATCGATACTTATCGGTAACATATTGTGTCTAAATGCCCGTTTAAGGCATTTCACAGGGTATCCACACATTCGCTGCATGACACGACCACATGTGGGGCAAAACAGTAGAAGGGGGTAAATGTGGCTTTTGCGGTGCCATGGAGGAAGGGAGATAGGAACAGAGGGAAGAAGAAATCATGTCTTGGGGCACCAACGACGAAAGCAAAACCTTATAAATTACAGTGCACACGCGCAGCCCTGGGCGATAAATGTGGTTTAAGTGTGAACTGCAGCAGCGATGGCTACCCTAACATAACTGTAACCGGAGCGCAACCATATTGATTAACTGACGAACTGAGCGAACTAACTGAAGCACCGAGCTACGTGCCTGCATTTGGGGTAGAATGCCGATAGAATGGCCTCTGGGACTGCGAATAACATATTTAATCACGTTCGCAGTCGATGATCCACCAGCTCAGCTTACGGTACAGACAGGGTGACCCATGATGAGAGCATTGAATGAGTCAGTTTTGTGGAAAGGAAGAAAAACACAAGTACAAATTGAAAATTCTTTAACAGCTATGTAATTTTTATAGCTGCTCAAAATAAGATAATATGCTTTTAATTTGCTTTTAAAACTATTAAATTGCATATGTTTTTATAATATTTTAAGATATATAAACAATAACAGATCGTAAAAACGGAAAATGTCTTTAAAGAAATTATTTAAAGTTTTACAACAAAGCTTGAAACAATGCTACCAAGGTTCTAACCATACCCTGGCCTTAATTATTATTGAGTCATAAAAATAAACGAAAAGTGGGTTAAATTAAAGAACAATAAAAAAGTATATTAGTTCCTTTGAAACCATAAAGCCCCACTTTAAATAATTTATAGAGTATTATAAAGTCGCCTTTTGACTTTTGCTGTTAAAGCTAAAAAAACACATACAAAAGAGTCGAAAAATTAAATTCAACACCATTTAAATTACCAGTTTTTCTTCTTGCCGCTTTTTTATAACACAAAAAAAACCAAAAAAAAACTTGGCTAACAATAATAAAAAAAACCTTACCTTTCAAAATGTTGCCATATTGGCGTGACTTTAAATTGAAGACAGGAAAGCGAGGAAAAGGCAAACGCAACAACAAGAAACCATCGTGAAATTCGAAACATTAAAAAATGTATAAAAAAGTAAAAAAAAATTAAGAATATGCCCATACCCCTTGACCGCAACCCCCGCCCCAGAGTTAACCGCAGTCAAGCAGAAAAAGAAGTCAAGTAATCAAAAAACCAGAGAAAAAAAATTGTTACCAAGACGACAAAGCTGAGTTAAAAGAACGCAACTCAAACTCAAGAGAGTTAGAGCTGCGCTTAAAATCCGCTCAATATATTTGCATGCGTGTGTGTGTGCTTTTACAATTGCTACTCCAATTTGCTTAATGTGTGCGCGAACAGTTTAATGCAAAGCTTAGTTCGTTTAAATAAAGCAACAAAAGCACTGCAGCAATAATAACAACAACAACAGCAACAGCAAATATTGCTAGAGCAGCAGCAGCAGCGGCGCTCAAAGAGCGCGCGCGCATCACTCAACTGAAAACGACTCGAACATCAGCAAACGCATACACACACATGTGCGTGGCAACAAAGACGCGCACGCACACTGTACGTGTGCGAGCGCAACAGTGAGGGAGAGCGCTAGCGAGAGCGTGTGTGGGAGAGCGGCTTGAAGCTGAGTTGAGTTGCGGTCCAAATAGTTGAGCAGTTCAGTTTTGAGCGCAACAGCGAACGTGGCGCGCGTGTGGATGTTACACCAACAACGAAAACGGAACGAAACGAAACGACGAAAACCAAGCGGCGGCAGTTGACGGCGACAGCAGCGTGCGCTGGTGCTCTGCTCACTACAAAAGCCATACCGTAGCGCACAGTCGAAAGCGAGCTCAAACACACACGAAAAAACGAATAACCGACTTACACTTCTGTTTGGCGTTCGCCGTTTGTTTCTTCAGTTGTTCTTGTATGCAATTTAAGTTGTTTTTTTTTGGTAATTTTTTTTTTTGAATTGAACTTTTGTGACAGATTGAGATACACAGTTAGAACGCGTGGATTTTGTGTTTTGGATTTTGGGTTTTAGTTGCGCGTGTTTGGCGGCAGCGACTGCAACGGCGACGCGCGCGTTTTACGCACCAGCAGTAGCAACAACGCAAAGGAGAACAATTGCAACGCGTGTAAACAATATCAAACAAATAAATAAATAAAAAACTAACTTTAAAAAAAAGACAAAAACAAAACGGCGCACAGCAGCCCTTGCAACAACAACAAAAAACCTTTCAAGAGAACCTGTTCTGCTCCTGTGTGTGTGCATGTGTGTGCCTGTGTCTGTGTGAGAGCTTCTCTCTGTGTGCTGCCTATGCAAATTCGTTAAGCGCAACGACAGCAGCAGCAACAACACTCGCACACCTGGCAGCTGATTTTGCAGCACAAAATAAAAAAAAAACGGCAATAACAACAACACCAACACACACAATGAAAGTTCAGCTTCAGCTGCTGTGACACGAACAACCAGCAGAGAAAGAGACCAACGCAACGGATTCCGGTATATCGCGTAAGTCACAATTCTTAATGCCATCTTCTTCACGCTGTTTTACATCATGAACCGTTTGTCAAAGCTCTTCAAATCTAAGTGTAAATAAAAAAGAGATAGAGAGACAGAAAGGTTAAGCTTGATTAGACAAAGTTCAAGCACAGATTCACACAATTCTAATTAGCCGTCAAAGCTCTTATGCAAGAGGCTTAACAGTGCCAATTGGGGAACACAGCTCAGAGTTCGTAATCAAACTTAAGATCGCGCTGAGCTTTGATTTGATTTGATTTTCTTCAAACATTTTTATATTGCATTTCTTAAGCTACAATAAGTTGCTTTGCATCTGTATGTTTTAAATGCATTTTAAATAATTGTTAATGTTATATTCTTTAATTGATATGTTACTATATATTATATTTTAAGCATTTTGTACATAGTTCAATTGCTCAAAAACATTTTTAAATTCCAAAAATAGTTTTAAATTTATTTAATAAATTTACTATAATTTTTGTTTTATATTTTTAAATCAAAGTCTAATCTTGAGTTATTTTTTTTTCGATTTTTACACTTGACTTTGTTTATTTTATACACAGTTTCTTATATTCTTTGTTATATTTAACATCTCAGTTTTGTCAGCTTCTTTTACAGTTTGTCCCCACGTTCATTAATCTTAATTATGTATATGCCATATTTATCTTGCATCTTTCTACCAATTAGTCAACCCTTTAGCATGTGTTTCTTTACTTTATTTTCTTCTTACGATCCCATCTTCTTAAAACTCAAACTTTTCCACGCTTACGCTTTTTATTTTTCATTCTCCCATGTTTTAAATGCTTCCTTTTAAAAACTGACGATCATAGTTGGCAGCCCTTTACTCTCTTTCTCTCCGTCCCATGCACAGCATCTCGCTCTTTCTCTCTCTCTCTCTCTCTCTCTCTCTTTCTCGTTCTTTCTATCTCGATCTGGCAGCTTCTCTGTCACAATGGTCGGCACTTCTTTGGCATCTGTAGTGGCTTTGTCTAAAAGATGTTTCTCGTTTGTGCCGCGTTCCACTTGCCTGATCCACCCCCCTTCCCCAAAGCCCCTCCCCTCCCCCCTTGGTTTGTACCAACGGAAATGGTCAATTGAAAGTGCACAGAGGCAACGCATTGTTTTTGTTTTGTCCGTCCGTATCTACGGCTCAATTTGTCCCGGTCTCTGAGCCGGTCCCTAGTTTGACTGTCTGATTATATACATATGTGTATATCTATATATATATATATACACTACTTGCGGTTTTTACGAGCCAAGAACCTAATAAAAGAGCGAGCAGACGAGTGTGAAAGCGAGAAGAAGAGAAAGACAGAGAGGGCAGTTTTTAAAGTACTCGGAAAAAATTAATTAGAAAAATCCTCAAATCTAGCTTAAAAATTCACCATTTATAAGTACTAAGAAATCTCTGTGGGAACCCAATCATGAATCATGGTCAGAATTGTAGTTAAATATTAAAAAAGTATGTGAAAACTCAGGTAACGTTAAGATGTATTTATCTTGTTTAAAAGTTATATCTTAAACTAAATATTCTTAACAAAATAAAATAAAGTAAAGGAATCTAAAAGCTGAAAGAGCAATAAACAAACAATTCGACTTGAATAAAAAGGTTTACCCAAAGTAAGATAATTAGTAAAAACTTAACCAAAGATTAATTTGAAGTAAATCCAACAAACAGCTTAAAGCTTTATCTCAAGCTTAAGGAAAAGCTGAACTCAAAGACAAGAAAAAGCTTTCCACAATTGCATCTTAGTAGCAATGTATTATTGGTTTAAACTTTAAAGTAAAAGCTATATTGGAGCTTTTGGGAAAAAGCTTCAGTTATAGTAAAGCTGACAACTAAAACGAATAAGCCATAGCTCATTTTTTCACTTTGACTCTCTCTCACTTTAATATTATAAATTTAAAAATTCGCCCTATCATGTTCAATCCATAAAAGTTGTCCTCAGACATTTTAGGAGCCACCCTCGCAGCTGCTAATAGAAGTTGGTGCCAGCTGCTAACGCGGAGTCATAGAGTGAGGGAGAAAGGGAGTGCGAGAGAAAGAGAGGCAAGGGGAGGAAGCACTTCCGTTTGGCCAGCTGCCTACCAACAAAAGCCAGCCAGCCAACGAAACAATGCAATTTGCCAATGCAATTAAGCAAATGAATTTGCTTTTAAAACCTGTGACGTCACTGAAAACCCAAGCGAACAAATGACTAACCAACTCAGTTATCTATCCATCTATCTATTTGTCTGTCTGTTTATTTGTCCGAGCTTATTCATGTTAAGGTTAAACGTGTAAAGCTCTCAACATTCTAATTGCAAAACACTAAACAAAGTCACCAAAAGCGATGCAAATCATGTTAGAAATCTAAAATTCACTTTAAGCTAGACTAGCAAATACCTTGTTAAGTAAAATAAAGTTATTGACTTTACTCATTATTGTGATATTTAGTGTAGTATTTATAATTTTGTTAAATTTTCCTAATTTCTATATGCTTCTAAATGCTCGCTGGCATACCCCATTGGTAAGGCCAGCATATTTAGAGGGCATTTAAAAGTAAATTGTATTTGTTTAATGCATTTCATACGTTTGCTTTGCACTGGCGACCTTTTGCAATGTGACACCTGCACTTGCATAACTCGTCGCTCCAATCCCCCCCCCCCCCCCCCCCCCCACTCCCATTAAATACAACCCCTTTTATACCCCCCTCCCCTCACTTTGAACAGTTTACATAGAAATTGCCACTTTTCGCACATAACCTCTGTCCATGGCCTTGGCAATGAATGTGTGTGTGTGTGTGTGTGTGCGTGGGCGGTTGGGGCGTGCCCAGTTTGGCGGTCATTGTTCACCCGCTGCCTGTTGCTGTTGTTGCGGTTAATTGTTGCGACCGCAGTTGCTGCTGCCGCTGCTGCAATTGTTGCATTTGCCTTGTCGCAGCCAGCGAATCGTATGAAATAAACAGGAAAAACACTGCACGACAGCGGGAAAATGACGGGTGGGGGAAATTCGGAAATGCGGTAGCCAAACAGCAGGGGTGTCACTAGATTAGTGGGTAATAAAAACTGTGAACGCGCCTGGACGAGTTTTTAGTAGTTGCATTTTTTTTTTTTTTTTTTTT
The DNA here is from genome assembly GCA_004143845.1 of Drosophila lacertosa. Lineage (NCBI taxonomy): Eukaryota > Metazoa > Arthropoda > Insecta > Diptera > Drosophilidae > Drosophila > Drosophila lacertosa. The sequence goes on from SCDZ01000132.1 coordinate 461,082, forward strand.
TTTTTTTTTTTTTTTTTTTTTTTTTTTTTTTTTTTTTTTTTTTTTTTTTTTTTTTTTTTCCAATTGTTTTCCATTAAACGCTTATTTGTGAGCAGCTGGCAAAGTTCCGCTTAAAATTGCATTGATTTTTTTTTATAATTGCAACATATTTAAACATTTATTACAAAGATATATGATCAAAACTAGGCTTAGATTTTTATTGGTGTTTTCTTGGTAATGTATGAAAAAGAGAAATAAAAAATATTGCAGTGATCTGTTAATGCTTTAAAAGTCTAAATAACTTTTGTGGTTCTCTCTATCAACCTAATTTATGCAAACTAATGTATCTTACAAATTTGTATTTGTTTTTTCATAGAAAATATATCATTATTTCTCTATAATAGAAAAACTTCCTTGTTCTCCGGAAACAAACAAACAAACTTTCCTTATGCCGATTGCATTTTTAAAGAATTAAGGGAAAAAACACAGCAATTAAAAAAAACCGGAGATTAAATATGCTACCATTATAAAATAGCAATACATTAAATAATACCCTTGGGAACCAATTCCCCAAAAAATATATTAACTTTCTCTTACACAATATACAAATGCTATCAGCAAACGGAAAGCTGTTTCAAAATTCATTTTGCCCCAAGGGAACAAATATTATAGAAATATTATTCGTTTGGGAAATATCACGATAAAAAAATTAATACATGCAATATATCAAAAATCTCTCATGTTCAAAGTTTTTAAATTTTTAGCATTTGCTTTTTATTTTTACGGGCACTAAAAATAGATCTTCCTCAATAAAATGATTATGTTTCTAATTGAATTAGCTTATAAAAAAAACCCATCTAAATTGATGTACATTAAAAGTGTGAAGATCGTTTAACATTGTGTTGAATGGCTTTCTACTTGAATTCAATTTAAATAAAAATATTTTTGTTGAGCTTGTGAAGCTCACTCAAGCACCTGTTGAAGTAAATGTTAGTTGAAAAGCAGTTTAAATTAAATTAGATTTTTTTTCGAGAATAATAATAAACTTATTATAAAAAAAATTTGATTACATGTTAAAAATGTCGTCAGCTTTAAATGGAATATATTAAAATAAATATGTCCAAAGGTAGCATTTATTTAACATGTTAAAAGCTGTGTGTTTTATTTAGAAATTAATTAATGTTAACCTTGCTGTGGATATAAAATGAGCTGTTAAATATGATTTGTGCATTTTTAGATGCTGTTATGTAAAGCTTAACAGCTGTTAAAAGCATGCTATTAATAACATTTGTGGCAATTGCAATTGCTTTTAAATATATCGATAAATATTTATTAAATAAGTTATAGGTAATAATCAAAGAGATTGTAGAAAAATTCTTAAAAATAAAACCTACAAATTCTGTCTGTCTCCTTTACAGAGTTGAATGATTTACAAGATCAGTATATAAAAAAGAATACAGATTTCTTGCAATTAACCAAGTAAATGCTTTAACAGTTTTATATATAAAATTAATCTATGTTTGCAAAGTTGTATATGTATGTGTAATATACCTCTTTTACCATTCAAATAGAGTATATGATAAAATAGAGCTATAATGAGCTAAACAAGTGATTGCTACGTGAATGAGGCTTAAGTGGCGCTCGGGTCAAGCGTGTAAAGATCGTTGGTGCAACACGAGTGCATTCAACTCGCGCTGAGCTCTGGGGCGATGGGGGGGGGGGGGGGGCAGGGTTGTCGCCTTTTTGCAATTGGAGCAAATGCCAATTGGATATTTAAATGATGGCGCATCAATTTCTTTCAGTGCAGCGCATTTGCCTTTAATTGAAATTGAAGCTGTCTGCAGATTCTATTAGTTGATTTACGCTCTTGCTCAATCACACAAAAGGCACAAAGCTTCTCCTCCACACTCCCCTTCCCTCCCTCCCCCCCTCCCACACCCTCGCTAAACGAACAGTACTTGAAGACATCGCCTCACTCTGTCGCGTGTTTGTCTTCAGATAGCGTGAGGCAAACAACGTTGACAAAAAAAAAAAAAAAAACAGAAATAATAATTTACATTTTTCGGCTGACTTCAATCAGCCGCTCGACACGTTTTTCAATCAAGTAAATGTACCGATCCCATAGATACTCGCATACGTATCTAGATACTTAGATACATGCACACAAAAGATACTCAGATACAAAATTTACTCACCTTAGTTTGTAGTTACTCGATTGTGTTATTTGTACGACCTTCATAAGCTACGAATTTGTGCTTACGATTCGAATCCAGGTTCTTTTTGATTGAGCTTTTTGTTTGCTTTAATTAATTAGTTAAACAATGTAGAATATTTTTTTCATGTTTTTAATATCCTCTTTTCGTCTTTTTGCAGTTGATTTTGATATGCATCGTTTGCGCTGTCTGATCCAAAATAACCAGAAGTACAATAATAAACGAAAGACAAAAGAACGCCAGCCGTAAAACTAAACAACTAAAGTGACATTTTACAACACTGCCCGGCAGTTAATTAAAGATATAGAAAAATTAATACTCACTTAAACTGAACTTTGTTCCTGCAACAGTTTTGAATACTGCTTCAATTGTGCCAAGATGTATAAGCTATTGGGTAGCCTTAAGAGCTACCTCAAGTGGCAGGATATCCAGACGGACAATGCCGTCTTCCGTCTCCACAACTCCTTTACCACGGTACTGCTGCTCACCTGCAGTCTGATCATTACGGCCACCCAATATGTTGGCCAGCCGATCAGCTGCATTGTTAACGGCATTCCGCCGCATGTGGTGAACACCTTTTGCTGGATACACAGCACGTTCACCATGCCGGATGCGTTCAATCGACAGGTAAGTCTCCAAAGATCTCCAATTCATGAATTTAGTCATCATAATTTATATATAGTCTTATATTGTCATTTAAAAAGTCGGAAACTGCACCAAGCTATGCAAAAAAGCAACTTACAAAATCTTTAAAAGTCTCCAATGGTCTCCAATTGTCGCTTAGGCTATTTTAAGTTTTAATATTGATCAGTTCTTACAAAATATGTGACGAACTGCCTAAAAATATGTTTACTAGCAACTCTACAAAGTCTCCAAAATAGTATTACAAAAACAAAAAGCAATTAAAAGCAATAAGAGCAAAGCCCTTAACGGCTCTAAAAAGTCTACACGAGTCACTAAGCAACTCTACAATGTTTAGACTGGTATACAAAGATAGTTTTTGCTAACTTAGCAAAGTCTACACAAATCTCCAAAGGTGCATGATGCGTGCTTCAACTTATTAAATATCACAAATGGCACAAATAGCTTTAAAAGGCAATTCCAAGACTCGCCCAAAAAAGTCTACACAAGTCTCCAAAAACAAGAGACACCGCAAATCAACGGTTTAAATTGCCCAGCCAGCCAATTACAGCAACATCCCAACATTCCTTGTCGTTTTTCCTTTCGAAGCTTTGCGCTTGGAGCGCTGACTGGCTTCACCAGATCCTCACGTAGGCCGATCACGTCCAGCGTGTGTCTCATTTGTATGATATGTAATACATGCTGTAGGGGCCTACAAATATGGCCGGTCGCATAAATATGCGCATATTTATGCTGCGGCCATAAAGCAATTATAAACTGGGCGTTGTCGGCCGCTCGACGGAGCCGCAACGCACCGATTTAAATTGCGCTTCGTGTGACCCAAAAAAAAAAAAAAAAAAAAAATTAAAAAAAAAGAAGAAGAACAAACAAAAAAGAGGGAGCAAAATCACAAAAACAAAATGAAATAAAACAAAAAAAAAAGCGATTAACAACGACACAAAAATTGAATACCCCGCGGGAGCGCAGACGCGACAGGCGTTTTTTTTTTTTATTTTGCGTTTCTCATATTTCAACACGGGGCAGGAAGTGCCCGCCGCAGCGTTTTTGGTTTCGTGGAACCTTCAGGGCAGTCCCGACGTGCCATGAACTATATCCTTAAGTGGAGTACATTACTATTATCTGGACACTTGAAAACAGTTAGCTAAATTTATTTCAACTATTTTGGTAACCAAAAGCAACAAAATAAGTTAATAGACAAATCCTTAAAATACCTTAGATACCTTCTAGTAATAGAAACTAATTTAAATTCAAACTCCACAATTTTATTAAAAATAATATATTGTTATATATAATAGTTGACTATTGATTTGCTAGCTTAACTAAGTTTTTAAACAAACGCTTTTGTTAATACACACAATTTTTGATAGTACTATATAAAAAGTTATAAGACTTCTTTTGTTTGACGATGTTAACTTAAAAAACTCTTGCCAGAGCCAAAGCTTTCAAAATTAGCACAAGCTTTGCTTTTATGATTTATTTATTTTTTTATTTATGATTTTTGTCACGGCACTTAAACTATATATAGACTTTTAACCAAAGCTGGCAGTTTTATCACCTAAAGTTTTATGATTTTCATTTCGATATTCCCCTGTAATCTACATATCTACCTTATTACATTTTAGGTTTCCACAAAGTGCAAAAAAGTTCATTGTATTCTGATTGAAGCTGAATTTTTGTGATTATTAACATATATTTTGAGTTTAAATTAAACTTTTGTTGCAGTTTGTCAACTTATAATATTTTTACTTTCTTAATTATTATAATTATTATTTAAATTGAATTTACTCAACATTCTAAACCAGCTATTTAATTTCGCTTTCCTTTCAATTTTTTCAACAGGTCGGTCGTGAAGTCGCACATCCTGGCATTCAGAATGATTTTAACGACAAGGACGCCAGGAAATACTATACCTACTATCAGTGGGTGTGCTTTGTGCTCTTCTTTCAGGTAAGCTGAACTATCTGCCCTCTCTCTCTCTCTCTCTCACTCTCTCTCACTCCCCTTTTGCCACTAATTGCTTGTCTATTGTATATACAGAAATGTTGTTGTATTATATGATATTTAAAGTAGAGAGCTCTCACGATTGTTGACTGCGATTGTTTTCGTGCTCGTGGTCTCAATTGCCTTAGCAGATGCCTACGCACACACACACACAACAAACACACACACATACACACACACACATAAAGCTGTACTTCAATGAAGCTTAATTGAATGCGTGTGTTGGGGACTGTAAAAGGGAAGGGAAAGGGGAAAAGGGGGAATATTAAATGTAGTGTGTGTGTAGGGAAGGGGGACAGTGGATAATGTTGACTGTGTAGGGAAGAGGGGGGAAGGTGGGAGGTGGGGTCATTGTATTGCCAAGCACGTTCAATCAAGCATGATTGCGCGCCTGTTGCGCAACCGAGCAAACAGCGACAGTTGCTAAACACCAAAGAAAGCAACAACAATAACAACAACAACAACAAACACTTGTGAAATACCAGATATTGGATTCATATGGATTAATGACTTGCTAAATGCCAAAAACAACAACAACAATAACAACAACAACAATTAAACGCATCTGACGCATGTCAACAGCGTTTTAAAAAAAAAAACTTCAAGCTGCCAAAAAAAGTCAACTTCATATTTCAAGTTTTCAACTCGACTAAATTGACAGGTGGCTGCAACTAAACTTAAAGTCTTAGCTAATGTTTGTCTGCTTTCAAGTAGAGCGCTTAAAAACACTAAGTACAGTATTAACTGCCTAAGTTTAACACACAAAAAATGTATTTAAGTAAACAATTTGTTGACTTTATTTTGAATATTTAGTTTTTGCATTCGTCAAAACTTCAAAATTTAGCCCTTGTCCAATGTCCAAGTAAACTATTGATTTACTTAAGCAGCTTTTTAATATTTTAAGAAATTCGTTTTAGTTTTTAAAAGCTCTTTGTTGTCATATACAAATTTTTCTTAATAAACTAAGAGGCTGCTCTTTAAATATAAATATTAAATAAAATTATTGATAATATATTGTAAGTTTGTATTAAAAATCAGACCAAAAAACAACATGTTTTCTCATATTAAAAAAATATAAATTATTTTATATTTACACTTTTAAAATATTGAACGAACCATGATTCGAATTAAAAGCTAGGCTTATTACAATAGACTATCAAGCTTACGAATTGAACTTAAAAATAAAGCATGAGTTCGAACCACGAAACATTTTTTTTTGGCTTGCAGCCATTTTTACTGTCCTTAGACAAGCTTTGGTAGAACTCCCTAAGGCCTACAAACTATACGAAAAGATCTTATACTTAATTTAGTTGTACAGTAAACACTGCCTAAACTGACTAACAGTTGATCAACTTTTTCGAATGAGTTTTGAATAAACTTTTAACAGCTTTTAATTAATGGTTTTAAGCGAGCTAAGCTTTCAACGCTATCTGAACAAACTGTAGACACATGCTTAGAAATCTTTAAAAAAATATATATATTTACATATTTTTTGTTAAGTATTAAAAGGCTCTACTGCTTGTCATATCAATACATACAACTAAGAGTATGTGTTGGTACAGTAAAAACTGGCTACACAGACTGCGAAGACCAGAGAATAACTTAACTTAAGCTAAATATTACTTTGCTAATACGTTATCAATTCTTATCTACCTATTTCTAGGCCATGGCCTGCTATACGCCCAAGTTTCTGTGGAACAAATTCGAGGGCGGCCTGATGCGGATGATTGTCATGGGTCTGAACATCACGATCTGCACGCGCGAGGAGAAGGAGGCCAAACGCGACGCGCTGTTGGACTATCTGATCAAGCATGTGAAGGTGGGCAATCCGTTATCCGTTATTTAACTATATAATAATTGGCATCCAAATTAATCTCCGTTTTGTTTGCAGCGCCACAAAATGTATGCCATTAGGTATTGGATTTGCGAGGTGTTGTGCTTTATTAACATTGTCGCTCAGATGTATCTGATGAATCGCTTCTTTGACGGCGAATTTTTATCATACGGCACGAACATAATGGGCCTGTCGGATGTGCCGCAGGAGCAGCGCATGGATCCCATGGTCTACGTGTTTCCGCGCGTCACCAAATGCATATTCCACAAATACGGTGCCAGTGGATCCCTTCAGACGCACGACTCCCTTTGCATCCTACCGCTCAATATTGTCAACGAGAAGACCTATGTGTTCATTTGGTTCTGGTATTGGATATTGCTCGTACTGCTCATTGGACTGATGATATTCCGGTAAATGGCGCTTAGTTTCCATTATTTACTTTAGCTCCTGCTAAAACTCATGTCTGGCAACGCTGCCTTCGTTAAGTTATATTGGCTAACAGTATTAACTGCTGTTAACTAACATGGCGCTCTGCAATGATTTAAGAGGCAGCTAAGTTAGCTCATAAATCTTTAATTACTCAATTTGTATGATTACTTTGAATACTTTTATAACGAGTGTTGTTTTATTTTGTTGTTGCTTACAGCGCCTGCATCATCTTCATGCCCAAGTTCCGGCCGCGTCTGCTGAACGCGCGCAACCGCATGATACCCATGGAGATTTGTCGCTCGCTGTCCCGCAAACTGGACATCGGTGACTGGTGGCTCATCTATATGCTCGGCCGCAATCTGGATCCGGTCATCTACAAGGATGTGATGAGCGAGTTCGCCAAACAGGTGGAGCCCTCGAAGCACGATCGCACCAAGTGATTTTCGCTAATGAAGTTTGATGGGTGAACACACGCAAGAGAGATGGAGAGAGAGAGAGAGAGAGAGAAACGCTCTGGATTTAATTCATAATTATTATTATTATTATTATTTAGCACAAATCATGACAATTAGTTGAAAAAAACCCACTCTGAACGAAAGCAGCAAAGAAATTGAAGCAATCTACAGCAATATTTCTTGCCCCGCCCCCCGCCCCTACGATTCCCACCCCGCTCCATCGAACTCTTAAACAAAAAACTCCTAATCAATGATCACAACTCGAATCGCATGGCAACTAGAGAACTGTTGAAATATTTGCATACAAAAAAATATTTTTTCAGTTCTTTTTTTTTTTTGAATTCTTCATGACCAATTTTTCCACTACAAGAAATTAATTTTTTTCTTACTTTTAAATGTAATTTAATATTTAGCATGTATTTATATAGAACTAAAAAAGAAGACAACAGTTACGGCCCAAGAAATTCTAAAAAATATATATAAATATATACATATATATTTGATTTTTATGAAATTAAGCGCAACTTGCAACTGCCAAGCAATGGAAAAATAACAACAACAACAAAGCTTCAAACGTAATACAACAACAAATAATATATAACAAACGCATACATTTTGCTTTTGAGTCTTTCATAATAAATACATAACAAGATTATAATAATATAAAATTCGCGAAGCGTTTTGCTGGCACATTTTTATTTGGAGCTGTTTCTTATGCAGAGATAATTAAATGTTAAGTTTATTGTGTAGTTTTAGGCGAAAATGGCAAGATTTTTTTATAAAAGTGAAAAATATATAATACATGTAATACGTATGAAATAAACTATATATAACTGGCGAAAATTAAGTTGTTTCTGTATCATTCGAAAAGCCAATTCAAAAGGTAATTTTAGAATTTACGATTATGTGGTTTTTAATAAGGAAAATAATCTAAAACTCATGTCAACAAAAGGTAAGTTTTATAACTAACATATTACGACCACCTCTTTTACTTTTTCATTTACGTTTATTAATTCAGTTAGGAATTACATATTATCTAAGCATGCATAACATTGAACAACATTTTCAAATATTCGTTTTTCGTTAAGTGAGCATAACAAAGTTTGCTCACTTAACGAAAGCGCCTCAACTGAGTAACGTAACGCAATAAGCGCGTGTAGCGCAAAATGCGCAGTGTTAGCCCAAAGTGAGTAACGTGAACGCAGAATGCGCAACGTTAGCCACAACTGCGTAACACATTAAACTAACGCAGCAATTTGTTGCAAAATTCAATTAAAAAATACACGAAACGAATTAAAATAAGTGATAAAAATGTGATGTCAAGTGTAAGTGCGCAAACATGAGCGAAATGAAACTAAAATTCCAAACAAATTAAAATAAAAAACCACAGGCGAAATAATGTTTTGTTAAAATCGCGCGTGCGAGTGCTTGTGTGTGTGCGAAGCAGTTGAAAACGCAGCGAAAATCTACTGCACAGAGCCAAAATAAACGCGCAAAAAAATAGCGAAAAATCAAAGTATAAACATAACACGTATATGTTAAATTTGAGCTGCCAAAAGCGTAGGGGTAAAGTTAGGGAAAGGGGTGCCGAGTGCTGTTATAGCCAAACAATTATATGTAAACACACAGAGCGCCGCAATTTTGATTTCTCTTTTGTTTTTATATTGTGTTAATTTGCGCCCTTGCGCTCGTACGTGTGAGTGTGTGTGTGTGTGTAGTGTGTGGGATTTAGCGACGCCTGCTGGCACAAAATTCAACCCCCAATGCCCCCGACCCTAGTTAACGGATGCGGCAACAACAACAACAATGGCACCACCACCACAAACGCCAACACCCACCCCCTGCCACCAAAAGAAAACACTAAAAGGCAACAGCGCCCTCTAACGACAACCAAGCTGCGAAATTTACGCTCGGTCGAACGAAGGTGAGGGTGTTATTGTTGTTGTTGCTGCTGCCACTGCTGCCATTGGAGTGTTAAGCTAAAATAACAAGCAGCGGCTGCGGCAGCAGCGCCGCAATTCAAAAAACTGTCGAAATAAAACGGCTCTGCGCTCCACTTGCTGACACTCTCGCCTTTCCGCACTTTCCATCTCGCTCTCGCGCATAGACGCCTTCATGCGCATTCTGTTTCTCGCTCATTTTGACGCCTGTTTCGCCTGCCGCAGCGACAACCAAAAGTTAGGCTCCAAGCGCGCTGTCCTTTATAGTATTTTGTGTTCGCCTAAGCGTGCGCGTGTGTGTGTGTGTGCAAAGGAGCATAAATATAAGCCAAACAAAAAAATACAAATAAAGAGCAGGCAACAGAAAACGGGTTGAAAGCATAAAATGAAATAATAAATTCACTTATTCCGCTCGGACTAATTAATTTCAGGCACTTTGTTGTGCTGAATTGGAAAGTTCTCATTAAAAAATGTGCATAATTATATATATTTCTTAATTATTTTAATTGGTCTGTCTCAATTGTTTGGTTCTCTGCTCAAAAATTTGCGCAAATTGTGCGCTGCGCAACACCGGCCGGCTGCCGTTTGGCAACACTGTTACTGTTGTTGCCGCCGCCGCCGCGTGCAACCCTGTGTGTGCCGCACACGAATGTGAGTGTGAAAGCGTGTGGTCGAAAATTAAGAACAGCAACAAAAACGTAAGATTGAAAACGGCTCTCTTTGTATGAGCAGCCAACAGCAGCGGTAAAACCAAAAAAATGCTCGCGGGGGAGCAAACCAAACTGACAGCAGTAGTAGCAGTAGGAGGAAAGCAGCGCAGCCGCTAATCTTTCTCGTCGGTCGCGTCGCAAAAGCGAAGAGGAGCAATAAAACGAAAGACGAAAAAAAATAAGGAAAATTTCCATACCCAAAAATAACCAAAAATGTTCAAGTTTGACGTTTTTATGGTGTGTGAAAAACGAGACGGGAACACGGGCGCAAAGGAATAGGCCACTAAACTAAAAGTAAAGCTAAAGAACAAGGCGCAAGTAGGCAAAGAATAAGAGGAAGCAGTTGTGTAGCAGTAGCAGCAGCAGTGAGCGAAAAGCGTGCAAAGGCAAAAGAAAAAAGGTCAAAATGTGTGTGTGTAAGAGTGTGCCTGTGCTGTGTGTGTGTGTGTGTGAGGTAGAAGAAGCAGAATCATGGAATCAATGAAAATGGAGCAAAAGTGAAAAACTTTGTGGAAAAGCTAAAATTAATTTTTTGTTTTTGTTCACGCGCGCGTATTTGCCGCTGTATGCGTGAGTGTGTGTGTGTGTGTTTGTGTCTGTCTCTTCGTGTGTGCCAAAGCGAGTGGGAGTGGAAAAGAGTGCGACTGCGGGTGCGAGCAGTAAGGCAGGCAGAAAGGGAAGCAAGTGATTTTGTAAAACGCATTTACTAATTAAATACAAATACAAATTGTGAACAAATATTTGTATAAATATATACAAACATAATTGTGTGTGTGTGTGTGCTGTGTGTGCGAATATAAATTGCACAAATTAAAAGCAAACGAACAACTGAAGCGGCGACGAAGCAGCTGCACAAAAGCAGTTGATGAACAAATGCAAAAAGCCAAATCAATAATAATAACAATAACAATAAACGCTGTTAAGTGTCGGTTGCCGCTTCTTCTTACTTATATTCTCTCCCTCTTTTTATTCCGCTTCGTATAGCTGTTGCTGTTGTTGTTGGATTGTGAGCACTGTGTTTTTTTTTAAACGAGGCAGCAACAAACTAAAAGAGAACTAAAAATAAAAATTAAAACTATAAAAAAAAAACGCGAAAAAGAAATCAAAGAAAAAAGTTTTGGCCGCAGCGGCAAAAAAGAAGCAGAGGAAAAATGTGTAAAGCCAGCGAATGCGCCGCAGCAGCAGCGCCACACAGCGTCGCATTCGCAGTCGCCGTCGCAGTCGCAGCAGCCGCCGCCAACGCGTGGAAAGCAGCAAAAAGCGCCGCATGACCGACGCGACGACAAAAAGCAAAGCGAAACAATTGCCTGCAAACTAAAGTGAAAGAAAAAACAAAAACACAACAGCAACAACAACAATAATATTCATAATAACAATAACAATAATAATAATAACAACAAAAGTAACACCAACAACAACAAAGGCGCTAGCATAGAATAGACGTAAAAGTAGAAAAACAAATAGAAGAAGAGCCAGAAGCAGTGTAACGTGCAATAACCAAAAGAAACGAACAAAAAATAAAAAATAAAAAAGAACGCTGAACGCACACGGAAAGCGAAATACAAATACTACAAAAGGAACGAGCGAGAGAGCAAGCGAGCGAGCAGTGCAAGTTAAACAGAGAGAGCGAGTACGAATCAAAACTAAAACAGAAAACAAAAACAATCAAAAACAAAAGCCGAGCTTTCAGTGTTGTTGTTGTTGGTGGTGGTGGTGGGGTCGTTGTTGTTGTTGTTGTGGTTGTTGTTGCCATGGCCAGCAGCAGCGCAACAAATGCAGCCAGCGTCAGCAGCAACGCAACAGCGCTGCCTTCACTGTTTGCCGGCAACAACAGCGTTGGCAGCATCAGCGGCGGCAGCAGCAGCAGCACCAGCAGCAGCGCAGTCAACGTCGCCGTTGCCGCCAAAGATATGGACGGACTGATTGCCATCAATGATAGCGCATTATCGCAACAAATCGAATTTATACTACAAGATGCTCCCATGGAGCAGGATGACGAGCAACAGCTGCAGCTCAATATGGCGGCAGCGACGGCGGCAGCAGCAGCAGCGGCGGCAGCAGCAGCGGCGTCAGCTGCAGCGAAGCACGACAACCACCCACCGACAACAAATACAACAATAACGACGACGACGACAACAACAAACAGCGCTTCCGCATATATCAACCATAATAATAATAACAACAACAGCAGCAACAACAATAATAATATTATAAATAACCACAACAACAACAACAGTCTGTCTGTTGAAGAGCATCAGCAACTGTTGCTGCACGTTCAGCAACAACAGCAGCAAGAACAACAGCTTCAGCAGCAGCAGCAACAACAACAACAACAACAACAACAGCAGCAACAACACCATTTACTAAATGGTCGCCGCATCATAATTCAGTCAACGGGCAGCGGTGCCACCTCCGTTTTATCCGCCAGTGACATCAAGGAAGAGCAATTGGATCAGGACGACGAGCCGGAGGAGGAGGAGGAAGATCCCGAGCTCAACGATGAGAATCTACAGGATATCGAAGAGGAGGCACAGGCAGCCGAAGCTGACGAGGAGCCTGAAACGGCACCACATTTGCATCATCATCATCTTCATCACCAGCATCAACAACAACAGCAGCAACAACAACAACAACAGCAGCAGCAGCAGCATCTACAGCAGCAACATTTGCAAACGCAGGTGAAACTGGAACTGGACGATCTGCCCGACGACGAAGAGGAGGAGGATGAAGATGAGGACGAACAAATGCAGCAGCAGCCACAGCAACAGCAGCAACTAGAGGTATTTAATATAATATGCAGGAATATCAATTTAATAGTTCACAATGACAATTTTTATTACTTGCACTTTGTTTAATTAATTAAATTATACTTGGCAAACAACCTGAATGCGAGTAAATGGAAACTCGAGTCAAGAATAAGTTATTTACTTAACTTTTAATGTCGTTTTTTTAATTTTGTTACTAAAGTTTTTTGTCGAAGTAATTAATTTACTTTTATTTGCCAAGATATTGTTGTCACAAAAATTGCACTTAAATTTAAAATTTTATTCATTACTTTTGAAAAGTATTAGTTCCAATAATAATGAATAGAATATTTTGTACCCAATTCTGGATCAAGTTATTAATAGACTAAAATTAAATTGAAGGAATTTAAGTTTTAAACTTGTTTGTATATTAAATTGCATGAAAATAAAAAATTTCCAATAGATTAAAGCAAAGATAAATAAGTAATTGCAATAGTAAAATATTTTAATTAATAATTAAAAATTCCTTTTACTAAAGCAACTAAAATACGAAGCTACTTCAAGTTAATAAAGTAATTGTGAGTAGATGAAAGTAATTCCTAAGTCTATGTTTACTTCTTAGTTTAAAATTCACTAAAGTAATCAATTAACTTTAAATTAGTAAACTAGTTGGAATTACTTTGACTGAATTTGAAGCTACCTTTAATATAAAGCTCAGCTTTAATAATTATTCTAGGAATTATAAAGTTTAAATATCGTGTCTTAAATCCACTTTTGAAAAGACTCAATCAAGTAATATAATTACAGTTGACTCTATTTTAATTTAGTAATTTATTGAAAAAGTTCAATTGACATTCCTCATTAAAATACTGAAGCATTTATTTAAGTAATTATGATAGGGTATATTTGAAGTAACTAAATTAATGCGTACATCGCTTTCGTTAGCATGTAAAACAAATAAATAAAAACAACTTTTTATAAACCTATTAAGATTAAGTATTGGTTATCTATGCCGATGGAATATCCGTATACTAATCCTGAATTGTTCCTTCTTATTTGATGCAGTCACTGCAACAGCAATTGGAATACTCGGCAGCGGCCCAGCAGCTGGTCCTGCCCGCCGGCAGCATTGTAGGCGCCACAACGCGCGGCTTGGCGGTGCCCGTTTCGGAGACGGCGCTGGTGCAGCTGCAGCGACGACCCGTCTACATCAGCAATGCGACAATGAGCAGCTTGGCGGGCGCCACCTATGTGCGAATGCCGACGGCTGCCGTCATCAGTCGCAGTCCGATGACGGTGCTGAATGTGGTGCAGCAGGCGGGCGGCGGACCCACCGCCCAGCTCATACTGCAGGCGGCGGCTCAGCAGGCGTCGCAGCCAACGGCAGCAGCAGCGGCGGGAGTTGTTGCAGCCGCGTCGTCGCCCAGCAGCGAACAGCAGCAGCAGCAACAATTGGCGGCGCTAGCACTCGCACAACAGCAGCAGCAGCAACAACAACAACAACAGCAACAACAACAGCAGCAGCAGCCGCAACAACATCATCAGTCCATCAAGCCAGCGCCTGCAACTGTGGCGGTCAGTGCGGTGTCCACCTCAGCGACCAGTTATCAGTGCATGGAGTGCGTGGAGAAGTTCGACTCGAAGGAGCTGTTCGACATACATCGCAGCGGGCATGCCAACAACATGAAGTGCGCCATCTGCAACATGGTCCTGAAATCGCTGAAGAACTATGAGAAGCACTGTCTGCGCTGCAAGCCCTACGAGTGCCAGATTTGCGGTCGGGTCGTCCGATTTCGACCCAACTTCATTAAGCATATGCGCGTGCATACGGGCCAGCAGTCGGAGCGGCATAAATACAAGTGCGAGGTGTGCCACAAGGAGTTCATGAGCTTCGAATACTTCAAGGTCCACAAGAAGATACACAACGAGAACGTGAATCTGACGTGCGAGATCTGTGGCAAGGTGTTCAGTGCGCTCGCCTCGCTGCGCGGCCACTCCAAGCTGCATTCGGGCGTCAAGCTGCACAAGTGAGCTCAAACTAAACATTCATTGTTTTACTTTTCTTTAATATATATATTATTTTCTTTTGTGTCCTCTACAGATGCGACGTTTGCGGCAAGGGCTTTGGTCAGCGCTACAATTTAAAGATTCACGCGCGCACGCACACGGGCGACTTTCCGTTTGAGTGCAAGGTGTGCAAGAAGAAGCTGCACACGCAATCCTCGCTGCAGACGCACATGCAGGTGCATTTGCGGGACCAGCCCAAGGCCAGCAGCGTGGCCAGCAACGTCGGCAGCAGCAGCGCCGGTGTTGCCAACGCCACTGCCAGCAGCAACAGCACCAGCAACAACACTAATAATAATGCAATAGTGGCAAATGTCAAAGTGGAACCGGAGGAAAGACCTGGCACCAGTCTGCAACAGCAGCAGCAACAACAGCAGCAGCAACAACAACAGCAGCAGCAACAACAACAACAACAGCAGCAGCAACAACAACAACAGCAGCAACACTTGCAACAGCAGCAACAACATGACATGGACATGGACGATCAGTCGGGCCTGAGCGATGACGAGACTGAAAGCGCTGTCCATAACTTGACCAATAGTCGTTTAACCACCGGCGAGGACTCCTCAAACGAGTCCTCATCGAATGCCTCGCTACAGCAGCAGCAGCACTCCTCCTCCTCAGGCAGCTCCTCGCACTCATCGCAGCAGCATCAGCCGCTGCAACCGCACCAGCCGCAACAACAGCAATATATTGTGTCCACGCCCACGCGCACCATTGTCATCAAGAACTACATGCAGCAGCAGCAGCAACAACAACAGCAACAGCAATCGACAGAGCCAAGCGCTGGCAATGGCAGCTGCTCGAGCGTGCTGCACACACAGGTCATTCAGAGCGGTGCGGGCACCAGCAACGGCCATCACATCATCACCAACCCCACCAGCAATGTTAGCAACAGCAGCAGCCACAATACGACGATCAGCAGCAGCAGCAGCGTCAGCAATACTAACGCCAGCAACAATAGCAGCAGCAGCGGCAACAGCAGCAATGTTGCAACAACAACTGCGGCGGCCAGCAATTTGGCACAGCAGCTGCTGCGCAAAACGCCCATCATTCACTCAACGGGAACGCTCAGCTCAGCGCTGGCCAGCGTGGTGCAACAAACGGGCGGTACGTAAAAACTGAAGAGTAAAGAATAATACAATTAGACGAATTTAAAAAAATTAAGCATGATTTTAAAAAACTTTAACTGTAGACTAAACAGTAATATTAGACTAACTTAAGTTAATCCTCAAAAAAAAAAAAAAACACAGACGCTATAAAAAGCAGTATTCAAAATTATCTATATTTAATATTTATGCATTTAATCATAAAATTTAAATATTCTCCACAAGGCTATATAAGTTAATGGTATTCAGGGTTTTTGGCTCAAAGTACGGGTTTGAATACATTAACGAAAAGTACACCCAACTAATAAAGATTTAATTGTTATTGCAGTTGGTTCGCCAGCGCAGTCGCCGTCATCGTCGACGACATCGTGTTCCTCCACCGTGCTGGTGTCCAAGGCGACGGGCGTGCCGTTGTCCATTGCCTCATCGGCGGCGCTGGGCAGCTCCACAATCATACGCAGCACGCGCAATCATCACCAGCAGCAGCAACAGCAGCAGCAGCAGCAACAACAACAACAGCAGCAGCAGCAGCAGGCGAGCAACTGCAGCAATCAGCGGGTTGTGACTGGACAGCAGCAGCAGCCGGCGCCGCAGCGCAATAACCACCGAAACCACCACCGACGTCGTCATTTGGCGGACATGGACGACGAGGATGATGATGACGATGATGATGAGGATGAGGCGAACGTACAAATGCGCGCTGCAACCAACGGACATCATCATAATAATCATCATCAACAACAACATCATCATCACCAGCAGCAACAGCAGCAGCAGCATCAGCAGTTGAATCACAATCATAGCCACAATCACAACCACAGCAGCCACAACCACAATCAACAGCAGCATCAACAGCAGCAGCACCACCAACAACAGCAGCAGCAGCAGCAGCAACAACAACAACAACAACAGCATCATCATAATCATCACAATCACTTCGATGATGATGATGACGATGAGAAATCATCACCGTCCCTGGCCACAGCCGCCATTATCAAAGTGGAACCGAATCTCTATTCATCGGGCTCCGGCGACAATTCCAACGATATGTTCATCAAGGAGGAGGTCATGTTCGAGGATTCAGCTGCACCGCATTCACCGCAATCGCCGCCCAGTTCGAAGTTTCGCATCTCGAACTTCGACAGCGATCTGGTCGATCATCATGTCGATCTAAATCACTCGCTGCCCCCATACGGCAATCTATTCGAGCCGCACTCAATACCCGTCAGCATACCCGTCCAGCTCTACCCGGACGACGACGACGATTTCCGTCTCGATCAGAGCTCCCTGGGCGGCCTGCACAACACGTCGTCCTCAACGACAGACGGCGATTTCATCAAGAAGGAATGGGTCTACGGCAGCGGCACCAGCAGCTATGCGATGAACGGCAAGTTCGATGACGACAGCGACGCGCTTTGCGATGCCGCCAACTTTATATACAATTGAGTGGTGCAGCAGCAGTGGGGCAACGTTGGCAGCACCACCAGCAGCAACAACAAATTCGTATTCTTGACGCACACAAAAAAAAAACGAAACAAACACACACACAAACACACACACATGTCTGTGTGCTTGCATATATATATACATACTAATTTATATATATATATATACATATATATATATATATAAAACAGCCCACTTGTTCTTTTTTGTATATATATATATACATATATATATATATATATATATATATATATGGATATATATGTAAATACATCTAGAGAGAGATTTGTTTTTTTCCTTATATACACACACGTATATTTAAATATATATCTATATATGCATATATATATATATATATATTTGCTATCTCTGTCGCGCTCGTGATCTTAACGTGATCTTAAACTAAATCAATGTGTAAAACGTATTTGTAACTGTATTTTGTAGTTGTTTCTATATAATTGAAAAAGGCAAAAAAAAAATCTTAAAAAAAAAACAAAAAGAACAAAATCAAACAAAAAACACGATGTTCTGCTAGGATATATGAGAATGTTGCAATCTGTCTCTTTCACACACAACACAAAACAACAACACATAAACGAACTTGAAACAGTGTCTGTCTGTCTTGCTCACACCTCTATCTGTCTCTCTCTCTCTCTGTCTATCTTTTTCTCTCTTTTGCTCTGTCTGTGTCATTGTCCAGTTTGTAAACAAATTGTTAAGAGAAAAACTTTACTTGTTTTTTTTTTTACATATAGAAATTTTGTTGCAATTTTGTAGAACTTTATGCCCCAAATCTTCCCTCTCTGTCTCGCTTTATCGCGCTCTCTTTGCTTTTATACGTTACATTTTGTACGCCTTAAATAATTTTTTTTCGCTTTGATCTCGCTTACATTTTCGTCATATATCTCACATATATAAATATATATTATATAAAAAAAATTAATATTATAGACAACAAAAGTTTATTGTTTTTCATTTGCCAGGCGTGCAAAACATTTTCCCATTTGTTTTTCCTTGCGTTTTCCTTACATATTTTCAGTATTTGTTGCCTAAAATTTTTTTCCTTCTTGACTGTATTTTTTTCGAAACCAAATTTTGTAACTTAAGATTTTGTAAACTAAGCAAAAGATCATCAGAAAACGCGTTCCAAAAAAATTTACTTTGCGTTGCTTAATAAAAGAAAACTTTGTCAGTATTTTTTTGTTTTAGAGAAGAAGTTGAAAAGAAGAAAGAACCTTGTTATAGAAAAAAAGTTAAAACCTCAATGACGCCTCTGTTTCTCACATTATATAAATCATGTATAGTTTGTAATTAATTATGTTATTTTTTCTCTCACTCTAATGTGCAATTCTCAAAACACGCCCACACAGCCACGCCCTCAACTGCTTGAAAACAAAACAAAACTAACAACAATTCGTATTATGGTCTTGAACAAGAAGAAGAGAAAGAAAACTCTTGCAAGTTTTTTGTGCTTTAAAACTTAAATTGAAATTATTGTGGTTTCCTTAATTAGCTGCTAAGTTCTTATGTTTTAAATAATTTCGTATAAACACACACAATTATGCTACTTATATGTCTAATATATATATATACATACATATACGAGTTTTATATGTAAGTGCTTATTTTTTTCATAGTCATAAGCTCGAGAGCATGCTTTATATACACACACCCACACACACATATACATATATATATATATATATATATATATTAATCACCTACATAAGGCAACTCTTCACAGACATATATATATATATATATATAAATATATATATACACACAGAACACACACACAAAGCTTATATACTATTTATAGCTACGTTCATGATCTTAACATAATATTAATACCCAACATATATATATATATATTTAGAAATATATACAAATTTATTTTTTGCATTTAATGAAATTTTTAATTTTTGCAAATTTAAATAACAATTTTTTTCTACCTGTGTTTTGCTTTGGTTTTTTCTTCGTTTGCAATTTACCGTTTTTTGAAGCATGTGTAAATCAAATAAATAAAAAAAATATCCGATATGAATGTATACGTAAACATATAGATCTATATGTTCATATTCGTGGCTAGTAACGTTTACGAAGCAGCGTTAAAATGCGCGAAAAAAGAGTTTACAAAAAGTTTTTAGCGCAAATTTAAACTAACAAATTTATTCAAAGCATTTAATGTTAACAAAAAAAAAAACGTACTTTAAAAAAATTATACAGTTTTTAAAAACTAAGCAGAAACTTAATTATCTCAATGTTCGTTTGCAAATTGGAAGCAATTCAATTACTTTTTTGTATATTCAAATTACTGAAAAAAACTGAAGTTGATTTTGGGGACCTGCCTGAAGAAAGAAAATTAAATAAATAAAAATATAAATATTAAAAATTATTAAAAATATGTAGTTGCAAAATTAGCTAAATAGTTGAACAGAATACTCACACACACACACATACACACACACTAAATGAAACGTTTCTTTTTCGTTTGCACTTTGTTGCGTTGTTCTTAAGCGTTTTTTGGTCGCGAACAATATTTAAGCTGAATCGTGTTTGTTGTTGCCTAACTTTTGTTTGTTATGCCTAGCCTTAATAATTATTGTTGCATTTAAGCAATGCTAAACACACACGCACACACACAGCAGCAAGCACTTATATATATATATATATATTTATATATATGTATATAATTAATGCATATATATAATTTATAAAATGCATTTTAAGGCTTGTCGTTTTTGCGCTTCCCCCTAAAAAAGCTAGGCTCGTGCTAAAGCTAAATTACACAACACACACAACACACACACACTCCGCACACACACATACAAATATGCTCTTTTAGAATGTCTTCCGCCCCGTTTTTAGTTGAATTCTTTTTAAACTGACCTAAAGCAATTTTTGGCCCCAAATGTGTTGGAATAACATGTCTGCCAGTTGGGACACAAACTGAAAGAAATGTACAAAATTCAGAAGGAAAACAATATCTATATTAAATGTAATATAACGTTTAGTGCATAAGCGAGTTTTACAGAAATGCAATTTAGAGAAACTATCAGAAAGAAACAAATTAACTTCGGCTGGTCGAAGTTGAAAACCCACTGCAGTCATAATAAATTTTAGATTTATTTTATTAGCTCTTAGCGCACAAAAACTGAAGAAAAACAAATGTCTATGATATATTGAAGTAATTTGTTTAATTCTCATTAATTTGCTGTATACAGTTAACAGATTTAAGAAAACTTTACTAAGAGTCGAGTTCGAATAGAATAATTGCTTAAGAAAACTTAAAAAACAATCTAAATTTCGGTATATTTTCGTACTTTATTATAATCATAGCAAATTTTCTACTATTCTATCTATAGTTTATATGGCAGCTACTATATAATATAATGAGTCAATTTTTATGGTTCCATTATATGCTAAATCTATGTCAAAGGAAAACAACTATACAAAGTTTCATAAGGATAGCTTCACTTAAAGTCCAGTTGAATACAACGTCAGAAGCAAACTATGAGCTCTAAAGTAACTTCAAATTTTACAAAACTGACTGCAGAGGTATACAAAAATTAAAATCTAAAAATTAAATTTTATTAGGATTTGCAAACAGCACTGCCCCAACAAGAAGAAGCACAGAGAGAGAAAGAACGTGAGAGTGAGTGAGTGGTAAACCAAATTTCCCCACGCAGACAGCTGTCTATTCACTTACACTCAAAAAGAAATAAATAAATTTGTTTTTACACAAAAAACAAAAAAAAAGAGAAACCAAAAAAAAAAAGAAAAATACTAAATTAATTTTGTATATGAAATCTATTTTATATACTACGACTAAAAGAAAAAGTTAAAAGCTGCAAGTGGTGCAAAAAAAGTAGTTTAAAAAAAATAATAAAACCGTATCTCGCCCCACTGTACACACCCACACACATACACACAGACACAGAAACCCCGCCCCCGTAATAACCCACAAGAACCCGGGTAAGCAGATGAAGGAAAAGCCAATGAAAAACCTACAAAACTTTAGCACCCAACACAAGCAACAACAAACAAACAAACAAACAACAACAAGAAAAATCTCAACGACTGCGCACACAAAAAGTGAACAAATTTTTTTGTATTATATATATATACATATATATATATATATTAATGGAAATTCTTCTAAAAAAAAAAACAAAAACGAACACTTTAATATTAATGAAGAGAAGAAGCGGAAAACAAATACTATTTTTTAAGCGTAAACCAAGCCTCAAATTAAAAAATAAACACAAGGCTTGGATGCCAAATTTTTCAGCAATAAAAAATGATAAGCAAAAAACAAAAACTTGAGTATAGAAACAAAAGCGTAACAAGAAATTTATAGGCATATACACATACATATATGTACAAAAAAGAAACACGCACACACAAACACATACACATACACACACACTGTCGAAAACGGGGAAAAAATTGTTTTTTACAAAAATTAGTTTGTTCAAAAACATTTTATAAAAATTAAACTCAATAGTCAAACGATATAAAATAACGGAGCCCGCCCCTAAAAGTAACGCCACGCCCCCTACAAAATCACA
The DNA here is from genome assembly GCA_004143845.1 of Drosophila lacertosa. Classification (NCBI taxonomy): domain Eukaryota; kingdom Metazoa; phylum Arthropoda; class Insecta; order Diptera; family Drosophilidae; genus Drosophila; species Drosophila lacertosa. Next base: position 483,219 of record SCDZ01000132.1, read on the forward strand.
CACACAAACAAAAAAACACATGAAACGAAACGCAATATTTAAAATTCCACGAAAAATGAAAGCAACGTTAAGTAAAAATAAATTTTTTTATTATTTTTTAAGTAAATGTACCTAACGAAAATGCAAATGAAAATGAAAGAAGGAAAAACACAGTTGAGAACAAAATCGAAAAGTAAATTTAATTAACAACAAAACTCAATTGAATAACAAAAATTTAAACAATCACAACTTGAGACGTCTTCGATTTGGAATTTAAATAATGAAAAAAAATTCAAGAAAACCATTTACATTATAATATTCATATATACACATACATATATACATTTAGTATATACAAACATAAATACATTTAATTAAATGTGTAGTTTCGAACTAAACGTATAACAAAGTAAAAACGCATATACTTCTATTACATAATAATAACACTAATAATAACGTATAAAATTGTTTTTAATGGCTTAAGATATATAAGGAAGTAAATTGGCGCCGAAAACAAAATGTAAACTATTTTTAAACGAGAGCGAAAAATTTGTTGTTAAAAAATGATTGAAAAAAAAAAACAGAAAAACAACTAAAAAATGAAAGAAAATGATGAGAAGAAAACAAAATTAGCACAAAAGTTACGAACCCTAAAACTTGAATTTGGTTGGAATTGATTTTTTGCACTTTTGTCGGTATTTTCTAAACATTTTTTTTTTTGGCCCACCTTCCCCGCCCCCTTTTTGTACTCATTTGTCTACACTTAAAAAAATATTAAATGTAGTCAGAAGCGCTGCAACTGATGTAAATGCAAAAAGTTTTTTAAGAGCATTTTCAAAAAATATTATTAAAACTCAAAAAAAAAAAATCAGAAAAAAAAGAAGTAAATGCAACCAAACAAAGCCGAACAATTTCAATCTGAACAAAACCTAAAGCCCACGAAATATATCTAAATATATGTGTATTCATATATTTATGTATATATATATATATGTATAAATATATATATATATATATATATATATATATATATATATATATATATATATATAT